>JALJCO010004798.1:0-104965 GCA_023101725.1 Atherinomorus stipes
CAGTTATGCAGCACGCTTAACTGAAGTAACAAATGACCTGAAAATACTCTAAAAATGGTACCAATTTAATGAAACAGAGTTGTCTGTTGCATTATAGGGATACAGAGATACTGTATAAGGACATTTAACCCCTGGCACCCAGTTCACAGATGTGGATTCCTGGTTCAAAAAGAAAAAAAAATCCTGTCCATCAGTTTTTTCAACCAATCACTAAACCAGCTGAATACTGTATGAAGAGCACGACTCCTATGCCAGTAGATGAGCTCATTAGAGAGAAAAAAAAAGTTCCTAATGTACAAGCAGGTCCAAAATGGCAGAATTTTTACTTCATGTCTCCTGGATTGTCCACCTCTGCCAGTTCTCCTGGCCAGTTCCCTTATTTTGCCTATAATCTCACTAGTGATTTTATGACTGGAACACCAAATTTCTGTTATACAAGCATGTCAACATGTTGCTATAAAAATGGCAGGCACCATTTACCATGAAAAGAATGCATAAGCCCAAACCACGTGATTTTTTGTTTCTCCAACCATGAAAATGACAAAGACACAAAGTGAGGGTACTAGAAAACACCGCAGGATGTCTTCAACTTTGTTTAAAGTCAGCAGTTTAGCTCTTTGTGCCCCCTTTCTCCTAAAAATGAATTGTTGACCTGAGGAAAGCAGAAGATGCAGCACAATGTCCAGCTTAAACCTTGCAATGTATAAGATTTATGAAGATGAACATCAATCTGATGACCTATAGAAATGTAAGCAGCAGCAGCTCTGCAGCCAACAGAGTAATGAACAGGAAATAACTATAATTTTGGAGCCTTCTCTGTTAAATGACAATATGTTGCTGTGTGGAGTAGTGGCTTCTCCACTTGAGCAGTAAATGCTGTTTACAGAAGTTTATTTTTCTTTAAAAAATAAAGTAAGTCTAGAATATCAGCCTTTATTCTTGCCATCTGCTCAGTGCTTGGCTGCTTTGACTCTCCAAGAGCGTGAATTATAGGCAGCGTAATTTTTTATTCTGTCTAATAAATGATGAAACTTATGAGAAACTTTTGTAGATATTAATAGATCTGGCAGTGAGAGCAGGGTGGATATCCCCCAAAGCCCACAATAGACATCAACTAAGGGTTAAACTAAAAACTAACTTTTAAAAATCCATTAACATTACACTGAACCTTCCATTTTCCGCACATGTACAGGATGTGAAATATTACAGGAGGATTGCGCTGTTTAATCTCACGTGTATAAGGTCAAGCTGAGCTTTAAGATAACTGAAAAAAAAAATCATTATTTTATTATTCTTAACTAAACGTGCTTCTTATAGGAAGCTGGATTTCTGATACACTGTAGCTCTTTGCAGAGTGAAGGACGCAGCAACCTCGCGCAGGTCATTTATATTGTGCAGCCAAGCTCATTAACTCCTAATGTTTGTTTGCTTCAGCTTGTTCCATTTGATCCCCATTAAAAACGCTGTTCCAGTCCAAATGGACTTTGCCAGTGAAGGCTGCCAATATTAATGCACCGCATCGACTGTTGAGGAAAAGGAAAGGTTCGACTGGGAGAGGCTTTTATGTGACAAAATGTTATATCACAGAGGACTTCTGATACAGTCTAAATCAAAGACTCTTTTCGATTCCCTTCATCATCTTTTAGCATTTGATGTCTTTGACAGTCTGAACAGGAGACTGAAGCTCAAACTCACAATTTTCTGAGAGCATTTCTATATGGTAAGAGTAGCAACCTTTTCCCATTTTTCACAGCTTTTTCACCTGAGGCTGTAATGATTTCATGAGAATCTTTGTGGACCTTTCCTAGCACCCTCAAATCCTGGCGAATGTACACTGATAACATTTGACTGTATTTGGTCCATATTCTACAAAAAGGATGACTTGCCCCTTTTCCCTCCCTCCAACTTTATGGGATGACCCAGCTTTACACTGAAGATTGTTCCAGTTAACTAGCTAGCGACTGCACACAAACTATTGCGTGCTGATAAACCGTAGAAACCAGTAAACTGAGTGCAAGTGCAGATCAACAGAATGAATGGAAAGAAAATGAATTGGACAATAGATCTTCCTGGTCCTGTTTCAGCAAACCCATATACAGCACATGAGAACGGACAATACTACATTTTTCTCTGAACATACTGAGGGAAGTTTTCTGCAGAACTTTTTAGCAGCTTAAAGCATACCGCAGCCTTGGCTGGATGCCTGCCACCAGCGAACCTGCGAGACCATTTGTTTTGTTTCGCGGCAGGCCCGGGAGCTCATTCTGAATGAGGCAGCACAGCACGAAGCAAAACGAGAGAGAGAAACTGCCTAAGTTTATCCTGCACTCATTAACAAGCTACCTTTGTTTAAACTAGTAATTTGACTCTCAGAAGAAAACAAAATTCCCACCCTCATGTGGAGGATGAGCGCCAAGTTTCACCAGATGAAAGACTTGTAAACCTACCACATGTAAACTGTAATGGGCACATTGTACTTCCACTTCATTTCAGAAAGTGATAGAATTACCTGCTTGCAACGACTTTGCTCATGGGCCACAACATAAACTGGAAAATGACAATTGTAACTTTGATATGAGGGTGCCATTTAAGAAATCTTCAGAGAATACAGAGCATAAACACAAGCAAGCGGGTCGCAGGTAGTAACAGTGGCAAAGGCCCACAAACCTCACAAGGCTGGCTTTTTATCTACATCTGCACAGGTGTTGACAGACAATTAGCTCCTGAACTTACCCAAAACTCCTCATGGGTTCAAATGTAAAATATAGATTTTAAAACTGGGCTTTTCCTCCTTTTTGTGTCCATTAACTGTACTGCCACTACAATTAGAAAATAAGTACAGAATGTGCAGTACATCTATGCTCAAGATGTTTCCTCCATAAAACCACTAAATAAAGAAAACTTCCTCTGTAGTCTTCTTCCATCTCTGAATACATAAACCTGGAGGATGCAGCAGCCTCAAACCAAAGTCCTTTTCACACATGAACACCAGAGATGTTCAGGGGAATGTGCAGACAAATTGTGTATACTGTTTTTTTCTGCAGTTGTTGTTCACACATGCACTTCACAGCAGGAGATTTTCCAGTGGAGATTTGCTATCACGGCTGGAAGTACTTGTAATGGGGCGAGGGGGAACATTTGTCTTGAGTGCCCAAGAGGCAGGATGGAAAGAAAAAACAAAAACATGCTGTGGAAATGGTTGGATTTTTGTTTAATATCCTTCCAACATAGCAGATGAGACTCCTTGATGACTGTTTTTGTGTTGATTTCAACACCACATGTGTGAACAAATCTATAACAGTTAGGGGTAGAGAACAGCATACTGTACAGACCAGCATGAGGCTGTAGTAATGTGGATACTGAATGTTTCAGTAGACATGATGTAAAGTTCAATGCTTTACCATTTCAGCCACAACATCCATGACTGCGTATTGCTAAAGGTCCATGGTTGACGTCTTGCTAAAGGGACGCTGTAAATGTCAGAGGCTGTTAAATTGGTCACAAACACTTAGGAAGAGGAGGCAGTCAGTATGCATTCGTTCTCCATCTCCCATACAGGACACCAAGTTCAGAAACCATTCACTCTGTTTACTTTGTTTTCACTTGTTAATGGCTACAGTTGGGAAATAGGTACAGAAGATGGTAAGGGTTAAAGTCAATAATAGATTTGGTTTTGTGTTCCAGAAGCGTACATGGTTGCAGTTATACATTTTTTATGATTCATGGCTGGTGATTCTTGTCCTGTCTCATGGACATATTGTAACCTCAGAAAAACTAACAAACTCAGGATCTGTTGCTGGCTCCTAATGTCTAATGCTCTGGTTCTGGCACCAGCTCTGGCATAGAGCCTCTGTGCTTCATGACAAACTGGCCCACATTCACACCAGGTTAACTGGAACCAAAATGGGTATATTTTACTGTGAAGCATGAGCATCATTAGGGGTTCTGGAGCTACCCTAAAATGCTCTTAAGCACCCCTAAAAAATATCATGATATATGATTTATGGTGTCGGTGATTGAGCTGAGTTCACACATGTCTGGATTCAGAGGTAGACATTCCTTGTTCAGAAAGTAGCTAATCATGTCCTGCAGTTGTTCCAACCAATCGCTAAACTGCTTGAATTTAATAAGCACAGCTCTTCTGCAAGTAGATGAGCTCGTTAGTGAAAACACCTGTTCTAAATGTACAGGAAGATCCAAAGACATGCCAGGATTTTTATTTTATGGCACCTGGATTGTCCACCCTTCTCTGTAATACTGTGTAGTTTCCCATCTGAAGGCCCAGCAGCCAGATCCACTCTGTTTATCACGCTCCACAATTTCATTCCCACATTTCAATCCAATTGCATCTGCATCTCCATGTAACAACGTGACTTTGTGATCAAAAAGGATATATGGGGAGTTTTTTTTTTTTTTTATAGTAGTCATTAACTCCAGCTAGTTAACTCAGTTTTACAAATAAAAAGACTTGCTGAACTTGTTGAGTTACAATCTTGTATGATGTTGAGTTCTGTTATTGCTGGTTAGTTCTGAAAATAGAGAACAGTTTGTTCTCTAGCTGTAATCAATAAAAAAACTTTTGGGCCTTTTGCAAGAAGCATTCATATGAACAAATTCTTTCTTAAATGGTTCGTATGAGTGATTTTGGAGAAAAATTAATGAATTTTCTTGTATTTCTAATTTTCTGTCAGGCACGAAAAAATTTCACGAGTGCTTCAGACTTGACGTAGGAGTCTTGCACAATTAGTCTGCTGTTATCCAAACCTAGTTTTTCACTACAGGACTGTAATAATCGTGACTTAAGCAATTGTGTATTCTTAGATCCAATATAAATTAGACTACATGACTATGTATCACTTTTTAAATAAATTCCATTTTTATGCACAGACTGAGTGACAAGACCTCACTGTCAGCTGCCATGTCAGTGAGGGGGGCATGGTTTAATTTGTTGTCATTTTGTCAAAAGAAAGTGCAGTCAGTGAGCTCTAAGTGAGATCAAGCTACTATAAAATTGAAGTAACATCCCGAACAGAAAATGGATAGAAAATTCAGAATGGAAGTTCAGCAACAGTGACTGCTGCAACTCTTCCAACGGTAAGACATGCAGTCAGTTCACTTCATGGTGCCTTGGCTTTGTTATTACACATAATGTGAAATGTTTGGGTCTGACTCAGTCAAATTAGAGTTTCACCGTTAACACTTTTATGTGTGTTGTAGCCTATGAGAGAGATGGAGAAGAATCCAGAGTTTTCCCCTTGAAAATAAATGCTAGACTTTTGTGAGTGAAATCTGGTTCGTTCCACACCTTTGGCCCTCTATTCTTGTGTGGCTGTGAGTTTTGTTTGCAACTCCTTCTCCCCCTGACAGTATTTCATTTTCCCTTTGTTTTGGTGTGTTCGGGATGTTTCTGGGCAGAAATTTGTGTATTGTCTCCAGCCAATGACAGACCTAAGGGTGTAGCACTCTACGGGGATTAACTCATCGATTGGAGCAAACTTTTTAAAAAACTTTAAACATCAACTGGAGGCGACAACAGATTCACTCGAATTCTCAATAAAAATGGCAGATGCAGCAAAGAAAAGGAAGTATTTTGCGGTGAAACGAGCTTTAGACAGTGTACCCTCGAAAACAGGGTTAATATTGGTTTGGCTTTCACTCAGTTACGGACTTTGAAGGACAGGCTTGGGGCTGAAGAGCGATGCGGCCATTAGCCCAAGGGGAGGGGCACTCAGTTTGAAGTGTTTACAAACAGAAATGGGGGAAACTCCGGACTCCACCTTTAAGAATGATCAAATCATCACTCCAGTCACTTCTATTCAGAATGAGACAGGACAGGGACAGAAAGGACAAAGACATATCCTGAGGACTCCAATCTGAGCCGATTTTTTTGTCCCAGCCCTGACAAGAGACAGTCATTTCCTATTGAAAGACCTTCATCGGATGTAGAGAATCAATGTTCAAGGTTAAATCTGGGTCACACTGAAAGTTACAGAAATCTAAAAGTTGAGCTTAAAATGTTTATTTTCCCACAAATGAAAACTGTAAAAAGCTTCAGACACTGATGCTGGTTAACCTCTTCCAAAGATTTACAGCTGTACCTGTATATGGTGATGCAAGAGAAAATGAGGCTCAACGATTTAAATCACAGCAGAACGGTGCAGCCTCTTCCAGTTCTACCCCCAGTATCGATTTAGAAATGACAGCTCGTTATGTTTTAATAACAGAAATGGCCTCTCCCCAGTTTAGCGACCTCGAGGATTAATGTAGTTAATGATTGTTTCATGAATCAGTCAAAGATCCTGATATAAAAACTGTCAAGTTAAAGGAATCCATGAAAATATGAAGCAAAGTGATCTGAATTAACCCTGGGACAGATACTGTATGAGGAGTCAGAGGTTGTTGAGATAATGAATTTGCAGTTTCTTAATTAATCATGGCATTTAACAGCAGATGTTGTGTTTAACACAAATATATATTATCGGGCAATATATTTAGCAAAAAGAATGGAAATCTACTATGTATCCTTGGTTGACTGCATCTCGAGCTCAAGGAGTTTCACTGCACAAAAGCAAATCTGGATTATTTGTAAAAATACAAAATAGTTTTATCTGATCGTGCATGAGTCAAGTATGAACAGATTAAAACCTTTTTCCTTGTCAATATCTTAATGTATTTTACCACCCTGGCTCAAGGGGCAACAAAAGATGAGTTCACACAATGAAGGTTGTAATATTCAAATTAAGTTTATTATAAATCATGATAACTTAAACTTAAATGGGGTATGGAAATGTAGAGTATCAGTGGTGAAGTGTCATGCATGGTTGAGTGACAGTGTGTGTGCTATGTTGTACAAAAGACACAAAGGAAACGTACCTGAACAGAAAAAAGGTTACCATGTGGAGGTGAAATGGCAGAGCTAGAGAGAGGCAAAGACCTGCACAGGCTGCCTTTTATCAGCTTGGCTACTCCCAGCTCCACAGGTGAAGCACATTCACCAATAATTACCACTGTAAACAAAAACACAAGTAAACATGATGGTGGGCCATCACAATGTAGAGAAAAAAATATGGAAAAGAAAATGCTGATGGCACTCAGATCCTGGAGTTATTTGGGCCATGTGTAAGTTATAATGTTTGCAACAAACATTCTTCAGAGTGGAGGAAATGGGACACTTGTTAGGGGTTATGTCTCCGCAGTAGATTAATGCACTGTATATTATTGGGCACTCTTGTAAGTGTTAATAGCAGTGGGGAAAAAAAAAGTTGCAGCGTCTTTGTTCAACAAACTGAGAGACCACCGTCACACAGTATGGTTTCAATCCATTATAACAACATTTAAAGACCCATAACAGAACTTTTAGCAGTTTTTTTCAGTGATGCACCCCTTATCAACAGCTAAACTAGCATCCATCTTGCATTGTACCTGTACTGTGAGCTGGCCCCAGTCAGTAAGACAGTCTTAACTTGACTCTTGTTCTGTCCCTTCTTTTTCTTTTCCTCTCATCCTGCGGTGATGTTTCTTTGCATTTCTTTGCCGTATCCGACATGATGCGCATTCAGAACACCTGTTGTGTTCATGTCTAGTTCATATCCATTTGCTACCAGTTGTGTGACCAATTAAAATGTGTCTTCCAATCACATGATTTCAAGATGGCAGCCCCTCTCATCAGGTAAGAAAAATTAGACAGAGATGAGAGACATGGAGGAAAACTGCTACTCCTATGACGAGCTGACATCAACAGGTATAATCTGGCCACATTTCCAACAACTCATCTAAAATGTAGTCACTGACTACTTCCCCATAGGCTGTCATCTTGAAATCATGCAAGCACAGGACACATTTTGTCTGCTTTGATAAAATACACATAATCGCTGCATCATCTAAAATCCATCCATCACCACTTATCTGAGCTCAGGTCGTTGTGGCAACAGCTTAACAGGACTTGAGGCAAGATTAAGATTAAGAAATAAGACTTGCGACTGCCGCTGTGGGTAACTGCAGCCACGAGCCAAGCTGACATGAGAGTGTGCACAAACTGAAGCTAGAATGTTTACTACGCTGATAGTCTCTTTGTAGTGACACTTTAGTGTCTCAGTTGATCCATATTGTTTGCTGACGGCAGACGAATCCATAACTAGCCCTTACAGTGTTTGAGTTTACTGCCACCGTCTCCTTCCTGTATCAGAAGTGTCGGGAACGCGGATGCAGCGTCATTTGACGTCACATCCACACGATAGCGCGGGGAATTCGGCCACTGAATCGCAGCGCATTGTGCAGCACGCAGCCTCTTCGAGGCAACGGAGAGAGATGGGGGTGGGCTTGTTCTTTTTGGTTTTTAGTGCTTCATCACCCATTAGTATTAAAACTGGACATGCGTGTTTATTCTTTCATGCCAGCATGAAAGGGAAGAGACAAGTAGTGATGTGCCAGATGAACCCGAGACTCCGAAGCGTGTATCGAGTAAAAGGGGGCGTTCCTAATGAAGCTTCGTATCGGAGCTTGTGTCAGCAGCATAGGAATCACGTGACCAGAGCAAAACGAAGCCTCGGTTTTTTTTTCCTATTTCCAAATAAAAAATTAAATGGTCGGTGAGCTGGGGAAATATTTATTCTATGTGAAAAAAGGAAAAAAGAAAAAGACCCACATCCAACGACAAAAAACAGAAGTAAGCTGGATTATCATCTGCTGATTATTGTTTTCTGTCCCCCTGCACCAACTGCTGATGGGATCATTTGAAGATTATCTGTACTAATAGTCGCCAACCTGAACACTGAAGAAGCTCCTCTTCCTCAAACAGATTTCAGCTCCATGTCTCCTCTGTGGAGTTCCATAAGCACTGCACTCAACACAGTAATTATCACGATCACAATAGTCAATGCATATTAAATCAAAATTACATGACATGCAGGGATGCCATCATTTTTGGATAAAAAGATCATGTTGTAGGGATTGTATAAGAACCGGAGAGGCGACAATTCCTAACTTTGATCACACAAGTGTGTGCATCGTTTATTTTTCGGAAAAGGAAAAACAACCGGCAGACTTAACATGGCGCCGTCTGCCAAAAACAAACCAGCCAGCCCTCTATCCTTAAAGGGGCCGCAACAGAATGAAATACTTGCAACTACATCAAACTACTTTCAATGCCACGCTGACAGTCTAGCATTAAAGAATAACATTGCATGTAAATCACATGTTATAAACCAGGAAATCTCTGGAACAAGGTGAATTATGTAGCTTCTGTAATTGTGATAACTGCAGTCACTACACACGTCCCCCCAGAATTCACATTACCAGAGAAAACAGTCACCGTTGAGGGGGGCGAATCAAACGACCAAAACGTGTGCGTTGAGCAACAGGCTGGGGCTTGGCACCCACAATGGGTGGTTGGATCCTGCCTTGTTGTGACAGAGGGGAAACAGGGACAGAAACCAGGGGGATTGCCTGAGTACCAGCGGGTACAGTTGGAGGGCGTCCTCGTCGTGGCGGCTGGGCCAGTTCCCTGGGCCCAGCTGGATCCAAATGAGCCGTTTTGAGACGATCGACTGAAACACGTTCAGGTTTGCCACCCATGTCCACAATAAAGTGCTTGTGGCCTGTCTCCAATACGCGAAAAGGGCCCTCATAGGGTGGGCGCAAGGAATTTCTGTGTCCATCAACCCGGATGAACACATAGTCGGCCGACTGGAGGCCAGTGGGAAAGTGTGAGTGTGGAACACCATGGCAGGAAGTGGGGACAGGTGCAAAAACCTTAGCATTGTCCAGCAGCGTCGAACGCTGATGCTCAGCCGACCATGGGATCGTGGCGTTAGGGACAAAATCCCCGGGGACTCTAAGCGGCTGGCCATAAACCAACTCCGCAGACGACGACTGCAGATCTTCCTTGGGCGCCGTCCTGATACCCAGTAGAACCCAAGGGAGCCTGTCGATCCAGTTGCCGTCCTTCAGGCTGGCACGGAGAGAGGCTTTCATTGACCTGTGAAACCGCTCACAGAGCCCGTTGGCCTGGGGATGGTATGACGTAGTGCGGTGGAGTTTAACCCCCAAGCCTTCTGCGACCGCGGTCCACAGCTCAGAGGTGAACTGTGCACCACGATCGGAGGAAATGTCTGACGGGGTGCCAAAACGGGCAACCCAAGTGCCAATGAATGCCCGTGCCACGTCCGCTGAAGTTGTTGATGCCAGTGGCGCTGCTTCCGCCCACCTCGTAGTCCTGTCTACCATAGTGAGCAAGTGAGTGTAACCATGAGAGGGGGGCAGAGGGCCAACCAGGTCAACGTTAACATGGTCAAAGCGTCGTTCTGGCACTTGGAACCGCTCCAGTGGGGCCTTGGTATGGCGGTGCACTTTTGCACGTTGGCATTCAACACAGGTGTTGGTCCAGTCTCTCACGTCCTTTTTGAGTCCACGCCAGACAAATTTAGCAGCTACTAACCTCTGTGAAGCCTTTGCTCCTGGGTGGGAGAGGCAGTGGATGGCGTCAAAAACAGGTCGCGTCCAACCAGCAGGGACAACTGGCCGAGGAACGCCTGTGGAGACGTCGCAGAGCAACGTGGTGCCGGTGTCATCGAACACCACGTCCTCCAGTTGCAGCCCTGTGGCGGATGTCCTGAGGCTCTGAACGTCTGTGTCTGCGGCCTGCTCCTTGGCCATGCTGCTGTAATCCAAGCCCAGGTGGACTGCACCCACAACAGCCCGAGAGAGGCAATCAGCCACCTGGTTATATTTCCCAGCGACATGCTGCACATCCGTCGTGAACTCAGAAATGTATGCCAGCTGACGTTGCTGGCGGGCAGACCATGGGTCGGTCACCTTGGACATGGCGAAAGTGAGGGGCTTGTGGTCTGTTAAGATGTGGAACAACCTGCCCTCTAAGAAGTGCCGAAAATGGCGCACGGCTTCATAGATGGCCAGTAGTTCCCTGTCGAACGCGCTGTACTTGCGTTGGGCCGGGTCCAGACGCTTGCTGAAGAAGGCGAGCGGCGACGCATTGTGCCCCGAACTTCCTGCTGCAGCACGGCACCCACCGCTTCAGATGAGGCGTCTGTGGTGAGCACTGTGGGGGCGTTGGGGATAGGATGCGCCAGGAGGGTGAGTTGGGCGAGGCTTGTTTTGAGCCTGGTGAAGGCAGCCTCGGCCTCGTTGGTCCAGTGCAACGGCTTGACAGACGTTTTCTTCGTCCCTTTTAGCAGGTCGTTTAGAGGGGCAAGGGCATCAGCAGCGTGAGGGAGGAACCTGTGGTAATAATTCACCATGCCGAGGAACTCCTTCAGCTTTCTCGGCGTGCCTGGCTTAGGGAACTCCGTGAGCGCGAGGACCTTCTGTGGGAGGGGGGCTATACCAGCAGCGGAAACCCTGTGGCCGAGAAAGTCTATCTCGCGTGTCCCAAAGATACACTTGGAGGGATGGATTCTGAGGCCGTACTCCTGTAGTCGGGTAAACAGCTGCTTCAGGTGGGCCTCGTGTTGCTCTGGAGAGGGCGAGGCCACTAATATGTCGTCGACGTACACCACGACAAAATCCAGTCCCTGCACGACCTGGTCCATAAAGCGCTGGAAGGTTTGTGCTGCGTTGCGGAGGCCGAAGTTCATCATGGGGTACTCGAAGAGGCCGAAAGGCGTGGTGACGGCAGTCTTGGGTATGTCTTCCTCCGCCACAGGGATCTGATGGAAGGCACGGACAAGGTCAATTTTGGAGAAAATTGACTGCCCGTGTAGCTTGGCGTGGAAGTCCATGACGTGTGGGATGGGGTACCTGTCAGGCTGTGTCATGGCGTTGAGGGCCCTGTAAT
The DNA here is from genome assembly GCA_023101725.1 of Atherinomorus stipes. Classification (NCBI taxonomy): domain Eukaryota; kingdom Metazoa; phylum Chordata; class Actinopteri; order Atheriniformes; family Atherinidae; genus Atherinomorus; species Atherinomorus stipes. The sequence continues at coordinate 11,792 of JALJCO010004798.1, forward strand.
CCCCACATGGCCGCCACTCGCCCTCTGTGGACTTTGGCACCATATGCAGCGGGGACGCCCAACAACTTGAGGAAGGCCGGACGGTCCCTTCCGCCTGCATGCGCCGAAACTCCTCCTGTGCAGCTTTCAGGGCGTGTCCGGGTCCAGCGTCGCCGTGCGCGGGCGAAGCACGGGTGGGCCGGTGGTGGCGATATGGTGTTCCACACCATGCTTGGCGGCAGATGAGTGGAAGGTTGGCTGGGTGAGCGTTGGGAATTCAGCAAGCAGGCGCTGGTAGTCGTCCATAATGGGGAGCATGCTAGAGAGCTGCATAACACCAGGCTCCGTAGGCGTGCAAGCATAAGAGCAGAAAGTGACAGCGTCAATCAAACGGTGGTTTTTCACATCCACCAACAGTCCATATGCACACAAAAAATCTGCACCCAAAAGAGGAACAGCAACCTTGGCCGTAACAAACTCCCAACTAAATCGCTGTCCCCCAAAACACAGTTCGATATGTCGTGTGCCATATGTGCGGATCGGGCTGCCATTGGCAGCTTCCATGGGAGGGCCATGGCTGTCAGCCATCATGTCTAGCTGTGATGCAGGCAGCACACTCCGCTGGGCCCCAGTGTCACAGAGAAAACGCCGTCCTGAGATGGAGTCATGGATGAAAAGTAGCCTGCCGTCATGGCCGACGCTCACGGCCACTAGCGAGCGCCGGCCTCGGTGTTTCCCGTCCCAACAAAACTGCATGGAGGCCGGCATTGTTTAGCTTTGGGGCCAAACTTAGCATGGTAGTAACACCAGCCAGGTGGTTGCTGCCGACGAGGAGCTGCTGCTGCGACTAGCGAGGGCTCATCCACCAATTTTGTCGACTGGCTTGCAGGGAGGAGGGCAGCTGCGCAGTTCTGCTGGCTGGCCAAAAAAAACTTATCAGCCTCTGCAGCCAGCTCTCTACAGTCAGTGATGGCGGTGTTGGCCAACGCCGCTCTCACCTGGGAAGGCAGCTGACGTAGGAACAGGTGAAGGAAAAGAAAGTCTGGTGTGTGCTCACCCAGGAGATCAAGCATACGGTCCATCAACTCGGAGGGTTTGCTGTCACCCAGTCCATGTAGGGAGAAAAGCCTGTTGGCCCGTTCAGCATCAGAAAGTCCAAAGGTTTTCAGCAAATGTGCTTTCAGAGCCGCATATTTTCCTTCTGCTGGAGGATGTGTAAGGAGACTCACAACTCTCGCCGCTGTGGAGCTTCCGAGGGCCGACACAACGTAATAGTATTTCGTTGTATCCGCAGTAATGTCCCGTAGCGCGAACTGTGCCTCGGCCTGCGCGAACCACGCAGAGGCTGACGTTTCCCAGAACTCGGGGAGTTTCAGCGTAACGGCATTCGCGGTCATTATGTCGCTCTGGATACGTCCAGCAAACTAACGTCGGGGTCACCAGTGTAGAGATTGTATAAGAACCGGAGAGGCGACAATTCCTAACTTTGATCACACAAGTGTGTGCATCGTTTATTTTTCGGAAAAGGAAAAACAACCGGCAGACTTAACATGGCGCCGTCTGCCAAAAACAAACCAGCCAGCCCTCTATCCTTAAAGGGGCCGCAACAGAATGAAATACTTGCAACTACATCAAACTACTTTCAATGCCACGCTGACAGTCTAGCATTAAAGAATAACATTGCATGTAAATCACATGTTATAAACCAGGAAATCTCTGGAACAAGGTGAATTATGTAGCTTCTGTAATTGTGATAACTGCAGTCACTACAATGTGCCCCATGAGCTGATGAGTTTCCATAGTACAGTGGTTAGCATGCCTGCCTTTTACTCGGGAGTCTGTGGTTCGAATCCCGCCCGCGATTTCTTTCTTTTCTTGCAACGTTTTATTTTCAAACCACACCTATAATTAGTCAGATACTCAAAGCCACAATTAATGCACATAGCATGTGCTGGATGCTGATAATATATTAGATAACTCCTTTATTTCTTGGTCATGGGCACAACTGAAATGGTTTGAGTGCAGAGTTGTTCGGGCTGCTATGGACCCATTTGGACGCTTGATGTCACTAGAGAGGAGCATAGATGAAGCTCCGAGTACCAAACCTTTTCCCGAACCAACGGGCTGGAAAGCCTCATTGCTTCAGGAAGCTTCATTTGCCCATCACTAGAGACAAGGAATGACAGTTCTCTAGAGTTGAATGAAGATGGTTAGAGGTCCAGTCTGGTAGGCTTCTATAGAAAACACAAGGAGTCAAAAAGGTCAAAGACAACAGGGATCTCAGTAATCACAGGGAGGCTTGGGTTTTACCATGAGGTTCAACACTCAAGCAATGAGATACTGGCAGCCGGCTCCTGATGTACTCTGCGGTGATTGGAGATGAGCTGCAGGTGTGCTGCCTGCACACCTGTGGAGAACCATCCTCTAACTGGTCAAATGGGGCCCTCTGGAGGAACCTGGAGGAAACAAATCTAGACATCCAGATCCCTGACAGCTGAACCTTTGTGAAATGGGACAGCCTAGCCTTCTGAATTTCCCATAGTGCTCCAGTCTCATTGCCTAGCAACTGCAGATTCAACAACTATCAAGTGCGCTTCAGATATGCTGTTAAAATTAAATGGAGTCAAGCATCTTATTCCTTGTCATTTATCTGCCATTACCTGAACGTTAACACCCCATCAACTGGTCGTTAACACTGACTAATTTGGTTAATTGGATAATGTCAAACAAATGCATTTTCTGAGGCAAAAGCTCTTATTTCAAGCTTAGCCACATATTTTTAAATTTTTCCTCAGGAGCTATCTATTGTTTCTAGCCAAAAACACAAAATGTTACACTTTAACTCTACAAATATTACATTTGAAGTCCTGCTGCTTATTTCCTGCTTTCTTTTGCGTGATGAATTCTGGGACAGGCAAGGCCACAAAGGATACACAGCCAGTGGCCTTCATTTCAGGCCAAACAAAGTGCAGGTTTGAATGGTGGATTTCTGAGGCTCCTTCAGAGGCTTCTAAAATGGGACAACACTGGGCGTGTTGCTGTAATGCAGGCAGTTGACAAATATGCACTTCAAAGTGCCGGACCTCCAATAGGCTCCAATAGCTATAGTCCTTTCAATGCGTTGTGGTCTTCCCCGTGTCCTGAGATGAACCTGGAACCCCAGGCAAGTGTCCAAGAGGGATTCTAACCAGGCACCCAAGTCACCTCATGTGGTTCCTCTTGATGCAGGGGTGTGCGGGGGGATTCATTAGCACCAATAAAAGTTTTGATAAAATGAATCGGAGGTCTGAGAATTTTACATTTCCATCCTTGGGTGAGATAAAATGTTGAATCCCTCAACACAAGTTTATTTTAGAATAGGCTGCTACTAAACACAAAATAAAAACAAGGACACTTTTTTCATAATGAAACCTAGCCCAGGTTAAAAGTAATTACAACTTTTTTATGCCAGAATGATGAAGAATGATGCTGGCCTTTTGGTAAATATTGACTACTCTACTGAGAAATCTGTGTCAGTGTTGCAATAGATAATAAAGAATGAAGTCAAACAAGACCTGTGCTATAGAACTTGCTAAATAAATATCTTTATTTGACGGTAGCTAACCTTCAAATAAAGATATTTGCAACTGCACACTGACCTGTTTTCATATCAGAGCTGTATGTTTAAGAAAGCAGAGGAGAAAAGGGAAGAGTTTGGTTCTTGTATGAATCATAGTGTATGTTCAAAATAAATGTTCTATTGTATTATTGACTAAGATAACTACATTCACCTTTTTAATTTGGGTGCAGTAGACGTACCATGGAGAATTAACTGATGTTTATATTTCCATGATTTCACAAATGTGTAGACTGGCATCCTGCCCACATATTCATTATATGTTTGCCTTCACATGTGCATCCATGCATTTTTTTGCATGAATGCATATTAAAGGTAAAGCCTACAAAGAGAAGCTCAGGCACAAAATGAGGGTGTGTGGATATGAGAAAGAGCAAGCTACAGTCAGCCAAACAGGAAGCTGTGTGGGTCCAACAGTTCTGGGCTGAGGGCTGTCCAGCACAAGTGGTCTGAACAGATGGATATGGTGGGGAGCACCGGAAGGTTTTCAATGGGAGTGTAGTCCTGATGTTCATGGCTAGCTGATTCAATCTCTGGGGGTTAGACATAGGACAGAGGAACCAAGACAAAACTGTCTCAGTCATGCCCAGGATTAATTTTTCTTCATGTTTTTTTTTTTCTTTCCCTTTTCTCTTTTCTTTATTTTTCACATTTGCCATGTTTTTGCTGTCAAACTGCAGGACCTGGTTATGAAAAAGCAATTCTGATATGTCTGACTGAGTACATCACAGAAAGTGCCTCCAACCAGCAAACTGAGTTCCTGCCCCAAATGGAGTGACACAGCACTAGTGACAGCATTAAGAGGAAGAATGTGAATTTACAGGAAATTCAGAGCTCACTTTGCACACTGTTTGCTACCCAGTTTATAGCCTATCTTTTGTTTTCTTTGTCATTCATTTATTTTTAAGGCAGAGTTAAAGGAACATTTTAATGCACCACAGTCTTTATTCCTCAGTTATCTTTAATTGTAGCCCTGGATATATGAAAAATACCTAAGTACATCCTAAGACTTAAATAGCTCGGTAGGCCTAGTAAATGATATATCACAGGTGTGTGCAAATCTGTAGAGGTGGAGTACTAATCAGCGACATGAGACAACCGTTTGATGAGGATGTACTTCTCAGCAACAAGCGACACATTGTTTGGTGAAGACGTACTTTTTTCAGTGTTAGACACACTGCTATGTCCATGTCAGCACCTCAGGCGTAGACGTTATAACAGTGTTCTTAGGCAGGTACTCTGTGGCACCTTCCACTCACAAAAGGTCTGCAGGACGACCAAAGAGGAGTTTTATATTTTTAGTGGAAGAGGACATGAAGTTGGTTGTAGTAACAGAGGAGAATGCAGAGGACAGGGTTAGATGGAGGCAGATGATTCACTGCAGCAACCCAAGAACAGATCAGTTGAAAAGGTCAAGGAGAAGATGATGGTGGTGCAAACTGACAATCTAGCTCTTTGCAGTTACATAGTTTATTCTTTTGGGACTGTCAAGGCTTTCACAAATTTCATGGCAATCCTGTCTGTTATTGGCTGGGATAAATGAGACTTGACCACAGCGTTGGACAATGTAGCACTGCCATTTTTAGCGCTTCAGAAAAATGAATGTAACCAACAAAACGCTGCAAACCTGGTGCTCTCCCATTCTTTTCACACATTTAACTTCAATACCTGAAACTTTGTAAATTTCTGACATCATACACTATAAAAGTGATATAAAAAATGATAGACACACAAGCAGATACACAAAAATCTCTCATCAAATCCTGAAACAATGCAGCTTTATGTGGCCCATGGGCAGGGACATGACCATTAAGCTCAAAAACAAACATCTAGATTATTAGAATTCCAAGCACGGTCAAATAATTTATAGTCCCACTTCATGAGACTTAATCAGATGCATTTATAGCTTACACATGGATTAACGTTCAAGCACAAACAACATTAGCAAATATCAAGTGACATTTAGAATCAGGTTGTCCACTTAAGCAATACATTTCTGTTTAAATATTTCCTGTTTACCTAATACTGTTGTATAGACTAAGTAATGATGTTCTCTGCATTTCTTTAACACAGTTATACTCATTAAAATAAACAGGCATGAGAGAGTTTTACTGCTTATTATTTAACACAATGAGGCCTGATTGCAAGTATTCATTGACTTGATTAATTACACACCCTAAATAATTGTTGGTAATTAGTTGATTTATTTTCAGTTTAATAGAGAAACACTGATGTCACATGGATGAAAACAAAGAAATAAAGACAAAAACTAAAAACGAGACATTGGCGAGGACAAATAGACACAAATACACGTGAAGTAAAACAGCATGATACAGTGTGTCAATTATGTTGCACTGCAATAACTTCACTCTTACAGTACAGAACATCTTATTAGCATCTACTATCTCTCAGAGTTCCTACAGACATGTGGCACAACATGCCCGACTCTTGGTCCTGAACTCCGCCCCATTCCCTGGCACAGAACCAGACCACAACAGAGCCAACACTTTGCACCACAAACAACAGAGATGAAGCTGGTTACCAGGCTCCTTCCCCATAGCCCATTTTGTACCTCTGACTTTGTCACTGTGGGTGAGATAAGATATGCCAGGGTGGATTTTAGAAGCTGATGTACATTTGACAGACACTATGTCAACCAGCTCTGTCTGAGTCATCTATTCAGACAGGAAGTTGGACATGGAGACACTGTGGAGACTGATCAGTTTTTGAGAGAAAAGCACCCTGTGCAGAATCCTGATTGGCTGTCAAATCACTGCCCTAAAACAAAGGTTAGGTTGAATTCTGGCAAAACGCCAGCGTTCAACCCATGTAGGATTTTAGCCATGTGTAATGAGTAGCCTATCCACTGATCAAAAACACAAGGTATTGCATGACATCACAAATAGAAATTCTTAGAAAACATTGTTACATACAGTACATGAACCAAGAGTTTCCACAATGCAAAGCAGAAATGGAGAATCCCTCCCCAGAGGAAAATAATTTTGGAAAAGAGATCTCATAAAGGTCTGATTTACTTTTCCTAGACCAAGGGTCGGCAACCCAAAATGTTTAAAGAGCCATATTGGTCCAAAAAAATCCAAAAATCAAATCTGTTTGGAGCCGCAGTAATGTAAAAGTCTTATATAAGCCGAAGGGTTTGATGCTTGGAATGAGAGGAAACACTGCTGGGTTTTGTTGCTGCTGGTTTTAGATGTTGGTACAAAAGGTTTTTGTTGGCAAGACGATGCAAAACTTGCCATGTCAAATTTAATGACACGTGGTGGAGAGTTGGCACATAATAGCCTATAAAGTGTTGAATTAATAATGTCCTGAGGCTGATAGAAGAATGACAAAGTCTGGTCTCTTGGCAGCAAAAAAACTCTTACTCCAGAACCTGCACTTGCTTCTCTGTGATCTTAAGCTTCCTGGTTTTCCTGAATGTCCATCTTTCAGTTTTAACACAACATGCTTCAGGGTTTGATCATGTTCACTCGCATTGACAGAATGTGAACCAAAGGAAGCCAAAAGCAATCCTTCAACCTGAGGGACGACTGTTTGTGCCCTCAGCAACTGATTAGCATGATGGCTTCCCACTGTACTGTTATCTGTTAATGCTCTCAGGTAAAATAGGCATAAAAAATCAAGGAGACTGACCTGAGGCCATTTGCTCACCACCCAGCAGCATCTGCAGAACACTCTGCGCCACATATAAACCAATCCCACACTGAGGATTTATGAATTAATGGATATGCAGTAAGATATGTGAACACTTGTTGTTAGCCTGTGCAGAAAGGTTTGTTTCATTAGTCTAATCACAATTAGTCATTTACATGGTAGAGAAAGAGGCCATGAACGGTCCAGTAAACACGATATACTGGAAAACAAGTCTCATCATTTGGAAGTATTTGCTTGTTCATGAGTCAGAATTTTTTTTATTAGATTATGTTCAAAGATGATGATGTCAGGACAATCAGGCTCTTGCAGCAACTTGAAAGAGAGGAATTCTTTGTGTTGGAAAATGTCATGTATTTAGAAACCAGTCAGAAGCTGAAGTCACATGGACCACAAAATCACCCCTGCAAATATAATTTCCGAAAAGCACATTTTTACATTAAAGGCGTTATAGAAGATATTTCTTTCAACACTTTTTGCAATGTGCAATAAAATTGGGTTCACTATCCTATACACTATTATTAATTAAAAGCTTTGAATATGCAGTATGAATATCATTATACATCAGCTGTGAAAGTAATGGGGCAGAAAAAAACCTCCCCCAAACATCTCTGCATTCCTTGCATTTGTCTTTTGTTTATTGGCTCGTCAATCACTTTTACTACCATGATAAGAGTGATTGACAGTCAATTCAACATGTAATAGGCTAGACTGATCAATGAGAGTGATTGATTGGTGAGAATAATACTGCGTGCCGGAAGCAGCACACTCTAGTCTGATGTTTCCAGTAGGTACTTAACAATCATTCTGCTAGCAGTTTAGCGACGTTCAGACAATGACATCTGTTTTACTTTCATTTGTGACATAATAGGAGAATCTGTACCTGCTGTCTGCTAAACACCGGAGTGGCTCGTGCATGTTATTCTGTGGCCGGGGGAGGGAGCTGTAAATCAAGCAGGTTGGTCTTGCACATGCGCTTCATACAAAATTCGCTAACAGTCTCTGCTTTCTAAAATGCCAAAACATCTTCTATTCCACCTTTAATAATGTCTAAAAGCTTTATCGATGCCAGGGTACGGTGTACATTTTAGGACATCCTCGTCCTAGAGTAAGTGTAGGTGTCAGTACAAAAGTCATAGGTATCAGGAAAAGTTGTAGGTGTCCGACAAAACGTCGTAGAGTCAGACCAAACATCCTCAGACCAGACCAAACATCCTAGACTCAGACTAGAGTAGACCAAACACCTTAGAGTAGAGTCAGACCAAACATCCTCAGACCAAACGTCAAGACAAAAAGTCATCGGAAAGAACTCAGTAAAAAAAAAAATTTAATTTCTTTTTTTTTTTAATGAACCAGTTTTAAGGAAGTGGAGGGGCAAGTCTCTGCGTAGTTCCATTCACGCGGGTCCCACGAGAGAGCCCCAAGGCGGGCTGGCTTCCTGCCAAATGTTGCTATTCTGTGAAGACCGATGTGTTAATCAGTGATGGATGTTCCTCGATCTATGCCGTTACCTGCATTGCTCAGACGCTAGCCTGGTACACCAGCCTAACTAACACCATGTATAAGATACACGGCAAGTAGTTGGGTTCCTCATCGGGAAGTGTTTCCCCCGGTAAAAAATTGACCGGACCAATCAAGCGCAGCAGTAGAATTATTAACAGATGAACGTTGAACTCCTCTAACGTCTCCACCACTGTTTCTGCTCTGTACTAACAGCTTCCGGGTCATAGTCAAATGACGTGCGACACAAACACTTCCTCATATTAGTAGTTAGAATAAAAATGCTGAATGTAAGAGTATTTATGATAATAAAACAAAATTCTATGTTAATATACAAAGAAAACTAAATAAATGAGAGGGGAAAAAAGTGTAACGGCCTTCCGGCGTCGCCATAGCAACGTAGCAACAGAGTGCCAAGCTCGCCGCTGCAGTCACTTCTGATTGGTTCTCTCCGGTTCCTTTCCTCCGGTTCCGCCTCCGTCGATTGGAATCAGTTCAGCGGAGGGAATCCAGACTGACCTGCCGTGTTCTCACACGGCGTTAGTCAGGCTGGTGTACCAGGCTACTCAGATGCCCACTGATTGTATGAATCTAAGACTTAATAGCTGATTTTAGTGTTTAGATTATTGGGTAAAAAGAGAGAGGGAGAGAGAGAGAGAGAGAGGAGAGGGGGGGGGGGGGGGGGGGGGGGGGGCAAGCACATCCACACACTGTGCACTTTCCCAGAGAAATCTAGCAGTTTTAGGCTAAAAATACATTTGAAAAAGTATAGCCTACATAAGTTATTTTGGAATTTATGAAGTGTGTTTGTGACTGAGAACGTCACAAACACAGACCCTCCGGTCACCTGACCAAAGAAAAAAAAAGTAATTGAAATTTTTTTTTTTTACTGAAGTTCTTACCGATTTTTGTCTGAGGACGTTTGGTCTGACTCTGAGGATGTTTGGTCTGACTCTGACGCTGGAGTCTGAGGATGTTTGCTCTGACTCTGAGTCTGAGGATGTTTGGTCTGACTCTGAGTCTGAGTCTGAGGATGTTTGGTCTGACTCTGAGTCTGAGGATGTTTGGTCTGACTCTGAGTCTTAGTCTGAGGATGTTTGGTCTGACTCTGACTCTGAGTCTGAGGGTGTTTGGTCTGACTCTGACTCTGAGTCTGAGGATGTTTGGTCTGACTCTGACTCTGAGTCTGAGGATGTTTGGTCTGACTCTGAGTCTGAGTCTGGGGATGTTTGGTCTGACTCTGAGTCTTAGTCTGAGGATGTTTGGTCTGACTCTGAGTCTGAGTCTGAGGATGTTTGGTCTGACTCTGAGTCTGAGGATGTTTGGTCTGACTCTGAGTCTTAGTCTGAGGATGTTTGGTCCTGACTCTGACCTGGTCTGAGGATGTTTGGTCTGACTCTGAGTCTGAGTCTGAGGATGTTTGGTCTGACTCTGAGTCTGAGTCTGAGGATGTTTGGTCTGACTCTGAGTCTGAGGATGTTTGGTCTGACTCTGAGTCTGAGTCTGAGGATGTTTGGTCTGACTCTGAGTCTGAGGATGTTTGGTCTGACTCTGAGTCTGAGTCTGAGGATGTTTGGTCTGACTCTGACTCTGACTCCGAGGATGTTTGGTCTGACTCTGAGTCTGAGTCTGAGGATGTTTGGTCTGACTCTGAGTCTGAGGATGTTTGGTCTGACTCTGAGTCTGAGTCTGAGGATGTTTGGTCTGACTCTGACTCTGAGTCTGAGGATGTTTGGTCTGACCCTCTGAGTCTGAGCCTGAGGATGTTTGGTCTGACTCTGAGTCTGAGTCTGAGGATGTTTGGTCTGAGTCTGAGGATGTTTGGTCTGAGTCTGAGTCTGAGTCTGAGGATGTTTGGTCTGACTGAGGATGTTTGGTCTGACTCTGAGTCTGAGTCTGAGGATGTTTGGTCTGACTCTGAGTCTGAGTCTGAGGATGTTTGGTCTGACTCTGAGTCTGAGTCTGAGGATGTTTGGTCTGGACTCTGACTCTGAGTCTGAGGATGTTTGGTCTGACTCTGACTCTGAGTCTGAGGATGTTTGGTCTGACTCTGAGTCTGAGTCTGAGGATGTTTGGTCTGACTCTGAGTCTGAGTCTGAGGATGTTTGGTCTGACTCTGAGTCTGAGTCTGAGGATGTTTGGTCTGACTGAGTCTGAGTCTGAGGATGTTTGGTCTGACTCTGACTCTAAGGATGTTTGGTCTGACTGAGTCTGAGGAGGTTTGGTCTGACTCTGAGTCTGAGTCTGAGGATGTTTGGTCTGACTAAGTCTGAGTCTGAGGATGTTTGGTCTGACTCTGACTCTGAGTCTGAGGATGTTTGGTCTGACTCTGACTCTGAGTCTGAGGATGTTTGGTCTGACTCTGACGACGTTTTTGTCTGACACCTGACAACTTTTTCCTGATACCTGATGACTTTTGTACTGACACCTGACACTTGACTCTGAGGACGAGGATGTCCTAAAATGTACACCGTACCAGGGACCTGCCACTGTGAAGACAAGCTCCCTGCTCGACCTGATGATATCTAAATGAGACAAAATCAGAAACATGATGGGACCTTCATTGTTACTGTTAAATATCTTCAGTAAGATGCCTCATCAAAGTCAAAATCAACTTCATCGCCAAATTTGCCCCATGTTAGACATACAACACAATTGAAATTACAATCCTCTCAAACCCACGGTGCATATATTAAAATATTATAAACTATAAGATAAAAATCTAGGAATCTGCTCGGATAACCTAGAAATCTAAACACGAAACCTAAGTTTAAATACTAAAGAAGATTACAAATTTACAAATGGGTCGGCAGTAGACAATGTGAACAGATGGTGCAGATATTACAGTGCAATGACAATGTAAACAATGTAACTGTAGCATGTAACAGTAAAGTTTGACAGTAGCTCGGTTTACATGGACCCAAATATACCGATTGCTTTCGGTTTAAAAGCTCTTTCGGAATGAAAATGTTCCATGTAAACACCTCTTTCCGAATTTTCATTCGGTTTCACTGGGGTAGAATATTCCTTTCCCCAAACCAAACGGGGTATCATGTAAACGCTGAATCGGAAAGTTGTGAGGCTGCGCTATACAGCGCATGCTTCGACAAGACGTCAATGTGCAACGAGTGACATTTCCTCACTTTGACAGATGGCTGTGAAAAACTAAATTCCTTGGACAGCAACAGAAAGTTTGTTTTTAATACAAATTCTGTCTCTACGCCTTTTTCTCTTTGTGCAGCAGGAGCGCATGAGGATCAGCTGCTGGATTAAGTCCTGCAGAAACCACAACAACCGTGATGATCAGTTTGTAGACCTTCGTCTTTAATAAATAACTTGATTTACATTATTCTGCGCATGTCGGACAGGATTATTCTGAATAAATGTTGGCACATGTACACGCCAGATCCGAATGAATTAGTTCCCATGTAAACAGCTGCCCTAAAATCCTCAATCAGAATGATTTTGTACTGAAAGGGAAAAAAGTGTAGTAAACAACATTATAGCTTTCCAGTGCTGCCTTGCGGACGTGACGTCAAATAACGCTACATCCTCAGTTTTGATACAGTAAGACGACGGTTGTGGTAAATGCAAACACTGTAAGCGAGAGTTATGGATTATTCTGCCGTCAGCAAACGATCCAGATCAACTGAAAGACACTAAAACGTGTAACTATAAAGAAAAAGGTGAGTAAACAACATTATAGCTTCAGTTTGTGCACGCTCCTGTGACGGCTTGGCTCGTGGCTGCAGTTACCTGAAGCGGCAGTCGCGAGTTTCGTTTCTTAATCTTGCCTCAAGTCCCTTTAAAGATGTCCGTGAAGACATCCCTGGGCTCCACAGTCTCTCAGGACGCGACCAGGAATCTCGTCGGGGCCGGGGGCTTCCTGGCGTTGATCCTCCTGAGTGTTCTCCTCACGCTGTCCGATGATAGTGATAGTGTTTTTTTGCATGAGAAATATGCAAGTAACCAAATTTCAGCACTTTTTTTTTTTACTAAAGTGTGTTTTAACAACAACTAAAAGAAAGAAAAGAATGGCATTTTGAGCTGACCTCCGCCAAGGAGCTCACTTCCCCCCATATGGCCCTATCTCACAATCATACTTAACAAGCATGAAACATGGAGAATTTTGATTTCATTTTATTTTAACCTCAAAATAAACTACAATGATACCCTGCAATCTCTTACAATTAAACGCAGGGTTATAATGATGTTCTGACATCTGAGATTCTTATTATGTTTATGATCATTTACAAGCACTAACTTTGGAATCAAAGTGATTGGGAAAGTTTCACCAAACCATTATAAAAAAAAATCCTGTAATAGCCTTATTTAAGTGAGAGGTGTTGACAGTCATTGGGCCAGATTTATCAAAGGTTTGCGTGTATAAAAACATGAGCTCTCATTGCACATGCAAAAAAAAAAAAAAAAAAGTACAAACTGATCTATTCACAGCGTGCTGAAAGGGTTCGGCCTTTCAAATGTGCCTCTTACCCATTTAGTACTTCTGCTCCTATGAATATGCAATATGGGGCATTTACACGCAATTGTACGTGTGATGGGGGAGAAAATGTAAGTATATTAATTTCGCATTCGCAAAGTGATTTTTCAACCATTGGACACATTACTTTGCTGTTTTTTGCGTGTATTTTGTTATGTCTGAAAGGCAAGTGCAAACTCACAGATTTGCAGAAAGCTGCAGCTTCTGAGAGGGACAATCCTGGACATGCACACATCTGATTCAAAATAGTGAGGGCAGCATATTAGTTCTCAATGACGAATTCAATAAAAATCACCACAGCCAACTCCACTATTTAACACGGTGTAAAATATTCTGAACAAATGAAACAATCTGTGGGTTGTCTCTCACAATTCGCCTTGAACCACGCAAAACCCTCATTATTATAGGGCCATTTCCAACACTTTTACACCCGCTGTCATTTGCGTGATCATTCTTTGTAAATCAGCCGCAAACCGTGGTTCAGCCCCTCACGCAAAATTCTACATAGGATGGGCAAATTACTACGTGCAAATTTTGATCTTAGTTGATCCGGGCCATTGTGCAAGTTCTTAGTAACGCATGGCGGTGTGTTTTTTTAATTATTATTTTGCTGATGTCATCAGAGAGGCTCCACAAATTTCAATCTAATCTGAAGCTTTCCTGCAGTCCAAAATGATGAATGATCGCTGACAAAACCCCTGTAAAACCTTTCAATTAACGATGCAACTGAAAGCCATAGTGTTGACAAATTAACAAATTAGTCTCTTCAAAATCCCCAGGAGCAGCTCAAGCCATGCAGAGGACGTAACGAGGACTTGGTTGGTGTGGTCACATGCCCTAAACAATGCTGGCAAAACTTCCAGTTCATATGATCGAGGTGGAGTTGAGAAAACAGACTATATCATTTTAAATGGTGTGCAGAGATCTTTGGCAAGCTGCTCCCCACTGTGTTGATCCAAACAGGTGATCCAGATCAACACTAAAATTGTAATCACATATGTACTATATATATATATATATATATATATACACACACAATGACCTTCCCACAAAGCCACTTTCAGACATTTAAACGTTCTACTTTTGGCAAAATTGTTTTTTACTGTGTTTCCATTGAGAGCAGTCTCGGTAAATGGTCTGAAACATGTTCACAGCTGCTTTCCAGGAATGTAACATGTGAGTTCAGATGATGTGAAAAAGGAGTTAGAGCATTTAAAAAAGCAGTATTTATTCTGTGACAGCCTGCCCTTCTGCAGCTTTTCAAAGAAACACTGTCAAAGCCTTAATTATCACCATTTTTAAAAAAAAAAAAATAGACACTTGTCATCTTAAGTGCCCTTTGAGCTTAAAACCTTTCATCATACTCTGACACAAAAATGGTTTTCGGTTTTTTAGATCAAAAATGTCAATGCCATCTGTCTACTATGACCTGAATATACAAATATTTGAGTCTTACAACTTGGTTTACTTAGAAAAATAAATAAAAAGGGTTATTTTGGCTTAGAGGGCTGAGGAGTTCTACAAGAGCTCAGATAAAGTGTGATGTTTTCATCACTGTAAGTTATCACCGTTTTACTTATCTTTTAGCTCTGGTTACAATTTAAATGAACTCGTAAATGTGTAAATGTTTCATTGTTATGGAACTAAATTAAATTAAATATTTTATTTATTTTACATTTACAATGACACAACAACTATGTCCTATTTCTATTATGATATTACACATATATGGACGTGACCAACTCTTTGGTATAGGCAGACGAGAGAAGCAGCTTAGGTTTGCAACGTAGCTAATCAAAAGTACTTTTCTTTTCTTTTCTTTATTAAGATCCCCATTAGTAATTGCAGCAACAATTACTATTTGGTTATCTTGATTATCTGATCATCAGCATGAGCATCTCTATGAAACCAGAAGTTTTGCCAGTTTGTTACTCTGCAGGATTCAGGTGTAGCTTAAAGGCATTTTAGAAGATGTTTATTTCAACAATTTTTGCAATATTTGATAAAATTGGGTTCACTACCCCATACACTATGATTAGCTAAAAGCTTTAAATATATAATTATTATTATACATCAGCTGTGAAAGTAATGGGATTGAAAAAACATCGACCAATCATCTCTGCACTACTTAAATTTTGAGTAGCACCTAGCTGCAGCCGGAGCCACTACAAACCACGCCCACCGTAGGAATGAGTGGAACCTAACCCTAACCCAAACGACCACCCGCCCACGTTACTACAAACTATGGCCATTTTCACTACAAACCACTACCAGTTTCACGACATGCCCCTGGGTCTGCGGCTGCAGCTGGGCATACTTGTAAATTTTTCTTTTGTCTATTGGCTTGATAATAATAAGTAAAAGTGTGTGCCGGAAGCTGCGCACTGTGGTCTGAGGTATACAGTAGCTAACATCCTTCTGCTAGCATTTAGCGACATTCAGACGATAACACCTGTTTTACTTGCATTTGTAACATGATGGGAGAATCTGTACCTGCTGTCTGCTAAACACTGGAATGGCTCATGCATGTTGTTCTGTGGCTGCGGGAGGGAGCTGTGAATCTAGCTGGTTGGTCTTGCACATGGGTTTTATTCAAAAACTCGCTAACAGTCTTTGCTTTCTGAAAACATCTTCTAAAGTATAGCACCTTTAATGCAACACCAAGGAGGAAAGACATACAGTAAGCAATAATCTTAGAGAAGCAACTTGATGGCCATTAATCTAAAAAGTTGTATAAGGACCAAACTAATCTATTTGGAGCTCTGCAGAAAGAAAGTGGAAACCATTTAAAGGAATTATAAGGCAGGATTACGAAATGAGACTCGCGAGTGACTCGACTGGTGCTGCGGTTAACTGCAGCCACCAGCCAAGCTGGCACAGGAGTGCGCACAAACTGATGCCGTAATGCTGTTTACCACGCCAACAGTCTTTTTAGTGCCACTTTTTAGTGGCCTTTCATTAGATCTGGGTACTTTTCTAATGGCAGAAAAATCCATAAATATCCCTTGCAGTGTTTGAATCCACTGCAACCATCTTCTTCTTGTATCAAAGCTTTTGGGGATGCGTATGCAGCGTCAACTGATGTCACTTCCGTAGGAATGCGAGGGAAATTTGGTCACCAAATTGCAGCACATTATGCAGCACACAGCCTGTTCAAGGCAATGGAGGGATACATGGGTGGGTTCGTTCTCTTTGGTTTTTAATGTTTCATCACCCATTAGTATTAAAAAAAACTGGACATGCGTGTGTATTTTTTTACAATTCCTGCTCCTAGTTCCTTTAACCTTCATACTATGTTAAGGGTCAATTTGACCCGTTTCAGTTTTTGTGTTGAAAAAAGTACTTGTCATCCTTTCTTTTTCCTCATGAAATTTTGTGACTTTTCCTCATCTGGGGTCATGAACTGATGTGTAAATTTTGGACACTCTGATGTGTTCTGGAGTGTCTCTGCAGAGTTTGTATACAAAGATGATGTTAAGGGTCATTTTGACCCAGACTCTTTAATATGGGTGAGAACATGTTCAGATCAAACATGAACATGTCTCTTTGATGTAATTTATTTTGATTTCATAATTATTTATATTTTCATTGCATCTGAATAGATATTTAGACCCAGAGAGCCAGGTGTGGTCAAGGGTAGAGACTTCCTCTGGTCCTGGTCTTTGTCACTGTTCTCATGTCATCTCTTTGAAAACACACTAAAAAATGAGCTCCAGAAAGTTTACAGCTGAAGAAGCTCTATCACAGATTTTTAACCAGGCTAGTGATGAAGAAGAACAAATTACAGAGACAAAGATTCTTTCAGAACCTGAGTACCATATTTTTGATGATCCAGATTGTAATTTTATAATTTCTTATGAAGAGGAAGATTCAAGGGAGGAGTCTGAAATCAACCAAGAATGGAATGCTGGCAAAATTGTACCAATGTCGGTTTTTTGTGGAAGAACCGAGCAAAGCACTTGTCTTTTCTAAGATCCAGAGGTGAGCCAGGTCAGCTCGACCCCCAGCAGCTGTACAGTAGCTATCATTGAAAAAGTCAAGTTTGTGCCATCCAACTGTGACAGCCGACGGTCCTGTCACTATGCCTCCAATTGATCATGCGCCCCGTGTACTTGGCCACAGGGGTATCTCTTTGGCTGAATGGTTAGCATGCATGGCTCTTACTCAGGAGATTAGGGTTCAAACTCTGCCTGGGCCATTCTTCATCCTGTTATACAACCATTTTACAAAGGGTTGAGTAGATATAGGTGTAACGAAATGGAAAGATGACAGGTCTGTCCCTTCCAAGAGGACAGTAAAACAAGCATCGTTTGCGTTTAATGCAAAATTTATATTTCAAGAAAGCACTTTTATATTCAATCCATCATATGTAGAACACATTGAAAATGATTAACATCAAATAATCTCAGCAAATGGGGCAAGTTACAAAGAAATGACGTTGTAAAGAAAGAGCAACTCAATCTAAATAGTTATCAAAAATAGTTTTGGAATTACAAATTATACTGTCTTTCTCTTTTATATATGTTTATCAAATCAAAAATACATTTGTTAATTGTTTTAACCTAGTTTTTTGACTGTTCTGAATGGATTTACATCGTATGGGTCAAAATGACCCGCAACATAATCAATGTAATTTTTTTTCAACATAATATGAGGGTTAAGGCAGATGCATGGGAGTGGACGTCCCTGAGAAACTGCAAAGAACTCCAAAAGCTCATCTCAGACTCTCCAGGCTTTAGTTAGCATGTTCAATGGTAAAGTTCATGTCAGAAAAAGACTGAGCAAGAGTGGCTTATCTGGAGGGTTTGCAGGTTCCCTGCACTCTTCTCTCTTTTCTTTCCAGTCAAGGTAGATGACCACCCTACTTGGTTCTCGTTCTGTTTTGGTTCTGGTTCTGCTGGAGGTTTTCCTTCCTGGTTCTGGTTCTGATGGGAATTTTCCTCTCCACTATCTCCTCATGCAGCTGCGGATGAAGGACTGATTCAAAGAGAGGATTTGATGCAATCTATTGCTCTCCTTAGCTCGTTTATTATGAATTGGTTTTTATGAACACATTTATTATAGACAAGTTTCACGGACATTCCGGTTTACTTCAGCAATAGATCAATTTCTGCTAAGCACTTCCGGTCGAATAAGATCTGTGTTCATTTACATTGAATTGATAGTTTTCAGTCACGTGACCTGACCTGAGCCCTTGCGGGCAAAAGAAGACAAGGCGCAGCAGACTCTGAGCAGACAGACTACACAATAGTTGTTTAAATCACTCATCAGTCGCCGAGGAGGAAAGATACAGATGTAAGTTGGAAGTGTAGGACAGTTGTGACCCGTATAGAGAAGCGACTGCTCTATACAAGCTGTTACACTTCACCACGTCCCTGTCCAGCCTGCATTTAGTGATATTTACATCTGTCTGGTTGAGAAGCCGTCGCCATTCACCACTGCCAGAATAAAGCTATATAAGAGCACCGACATTTCTCTCTTAAAACTACTATTCAAACAGATATAACAGAAATAGAATAGTTTCCTCTCATTTTCACTTCTTACATCAGGTTTAGAAATGATGGATCGCTATGAAGACGTAAATAAAAAGCACATAGGACAGGTATGCAGGAAAAACAAAGAACATCTTTCTAAATATCAGTGTTACATTGTGTCTTTGTGCTTTTCAGCTGAATATGAGTGTAACAGGATTTCCACATCCCTCCTTTAGGAGTTTATTTGAGTTACAGCATCCCTCTGTTTTAGCTAGTAGCTAACGTTAACTCATTAGAATGACAGCAGACGGCTGGTCCTCTCCATATGACAACAAATCACGCCAACACATACGTGTACATACGGTTTTATTTATGGTTAAAACTACGCTAACTATATACGGATGAATGTGGATGTGGGCATTACTGACCATTAATGAAGTGTTTGCTGATAGAATGTGTGGGTTAGGGGCTAGTGGAGGGGCTGCCATGGTTTGCTGTACCCAGGACCGAGGCGCGTTTGGTAGAACTGATCCACAGATCTCTCCTCACAGGGTGGACGGAATGTGGTAAAAACACAAGTGGGTTGATGATGAAATCTGGATTTATCAGAGTTTTCTCTCTTTCCCCTGCCTCCTACTGGAGAAAAAAAAAACACACACACACACACACACAAAAATTACTTATTTGTTAAACTAGATGTAGATGATTGTAGTAAAGACTACCTGGATACGGATGGCATCATCTGGAAAAAGCTTTCTTTAGTTTTTACTTGAGGCCCATTCCCTCTTGACAGGTCTGTGTGTAACCATGAGTCATTTTTCACTTTGTTTCTCTCTTTAATTCAAAGCCATTTCACTGTTTTTCCTGAAGAGATTGGCTAAGAGGTTGGCTTGGTTTGAAGTGGCAGTTGATGGAAAACACAGCAAAAAGAGGATTTTGAATTTAAGAAACGGTTTATCGTGAACGCCGATCAGAGAAGAGGAGTTTTGTGCTCTGCTGACTTGTTTTTTTCTCTGTACTGCTCTGCATGAGCAAACAGCCTTAGCTCCTGTTGGATTTGTCTGGGAGCAAGATGGCATGCTACAAAAGTTTTTTTTTTTTTTTTTTTTCCTTAAAATTGGCCTACTTGAAAACACTCTCACTGTATGACCCTTAAAGCATATATTTACAGTCTTGTATACTGTTAAAGAAAGAAGAATTATGTCTTCTTTTATCCCGTTCTACCAATTTTCTCAGGTGTCTGTCGATGCTCTCGTCTCATTTCACTCCCCAGTTAACAATTACACTTCAGCTCTCCCTTAAAAAAAAAAAAGAAAAAAATATATATATACACATCAAAACACATCAGCATCTTCAGGTTTTCATTATTACATCCATAAAAGTGCTTGCACTCACTTCACTGCAATGTTGTATTAATTATTCCACAGTAAGAGTTGCACCTCACAGAGCTCATGTGTGGGGTCTTGAGATCTTAACAGCACTCAGAGACAGGTCCTGAAAGCAAAATAAACTTTAATGTAAATTTCAATGGGGCCCAAATATGTTGTTTTCTCTCCATTTTTCTCTCTTGCAGGTTGGGTAGTTGATCCCATTCTTATACCCATCCAAACAACCTCTTGACAACCAGGATGAAAGATTTATTTGACCAAAGGAAAGGTCAAGGGGTGGTAACTGAAATTGAAATTCAACATCTCAAAGACTTTTGGCCTCTTTCATTCACATTAGCCCTTAAGAAATACTAAAGTGGATCTTCCATGCTTGACTTTATGCCCGCTCTCTCATCTATCTCCCTTTGTTTAGTCAGACAGTCTTGTTAGTTTGATTCTCTGTGGGTAACCTGCACAAAAGGCTCTGGAAACAAAGAAGAGAGCAGGGAAAAGCTCTGCTACTCTTTAAAGCCGTGAAGAATAAAACACAACTTCCACATGTTCATTCAAATCTCTGAAATGTATTCCTCATTTCCTGATGCTTTTAATTCTTCATATTGTAATCAGGTGCATGAATCATTTACATCTCAAACCAACTTGTGTCATTTAGTTTCTTTCAGCTTTTTAATGTTTGCCTCTTTGGTATCCTTTGAAAGCATGTTTGAAGTTGTGCTGAATAAAACACCTTCAGCTCTGTGGCCACCTACGAATCATATTCGCGTGAATGCTGATTTGTCAAGCAGTACACAGTGGCTGCACTAGATACAGAGCTCTAAACATGTTCCGGTTCATTTATTTCAGTTCTGCTTTTACTTTTTGAAAAAAAGAACATGCTGTTTGCCAAACCTTTCAGTTGGACATACATGAGAGCTTTTTCTTTAAGGCTTTTCCTTTTTATCACCTTCTGTCAGCCCCAATTACACACTAAAGAACATGGTGTCCTTTTTTTTTTTATCAAAGTCTAAAGGCTGCATATTTTGCAGGAGTTACATGAGAGCAATTACAAAACCCTAAATCCGTCAGACCTCATAAGTCTTTGTTAGTTGTCCTTCTGGTTATTCATCCTCACAAAGTGGAGACCTTTTAAAAAGGAACCCTGCTTTCTTTTTATCTAAATAAATGGAGTCCAAAGATTTGATAAAATGAGTTAAACCCTTTATTTTAGTTGAAATAGTATTAAAATACTGGAAACTGTGCAGAAATGGCTGCTTGTTGATTTCATTTTGAGTCTGAACACATTTAAAAGAAGCTGGGAGTGGGGTATGTTTACCACTCTGTTGCATCAGCTCTTCTGTTTTACAGCACTGAGAGCAACTGCTGTATAGTTCAACTTTTCAGTGAAATGTTTTCCCACTCTGGTTTGATATTGACAAATCCAGGCAAGTAAAAAGATTTGCTGCTGCTGTTGTTTCCCTGCAATATGCACCCATAGTAATGCAAGTATACATTTCTTCTCTCTACTTTCTCGGCATTAAATTTGACAAAATAAAACAAATAAATAAATAAATGAATATAAAAAAAAAAAAAAAAAAAAAAAAAAACTGGAAGAGCCTCTTTGGGTCTCAGCCACTCCGACAGCACAGGCAAACTTAAGCTTTGTAAAAAAAAAAAAAAAGAAAAATAAGGAGATGGAGAGCAAGAAAAACAAAAGCATGTGTCTGTCCATGTCAGAGACTTTATGTGTTAGAGATTCACTGCATGTGTTAAGAAGTGGATCATTCAAAAATATCAATAGAACGCTGTTTCCAGAAGGAACAATAAACAATCAATTTTGGCTATGACTCGTATTACTACGCTGTTTTTTCTTGGTTTGATTTGGGCTTTATCCAGTCAGTTCATTAGTTATCAATGGAGTTGATTTTAGTATCATCATAATTAATTCAATTCAGTTTAATTCAGCTTTGATGGCACAGTGCCAGTTCACAACAACGTAATCTCAGGGCACTAAACAGACAAATCAAGTTAAGTTAAAGGCACTATTCCTGATTTTGCACATATGCGAATCATGAGTGAGGTGAACAGTGTAGTTTGAACTGTAAGCTCCGCCCCTAACTGTTTCTCCAAGTGAGAAACGCTCCTTCTCTCCCGTTTCTCTCCTCCCACTTGACATGCATGAAATAACATGCACATATCATACTCATGCACAAAGAAAATCTCCAGAGAAAACATGTATCTTCCAGGGAATTTACTGTTTTGGTTGCAGGAAATGGCTGCAAAATAATTAGCGAAATAATACTTTCTGTCAAAAACCGGTAGCTGACCATAACTACAGTTATGTACACAGATGCACAATTATGATGTGTTTTGATGTTATAGGCGACATTACAACATGACAACCTAATAAAGTTTCTAACCGGCCACTGCGATCGGAAGTGATGTAAAGCTTTGTCGCGTTATGGTGTAAATATCATTATGTCTTATATA
The DNA here is from genome assembly GCA_023101725.1 of Atherinomorus stipes. Lineage (NCBI taxonomy): Eukaryota > Metazoa > Chordata > Actinopteri > Atheriniformes > Atherinidae > Atherinomorus > Atherinomorus stipes. Next base: position 34,385 of record JALJCO010004798.1, read on the forward strand.
CGGTAGATCAGCAGAGGCAGCGCCAGCAGCCGATGACATATAACATGTTACTCAGAAGAACCAGTTATTTTAAAAATACCTGTCTGGCGGCTTCCAGTCCATTCAGTCCACGCATGCGCTGCTCTCTCCTTCAGTCAATCCACAGGTTCACAACTTTTTCCTTTTTGGTCTCTCCTTTTTTCAAGTCTCTCTCCTCCTGCTCAGTTTGTGCTTAGGCTGTTTTGTGAGGTTTGCACTTTTCCTTATTAGATGCATGCGGTTCTGTTTACAAGTGCTGCGTGCAAGTAGGGGGCACTAAAGCCACTAACGCTGTTGTGGCTGATTGTATACCGGAACTTTGTAGAATGAACTTTGGTGAGAAAGGCACGACAGAGCTAGAAACCAAAACTAAAAAGGCCTGGATTCATGCATATAAGTAATAATGAGTGATTTATTTTCATGAAATTACCTCATTTTACCACATATTATACCTTGTAGGAAGCGTTTTTCTTGAGAGATTAGAATAAAATCAGGTACAGGGCCTTTTACTTGTAAAAGCCTGGCTAAGGAAACCAACAGATTGGACTGAATCCTGACTTTATTTCAATCCCTCATCCTTTGTGTGCAAGGGTGGCGGGCAGCAGTGGAAAGGAGAAAACTCCCTTTTAACAGGAAGGAAAAACTTCAGGCAGAACCCAGCTTAGGAAGGATGGCCATCTGCCTCGACTGGTTGGGGTGGACAGGCCAGAAAGAGAGATCAACAGGCACTGCAACTTTTATCCAGTGAGACCTGCTGAAAGAAGAGAAATACAGGCTAGTGATGACTGTACTGTCACAAGTTTACTGTATATATTAACATAAAGGCAGAGAGATGAGAGGGAAAGGAAGAGCCCAGTGCATCATGGGTTGTTCCTCAGCAGTCTAAGTGTGGCATGACTCAGGGATGGCTAGGCATTCCCTAACAATAAGATTTAAGGGAAGGTTTTAAGCCTGATCTTCAACGTAGAGAGAGTGTAACTGGTAGCTGCTTTCATTACAGAGAGGCTTGAAAGCTGAAGGCTCTGTCATGGTTGACTCTTGGAACCACAAGTAGTGAATGAGAGAATGAAGTTGTGGCCAGAGAAAGTATCACTAATGCCCTAACATATGTATATTGTTTGTATTTCAAACTGTATAGATCTGGGCATGAAAAAGTTCCTCCTTTTTCTGCCAGAAGTGGTGCACTAATAGTGCACCATTACTGCACTATCACTGGCTGAACGGCTTGTTCCGCAAATACGCCATCATGTACGGTGTCCAAACTTGGCGTGTGGAAACATCCTTGTTTCGGGCATTCATTTATGCTCTGAAATCGTTTCCCCTGGGCACACAGGCGTTTCTCTGTGCGATTGAATTAGCAGACAAGTCGCTGGTGAGTGGCTGGCAGTCGGCTGAAAGGGGAACTTTTTCATGCCCAGATCTGTATGCCTTAAAAACCCACAACGGAACTTTTAGCAGTTTTCTCAGTGACGTGCCCCCTATCGGCGGCTAAACTAGCATCCATCTTGTATCGTACCTACTGTGATTCACTCCAGCCAGTAAAATACAGTCTTATCTTGACTCTTGTTCTTCCCCTTCCCCTCTTTTCCTCTGGTAATGTTTCCTTGCGTTTCTTTACCGAATCAGACATGATGCGCGTTCAAAACACCCACTGTGTTCAACGCGGTGCGCAACCAATAGTCGGCTGCAATGTCACAGTCGCGTCTGAGATGGGAAACTTACAGTACATACTGCAGTTTCTGGGCCCCGGGACGCCTCTGGGCAGTGACTGCTCGAAAATGCACAAAATGAATGTTGGTGTGCCATCAAAGCAAGTCAGAAAAGCAGATTTTTAAGGTCTAAAAGTTACGTTGTGTGTCTTTAAGCACCTGATTGAAGTGTTTCACAATGCTACAGTTGAAATATGGGGTGGAGTCCAGATACAGTAGGTTTGAAATGACCTTTATAACCCTTCTGAGATTAATGGACGTAAACAGTCACTACCTTTACATTGTAGGCAAAACCGTTCAGAATCTGAATTACTTCCTTAGTCCAACCCATGTATGATTTTTTTTTTCTGACCGTCTAAACAGCACAAATCTGACCCAGGCCACTTTCATATGACACAGTCAGAATCATACCTGATGTTTTCCTAAGTGACCTCACTCTGCAACAGTTATGTTGTAATTAAACTTATCATTGAAGTGGGAAAAGCCATAATTGTCCAGATGCGGCAAGAATGAATTTTAATAATTACCAACCCCCCTTCAAAAACGTTCCATATCTCAATATCCATACGACAACAAAAATTCTCACATTTGACTTGTTTGTTTGTCTCATACTAGATAAATGTGCCAGTTATGGAGATGTCTTGACTTTTCAAGTTTCTAGGTCATCCTGACTTCCGTCCCATAATCCTGCATTTTAGTTCTTTCTCCTCAGTTCCCAGTGCCACACATGTACATGAGGAAGTGAATCATACACAAAAATTCTGAGCTGATAAAAAAAAAGAACACTGAAATAATCAACAGGTTGAAAGGAAACTCCAGAGTTCAACAATAATTCAGCAAAAAACAGCTTTCCGTAAATAATCCTTTTATTTGTAAAACTCCTGACAGTAAGGTCTGCTCTTCAACTCTCCTCATTACAAATGAAAGAAGTTCTATTAAAGGAACTCTTTAATTTATACCCAGTCATCTCCTTTTTATCAAAGTCATGAACTTTGTTAAATTCATCCCTATCCCCTCACCACCCAGCCCATGGCCCAGTTTGGGAGCATAGCCAGCCTTCAGGACACCTGATCTGGGCACTAACGAAGGTCTTTAGCATCCCAGCTACATCAGTATGACGGTCTCTCCCCACCAGCCTGTCCTTACTCCTAAGAATGAATGAAAGAGTGTGTGTATATGAAGGGGGGGGTTGTGGCTTATTAAACAGATGGAAATTACCCCCCTTCTCTCCATGTTGCTCTTTTGATCCCTTAACTTCCTTCTCACATTCTTCTCACAGTCTTACATCACCTCTCACCACATGTCAAATGCATTAATCTGAAAATCAAAAAGAAAACAGCAAAGAAGCAGAATATTTCAGTACAGTTTGCCTTTGATGTTACGTTGCTACACAATTTACACATTTTGACTTTAACCCATGCAGCTAATGGCATCTGTAATATCTATACTGGGAATTCAGTAGCTCAGTTAAGGGCTTATCAATGCTAAGAGAAGAGTTTAATTGGTTTTCCCAGCACATCGCCCATTATGGTAACTCTGACGTGAAACAACTTTACCTTACATCCCTAATGTAGCACAACTGTCCCTTATAAAATTCATTTTAGGTGGAAATTTGGTATTTGCAAATGTCTATTTTCCTATTTTTTACCCTTACACTGAAGCAAGCACAACTAATGTGGCAGGACTAGGAAGAGGCAAGGCAGTGTGTTGATAGCCGTGAGGCAGAGGAGCAAAACTGTGCACGGACATTCGTTGCAGCTGAGCAGATCCGAAAGTAGCTGCGACTGGACCTGTGAAAGGAACAGATTGAGAGGTGGAGTAAGACTCCAACAGAAAGAGATGTGAAGAAAGAGAAGACAGGGTTGGCAGGGCTGGTGTTTCACCAAGTTAACTGGTTGCTTTGGCAGCAACAGGGATGAAAGACCAAAGTCTGGGCTCACTCCAAGCTCATTAAATACAGAGCCAGCTTCTCCCACTGAAGCCTAAAGGCTTCTACGACCATTCGAACCCAGCATCGAACTCTCAAGTTTCTCTGTTGTGACACACTGGAGGCAGGATTTGTCACACAGAATACTGGTCCAGTCACTGACCAAACAGAAATAACAGGCAAAACAGAGTGATGGAAACGTGTTGATTGAGATGCTGAGTGTCACTGTGAGAGGCCTCCTTCAGGGACTGTGGATGTGCGCCCATATTTTGGTTTCCACTTGTATGAGACTGACTGTGAATTTCCTCTTTGAAGCTGGCAGTGGACCAAGACATTTCCATCAATTAGCACAGCCGTCATGATGCACTCTTTTCATTCGGAGCCAAATATAAGTGTGTTGATGAGGCTCTTCATTTTTTTCCTTCCTAAAGGGGGAATCACAGTTTAATTGGCTAATGACTCTCGACTTGAAAGACAGACAATGGCAACAGAGCTACACGTGTAGCTTTAGTGGCTGACATGGAGATTGGAGATGTTTTTCTTGTGAGATGCTAAGCTGTGGTGTCAGAAAATCTCTTTAGGCCTTTGAACCTGATTGATGCAATAAGCGATAACAAGGTTGAAAGGGTTGCACCCTTCCTCTCTGACTCCTTAATTAAGCAAATTACAACACAGACATCAAACTCTCCCTAGCAATTGATCTCCATCTAACATATGTGGCCGATCACAGAATATCTTTACCACTAAAGATTCTGAACAATAATCCTCTTAGGTTTTCAGTTTGATTTTTCTGTTTGATTGAACATAGATTATATCTTTACACACTGTAATGAAGAAACTATTTTTATTTATTTATTTATTGCAAATGGACTGAACTTAAGATATTGCTTGTACTTATGTAGCATCACATCTGCCTCATTAGTTCTGTGTGTCAAGCTGTTGGTCAGCTTGGCTTACTGGGGACCAGAACTTCTTCTCGATTGCTGGAAAATGTCTTTTGTTTGTGCTGTTTATAGCACTCCAAGAAAAGGTGTAAAATCATGGACATCCTGAAAAAATTAACTCTGGGTGCTGGACCATAAAATGACACAGATAATAGGATGGAAAAGGACTGAGTTGCACACTATTGTAGATCTAGGTTCAAATTATGGTTTATTCACCAACAAAGTAAGTGACGTGATGAGGAAACCATATTTGGGAGCTAGATCTACTGTGTGGATCAGTCCTTTTTGAGTTTGAGGTTTCTTTTATTTAAAAAGGGACAGCACATATTGAACATAAAATGGAAATATGCAGGATATAGCAAATCTAATTTCCATCCTTAGTCCCTTGACAAGCTAACACAATAAAAATATAAAATATCTTATTTATAAAAAATGTCATCTTATTATCCGTTTATGGCAGTCCCCATCATTTAAAGGACATCTTGAGCTAGTGTCCTGGAGGTTTTCCCTGATGCATCTGTTTCAAATTAAATGGTTTTCTAACAGAATCTCCAAACTTCTTTATGACCCACTGATTTGACTCAAGTGTGAAAGATGAGTAATTAAAAGGGAAAATGAAAAAAAAAAAGGGAAACCAAACAAAAAAAACGTTGCAGCAGAAAAACATCTAAAACCTGCAGGACATTAGCCCAAGAGGTCTGGAGTTGGTAATCCCTGATTTAAAGCAGGTTTTCTCAATCCTGGTCCTCGGGGACCCCTGACTTGCATGTATTCCAGGTTTCCAACTCCACCACACCTGATTGAGATCAACTGAACAGCTCATTAAGTTCTTTGCAAGCCTTCTAATGAGCTATTCATCTGTGTCAGGTGTGTTTAAGTATGAGCATCTTGAAAACCTGCAGGGCAGGGGTCCTTGAGGACCAGGAATAAGAATCACTGATCTAAAGCACAAGACTGATCAGTACGAAAGGAAATTATTGTGTTCCTCTCTAACACACACATCAACTGCTGTGGTAATCTGGATCACAAGGGGGAAAAATTAACAATGAGTTCAAAATGGTCTATAGTATACTAGGAGCAATATATAAATTTTTCATTTGTTTAAATATAGCTAACAGTGCCCTTTACTTGCAAATGACACCAGCCAATCATTTAAACTTGGCAGCCTATTAGCAGATTGCAGCTGCAAACTGAGGCTGTGTCCAAATTTGAGGGCTACGCCCTTCCAAGGCCAGTTTTGAAGATTGCTTACATCACAGCAGTCAAGGCTATCCAGATTCAAAGGCTCCTTTAAAGGATAAGTTTCTTTTTTTTCAACCTGGACCATATTTCATTCCCATTCTGCTCTCGACGGAGGTGGACGCTTTTTTTCTGCTCCCTCCCTCCCTTATTTTCCCTGCTGCTCTCCTGTCCGGTCGACTCTCTGAGCCTCTGTCTGCATAACTTTCTGAATCTCGACAACAACAACGACGATGGCTTTGGTCAACTGGTCTCTCAATGCAATTGATCAAATTTTTTCCACCCGAAGAGCGGGATGGGGTGACGCTCCTTGCCCCGACGGTACGCACCCAGCGGGATATGTGATTGATTCCTGGGGCAATGTGTCTGTCAGTGCTGTCCATCGAGGACGTTGAAGATCTCTACCTATGATAGCCGGGTTCCTGCTGATTGGTGTGGGCATTTTCCTGGTTTATCGCAAAGTTGGAGGGCTGCTGGCAGCTACTGGCACGCTGCCTGACATTTGTGTGGGGATGAGTCATGCTATCAACACTCAGACTCTGGCGTTGCACGAGCTTCATCACAAGCTAGATGTCATTCAGGCCCAGCTTGGCACGCTGACTGCGGTTCCGAACCTCGTCCACTAAGTGGGTACATCTGTGGAGAAGTTGTCACGGCTCCTGGAAAATTGGCCCCTGATTCGGCCGATTGATGCTGCCATGGAGACCTGTTAAGGACTCAAGGCAGACACCACCACGTCTGACCTGTTTCAAAGCATCTTCTGGTATCTGCTTTGGCGACCCTGAAGAGAGGCCTGTGTTTGGGTTAACACGGGCTGTCTCTAAAAACTCCCCGAGAAAGTTATGCGAATGGACTCTCAGCATCGCTCCCTGTTCCCTCCCCCGCACATCTCTCACGGGAAGTGGACCACCTGGCCAGCACCCCCAAGGCCACCATAACATCTGTGGACAGAGACATCCACAGACACACAAGATCACTGCACACCTCCCCTTAAGACTCAACGCTACCGCCGTACCTCCTCTTTTTCCCTCCTTTCTGGACAGAGAGGGCCTGGAGGGTGCCTGAGCGTCCCCGCTCGGCTGTCTGGAGGGGATACACTTCCTTTCTGCCCACAGTGTGTCTACATGTTGTGATTGCCTGAGTTCGTGCTTCTATGTATTGGTGTGTCTTTTTTTTGTCTCCCAGGTCTCCACCTGTGTGTACGTGGAGAGTTTGGAAACCTCTTTTTTTTTTTTTTTTTTACCACCGACCCATCTTTCCTCATGCCACCGTTTTCTTTTTGCACAGGTGCGCCCTGCGAGGGGCTGCTGGACCACGGTCTGCCTGATCCTGTCTTGTTATGTTTTTTTCTTTTTTGTCTGTGTGTCTTGGACGGGTTGTACTGAAACATGAATTTCCTCTCGGGGATCAATAAAGTGTCTTTGATTTGATTTGATTTGATTTATTTGTAGGAGTGTATATGTGCATTTACTCACTGGTAAAGTTTCTGCATCACTGAGTCCTTCGGAAGATATTGCGCTGAGTCGCCCTTCAGTGTTCCTTCAGTAAAATGGGAGATACGGGACAGCCCCAATATAAAACATTATCTGCAGCAAAACTCCTTGATTTTTGCCAGTACTTTAAAGGCAGGGTTGATGATGTTTTCCAGGAGCATTTTTACTATATTGCTTAAAATCTCCTTCATACCCCAATTACAGACAATTATACAGTAAATGCTCTGACACAAAAATTAATAAAATGTCATCACCTGTGGAACAGACAGGCCTGAAAATAACCCGTGCTTATTAATTGAATGATGATATGTTGTTCAAACTGAAAGGCTGTTTGTCTCTTCCCCCCTCCCCCCCGCCTGCCCCGTGCATGCGTGCTCGCTCGCTTGCAACTCACTGTGAATGCTTGCTGCCGTTAGGTTATCTGTGCAGCTGTTTGCTCTTAAAATGCACCAAAAAGAAAAAAAAAACCGGATGTGGATCAAGTCATGGAGGTACTGACATTTGCAGTGTGGATGTTTCACACTGCAGAACGAGTTGGAGGTGAGGAAATTAACACCTAACATACAACATGGTTCTTCAGCTGCTTACTAGCAGGCTAACGAGCTATCCACTCAGCTGTTATCGGTTATCTTTGCTCGTAACCATCGGCACACACACTCCTGCACTCTGGTGGCGTGGTTTCAGGGTTTCGGGGGATGTACTTTTTAAAATGTAGCTAGCTCGAACTGTTTTTCTAGGGTCCCCTGCTTGAAGTAGAATGAACGAACGAGTACTATTGTCCAGTAAGTTCAGATTTAGCTTTCCGTTAGATATCAGGGTGCACAACACAGTTTTTGGGGCCGTGCGTTCACGATACGCGCTTCCGTAGTACAGCTGAGAAGGGCAGCTGTATATATATATATATATATATATATGTATATATATATATTTATATATATACATGATTTTCACTTCGTGAGCAAAATACCAATGCAGTGGATAGACAGGATTTTCAAGTCTGATGACAAATATGCAGAATGTTTTGATGATGTATTTTTTGCCTTCTTAAAACCAAAAAACACAGCTGGAGATATGTGGAACATACTATAGATTAAATGGAGTGGAAGACCTCACTCACAGTTGAATTAGGCTGAAGTTGGAGCTGACCAAACTATATACTGTAGGTAAGATGCTGATGCCAACTAGCACAGTTGTTAGCTAAAAGACATTAGTAGAATTTCAATTAAAAGTTCCTGTTTTAACATGGAGTAAGGTGTGTACTGCTAAAGGCTAAACAGATATACCAGATAAACACTAGTTAGTCACATTGGTTGTCAAAAAGAGACCCACACATAACACAGCCCTCTCTTAGCATTTTGTAAAGATACAGACAGATGACAGCTGCTATCCCAATCACGTGTGGATCAAACCCACATGTGGGAACAATTTCCTGGGCTGCTATAACCCAAAGGGAAAACATTTATCAACAGGCTAAAACACATTAGACACCAAAAGCTATCTTGAGTCATACTGACAGTTAGCTTTGAATAAAACAATATGCTGACTTACTCTGATGCAAGAATGTTGTTATTCCTTTATATATTTACATGAATCATTAAGACATGGGGTTGTTGAGTCTTTCAGTTTGAACTGCGAGCCTTTACCTTGATTTTAATATCATCTTCATCATCAACATTACTCTGCCGACAAATGATGATGGATTTCCTAACTGCATATGCAGTCCTGTCTAGTTCTCGCTGATATTTACGAAGTATTTCTCAAGAAATTTTATACAATTTCCTTCTAAATATTTTCACCAAAATGACTGAGAAATTCATGTTTACTTGACGGTGCAAATGAACTTGAAAAGGAAGTTTGCCAGTCTTAGCAACAGTAACAACGGGGAGCGGGACTCAGTGAAATGTTAATTTGGATATAAAAGAGGGACGGCTTGCAAATGAACGGCTCACAGCTGTGACTGGATTTCCAATTTTCAGTGAAAGAACTGTTCAAAAGAAGTGATTCATTCATGAACATCACATCTCTACATCAGAAAGAAGTGCAGAGGTCAGAGCTCACCTCTGAGTTCCAATGTCAGTTTCAGACAAAAATAATCATGGTGACGATGGAGGAGATCATGATAATGTTCTATCTCAGAAAGAGACAAAATAGGAGGCAGTGCAGTATGATGACAATCTGTGGCCATCAAATACACCACAGCTTATTCAGCTATACTCTTCACACTGCCCCCTCAGTTTTCAGTGGTACTATTCAGTTTGTGAGCCTTGAAAAAGGGCCAAATTATACACAGAAGTTATGCAGAAGTTGGACAAAGTGCTCCATATGCATCTGTAGTGTAAAACATAAATGGGCCTTAAGCTGGACACTATAGTATCTTAAATCCCTTATCATTATTATTATTATAATTATTATTATTATTATTATTATTATTATTATTATTATCATTTATTATTATTATTATTATTATTATTATTATTATTATTATATCCCAGAGATGAGATGTCTGTTTTGGAGAATACCAGAGGATAAAAACCAGACAAGTAGGCGATTTGCTGTCGTAACACCTGACTCAGGATTTATGATTTCATCAAAATATACACTATATGTGATGTATGTTGTGGCTGTATCCTTACTTACACAACTACAGCTTTTATTTGCTGTGTTTACTGAACAGAAACCCTACTGGGACAAATATGATCAGAATCATATGAGGACGGAGGCAGCTGAAGGCACTTCTGGGGGTTGTGAGGGGTGAAGGTGACTGAGGACTCTGTGTGGTTTGAATATCTCTTTATTGGATCCTGCAGCGTGTTATGTTATTGTACATCCAGTGAACCTTGCTTTTGAATCCCTGTAAAGTCGACTGCACATTTATTTATGAATCTTTTCAACAGCAGTTCGGTTTTGTGAAGATAGTTGATGCTTACGTTCATATATTAGGTTGGACAGGAATGTCTGATATTATAGTTCCAGAAACAATCACAATTTTAGTAATAATAATAATTGCTGTCATTCCAAGTTTAATGTAATGACAGTAACGTAATGTTATTTTTAAAAATTATTTATACTATTAAATCTAAAGTATGTGACTTTTTCTAAAATAAGATGGTAATGTATGATTTCAAATTTCATCTCCAGATTTGTAAAACATGATAATAGATGTGTTGAAAAATAAATTTCACAATTACTTTTTTAGAATAAAGTTTATTGTAAAGATCTCTAAACTCAGCCAGTTAAGTTAAAGCAGTTTTGCACGATTTATTTTACATAAAGAGATAATCCCCTTGAATTAATTCTAATTAAATGGTCAATAAATGCAGCTCCTGCACAGTAGATCAGCTGAACAAGCAAATATCTGCTCCTTCTCTGCAGGCTTCTCCTAATAAAAGAGAGATGAAGACATATGGCAAATAACTGGGTTCATTGAATAACTTTTTTCATTACAACTCATGAATTTGGGAGTTTTAAAACCCAGTAATTTGACTCAGATATCTTTGTCTCTAGTACCCAATAATTAGGACTAAATTGCATAAAAAACTTCAATGCTTTTAATCTGAAACATCAAGTATTACTAGATTTAATCAGATGTCTAAATAATGCTTATCTTTTGATTCAGCGCAATATTATGAATGAACTGCACATGAATTGTTTCTTGGCCTCACCCAACAGCTGACATCATGGGATGATGGGAGTGGGAGGGAAGACAGATGTGAAGTTAGAAACCTACAAGCTACTGAATCTAAAAGGCAAAAAATAAAAAAGCAGAGTTAGAGCTGAGAAGGCTGAACTCTCAGTGCTGTGACATAATAAAAAGATTGAGTCCTTTTGGTGAACATCCAAGATTCCTTTAAATCACATCTCAATCATCCCTCAGTCTACCCCTGGGTTATCTCTGAGGCAGAAAGCTTTGCTATATAACCTAACAGACTGCAGTCCGTCCCCAGACACTTGGATAAATAATCAATGAGGCTGAATTTTGCACTTAGAGAAACCCTTTCATTTTGAATTATTTTATTATTAAAGTTAAGATATTTCAAAGGGCCTTTTGTGCTTCAGGAAGATATCATAGACCTACTTTGTACTGGCAGATTTGGAATGATTACAGCTTAATTCCATTTGTACTATGTTCTGGTTCAAAGCCATGACTGGTGGCAGTGGTGTTATGGTATGGAGGATATTTCTGTGCACTTTAGTGACTTTGACATTTACAGCTGGTCTCAGGGACAGGGCTTAGAGTAGGCCAGAACTAAGCCTTTTAAGCATTTTACATACTCCACGAGAAGCAAGAACTTCATTCTTGCCCGCGAGGCTGCAAGAACAAGAAAAAAGTTAGTTTTCATCAAATCATTTCATAATAAGCTCTGCGACTGGGGGGGGAACTCTCTGCTTCAAGAGTCTGTGTTAACCCCGCCCGCCTCAAATGTCCGACCAATCACACAATACTTCTCGGAGGTCCCCGAAAAGATCTGCTCAGCAGAAGGGTCGAGAACAAGCAGCAAAATGACATTTTGTTCTTGTGGCCCTGAAAACAAGAAAAAAGCTGAGTAAGTAGCACCCTTTAATCCAGCAGCGGGGAACCCTGGTCTTCAAGGGCCGATGTCCCCTCAGGCTTTCCATTTCTCCCCACTCCAGCACACCTGATTCAAATCAAATGGATCTAACAGCCAATCAAGTTCTGCACAGACTCATTGATTGGAATTAAGTGTGCGGGAACAAGGACAAGTGGAAGACCTGCAGGATGAGGGCCAAGGTTCCCCACCCTTGCTTTAATCTGTACTAGTTAGGCTAAGTTTATGCATTTAAGTTACTTTCTTACTTTAATTTGATCTAATTTTACTTTAATCAAAACAATCCTTATGATAATGAAAACCTGGAATTGAGTTGAAAACAGTACTAGTAAACTGGAAAGAAATGAAGAGAAAAAAAATCATTGGAAATAGTTTATGAAAAAGTGTTATTCAAACGGATGCCAAACTATGTTACTGGAAATAAAAAAAAAAATGAAAAATGACAAATGAAAATGTAAGAACATCTTTAGGTAAGTTATTAATATGTCCCACACTTCTCATATTAACTCACTGGCTGCCACTCATGTCCATAGATGTTAATTAAAATCCGAACGTTAACTGCCCTTCTTGTCTATAAATTTTAATTGCATATTTTAATTGGGGGAGCTGCAAGACACTCTGGTGAGGCTTGTCAGAGAAAAAAAGTGTTGATTGTCTTTATTTATGTGATTTTCACCCAATCCAGTAGATCGCAGTGTCAGACAAGCTTAAAGAAATATGTTGTGGTCAACCAGGAAGTCGTGTTGTGTGGTCAAAAAGGCTTCGGGAAGTCTGCTCGATTCTCTCGTGGAGGAGAGAGAATATGGTGAGTGCTCGTAACTGAAGCAATTTAGGTGGCGGACATTAGAGAAAAATTTGTGTAATATCTTATAGGTAACAGACAGCGACACGATCGATCAAAGACACGATCAGTAGATTTACTGCAGCAATGTGCACCAGGTGAAAGTAGGTAAAGCAGCGAGTCGACTGACGCATCTATTGGCGGGTGTTTCCCGCGGGTGGGGGTAAGCAAAGGAGATGTTGATGGATAGAAGGAACGAGGGAGGGAGGGATAGAAAGACACGTTTCTGTAAAGCGTTATGTTGTGAAATAAACTTGTCGTGGCTTATATATTGACCTTTTCTTAGTTTTGTTTTTGTTGTTTCATAGAAGTAAACAGCTGTTTAGATGTCGGAGGTGTCACTAAAGTAAAGAATATTGGCATCAAAGTCACTTTTCAACTTTAAGCGCATTGCTTCAAAAAATGCTTGTTTTCTCAGCTTTTTAGTGAAAAGCAGGTATTTTTGCTTCAGCTACCCCATGTTCTACTGCAGATTCCTAAAGAACAGAAAAAGTTTGAAACAATTTCTTTGTTTGTTTGTTTGTTTTTTCTTATGAAAAAAAACAGTCTAAGCTCTCCTTTGGTAGATTTGGTGGTTTGCACAGGCATATAGTACACAATGTCCTCTGGCTCTCTAAAAATCTGTGAAAATGCTTAAAAACCTTGGCAATATGGTGCGCCATGCTCTGAAAATGTCTGGCAGTCAATGAGTTAATTCTATTACAGTATGTCACTTTCTATTATAGCTTACCTGCTTTTATAGGTTGTTTGGAAGAACCTGAAACTAAAAAGTGAAAGGCAACAATCAGAAGGGTGTACTTTAATGCTGGACAAAACAAGACTGATGATTGACTTTCTGTCCAGTACAGAACAGCAACCTGCGTAATGAGTTACCTGATGATGACCATTTACACAGTGCAGATGAAGAACTTAGCATAAATGGCAGATTGATTATCCCAAAAAGTTATGTATTTATTCATTTTTAAAATAATTCCTTGTGTTTATTTTTAAATAGCTATTAATAATGTTATTATCATTATGTAAAATATTCATTTTAGGGAAATTGAGTTATTTCTATGTCTAACAATGCTCATTTTTCCCCCAGTGGGATTTCAACAGGGTACACCATCAGTCCAGTGTGAATGTTTTTCCTTCATTCCTGCAACAGCATCGCCACCACTTCTTAGCTAAGATCCAAACCCAGACCCAAGCTGCATAAAGAAGTTAGCTAAAAGATTTCATGATCAAAAATTTAAATGTCTAAAAGAGAAACATGAAATGAAAACAAATTCTGCAAATTGAACTGAAAATTATGTTGGAACAGAGAGCTATAATGCAGAAAATAAACAGTGAGATAACTGGGATAAACCCTCAGAGGATAAATGAAAAGCAAAAATCTGTTTTATTTCAATATTCATGAGTGTGTTTCAATGACTACAAGCTACTTTACAATTTACAATTGACAACAGACCTTGTTTAACTGTTCAATCACGCCATTTTTATTTTGTAGATAACAAATCAAATAGAAAACAATCAAAACAAAAAATACATTCCTTATCTGAATGCTGCTGATCTAACTGAAGCTCTGCATTGTGAAAGTCTTCTTGGTCATTGCTCAGGCAGAAGGATTAGCTCTAAAGCATTTCTTTTGTACGTACAGAGGTGGTCTTGAAAAGTTATTTATTTAAAGTTATTTAACCCAGATATAGTCACTGGCAAACATTTTGGAGCAGTAGTTAAATCCTCCTTTGACAGATTAGTATAATAATTAACTTAGTCTTAGATCATTTTTATTTTTAATCTACATTCTTGCAACTGGTTTAATTTAATCCCAAATCAGCCAAAACTGTCATTTATTTGAGCCAAGTCTCTGTGACTCTGAGTTAAGTCAGCTCCAACAGGCATTTGAGTCTGGGATTAGTCTTAATAATTTAATAATTAATAATTTAATAATTTCTTGACCTGTGACCAGGTCAAGAAGCAACTGGAGAAACTGAACCGGAACAAGGCTGCAGGTCCAGATGGTGTCAGTCCCAGAGTTCTCAAGACCTGCACAGAACAACTATGTCTGGTTCTCCAGCACCTTTTTAACACCAGCCTAAGACTGAACAGAGTTCCTGTGCTGTGGAAAACATCCTGTCTTGTTCCAGTCCCTAAAAAACCACAACCAGCTGAACCAAATGACTACAGACCAGTTGCTCTGACATCTCACATCATGAAAGTCCTGGAGAGACTCTCACTGGCTCACCTCAACAAGCAAGTGAACACCTTTCAGGACCCATTACAGTTCGCATATCGTAATGGACTTGGGGTTGAAGACGCCATCATCTTCTTGCTTCAGAGAGCCCACTCTCATCTGGACCTGTCAGGCAGCACTTTGAGGGCCATGTTCTTTGATTTTTCAAGTGCATTTAATACTATTCAGCCTGCTTTGCTATGTGAGAAGCTCCATAACTCCCAGGTGGATCCCTCCACAACCACCTGGATTTACGACTACCTAACAAACAGACCACAGTTTGTGAGACTGAAAGGTTGTGTGTCTGAGATGGTGATCAGCAGCACTGGAGCACCACAAGGGACTGTACTCTCACCATTCCTCTTTACACTGTACACCTCAGACTTCCAGTACAACTCTGAGTCCTGTCATCTGCAGAAATACTCTGATGACTCTGCAGTTGTGGGGTGTATCAGTGATGGACAAGAAGCCGAGTACAGGGAACTGGTCAATCAGTTTGTGAAATGGTGCAGTAACAATCAGCTCATCTTAAATACCAGCAAGACTAAAGAGATGATTGTTGACTTCAGGAGGAGCAAGAATAAGCAGCATAGTCCTGTCTACATCCTGGAAGAGGAGGTGGAGGTGGTAGAGAACTACAAATACCTTGGAGTTCAGCTGGACAACAGACTCGACTGGAAATGTAACACTGACTACATCTACAAGAAAGGTCAGAGCAGACTCTACTTCTTAAGGAAGCTGAGATCATTCAACGTCTGCACCAAGATGTTGCAGATCTTCTACAAGTCTGTTGTGGAAAGTGCAATTAGCTTTGCAGCCATCTGCTGGGGGCAGCAGCATCAGAATCAGAGACTTGAAGAAACTAAACAAGCTGATCAAGAAAGCTGGTTCTGTGCTGGGGATAACTCTGGAGCTGCTGGAGCTGATCGTTCAAAAAAGAATGCTGCACAAGCTGATGAAGATGATGGAGGACACTTCCCATCCTCTCCACAACACGGTGAAGAATCAACAGAGTGTGTTCAGTGGGAGGCTGCGTCAAGTTCGCTGTAGGACGGAGAGATACAGAAATTCATCCCTGCCAGCAGCCATCACCTCAAAGAACAAGACTGACTGAGTTTTTTGTTTATTAAAAAAAAAAAAAAAAAAAAGTGAGCTTTTACAATACTGAATTTCCCTTCTGGGATGAATAAAGTATTTTTCATTTCATTTCATTAAGCCCTGTTTCTGAAACTGGCCACTAGTCACTCAGCTGGGAAAGGGAATAGATCTGCTTTAAACAAAACCCAAAAACAATCACTGCAGCAGAGAACAGTTTCCAATCATTTCTATACAATTACATATACAGTATTATTTTAAACATGCAAGACTGGCTTACCTTATTTTTGTCAGAAAAATAAACAAACACAAAATGATTTGGCCACCCAAACATTATTGATGCCCATATCACCTATGCTGCAGTTTTATTCCAGTGGCTCATAAAGTACCAAGTAAAGATTGGTGAGGCAAGGCAAGTTTATTTACAGTATGTAGCACATTTTATAAACATTAATGAAACCCGGCCAGAGACAGTTAAGGTAGTTAAGATGAACAGATTAAGATGGTTCATTACTGAATGAATTTCAGTTGGACTGAGATTGTCAACAAGGACATTGTTAAAAAAACACTGAAATTTTTCTGCTGCTGTTGTTTCATGTCTCACTCTCCATCTCTTTGACTGGCTACTCCACATGACAGATTTTCATCTTAAGTTTATGTTCTTTTGAATATTGCAATTTGCGCTCATGGAACTCTATAGCAAGTTTCTTATGAATAGTCAGCCTTTTCACTCCTCTGGCTCCTCAAACATCTTAATCAAGCTGAGGTCATCTTTCTAGAGAGAATTTTAGTATTAGACATATTAGACATGATTTCAACAGTGGAAGCCTTGACATTTCTTTTTTATTCAGAATACAAAATATGGTATTTAGCTTACATGAACAACAACAACCCCCCCCCCCCCCCCACACACACACACACACACACACAATAAATTGCAGCAAACAGTACCTACCTACATTTATTTAGTATTTACTGTAGGTTTTTGTTAATGATTGTGTTGCGTCGCTGAACTCAAACACGTTTGATATTTTTTAAATGTACTACATACTGTAAATAAGCTTGCCTTGCCTTACCAATCTTTTACACTGGAATAAATATCAAACACATTTGATATTATTGCAAGCCCAAGACTAGGAAAAGACTGATATAAGACAGCACAGATTACCACCTTAAACTTAACAATCGAGACTGCAGGGGCACGTAGCAACTCCAGTAAAATTCCTGAGATTTACCACCGACTTTGGCCCTGATTTACTAAGATCTCAAATAAAGAGCACTAATTTGCTTACAGTGCAGGTATATGGCATGCGTTGCCACTTCAGTGTTTGTGGGCAATCTACAAAGATTACACATGCAATCGGTAACAGGTGCAAACAGCAGTATTTAAATGAGGATTTAGCGTGCGCTATTGCTTTGCCATGGAAAGTTCAGAAGAGCATGTGGTAAACGCAAAATGAAATTCCACCTGATAGAGAGACATCAGTTCCAGTGATATAATATGCAGATATGAGGCAACAAAAAAAAAACATAATATGAAATAATAACTATGAAATAAAAACAAGTCAACAGGTATCTGTGTAGATCCTAAGAGGACACCAGTTTCTAAGGACATGGATAAGGAGACGCTGTTGAAGATGGTCTGATATTACGCAAGGAGTGTGCGCTGTTTGGCTCAGTAGACTCAGTAGAAAATAGTATAATTAGTCTGTGCAAAGTTTGTGCTAATTATTTTTCCTGAATTTTGTGGGGTGGGGGCCAACTTCATGCAGGTCAGCAACCTGGAGAGAAAAGGCACGCAGGACCTAAAAAAAAACATATGGCATTGGCAAAAATAAAGGAAAATAAAAAGACATAATGAATGGCAATGTTCTGATTCAACTGTTTGGAAAAAAACATGTTAAATAGTGATGTTGATTGTTATTTAATTAAGAAATAAAAAGTTGATGTCTTGCCCTCAAGAGAAAAGATTTTGACCCAATGCTGCATGTCTGTCATCAGGCAGGCAGCCCTCTTCCAGCCATTTGTACATGAAGCTACCAGTATGTGGTGAACACAAAATGAAATTCAACCCAATGGTGAAAGAGATATTAGTGGATGAGGTACCTATATAAAACATGTCATCTAAAATAAGTACTGTATGATAATTATGAAATAAAAACAATACAACAGGTATCCCTGCAGAGTCTCAGAAGAGGTCAGGACATGGATCAGGAGTTGCTGTTGAAACAAATGAAACCTTGAAGATAGTTTGATTACGCACAGTATCTATTACGCATAGATTTAGTGATATTTGTCTCATGAATCCCAAAAGTTGACTATATTTGGCATATAAATTAGGCCCCACATCTCAATCCAACAGAGCATCTCTGGGATGTGGTGGAACGGGAGATTCTCATCATGGATTTTCAGCAACTGTTTGATGCTATCATGTCAATATGGAGCAAAATCTCTGAGGAATGTTACCAACACCTTGTTGAATCTATGACATAAAGAATTGAAACAGTTCTGAAGGGAAAAGTGGATCTAGTCTGGTAGTGGAAGGTAGACTTAAAAATGTGGCCACTGAATATTTGTTTAATCTGCCAAAATGGATAAAAACTTTTAATAATATGCAGCTTTATCAAATGTTTGGAATACATTAGGTTGTAAAATATTTTGTTCCTTGGTGTAAGGTGAGCTAATGTCGAGAGGCAGTTTAACCTCTGACCCATTCCTACTGTATTTAAAACTCCCTTTTAGATAATTTACATAATAGCCTTTCTGGATGACTAAACTCTGTATTATTATTATTTGTTTATTTAATTTTAAATTGGCACCATGGTTGAACACTATGCATATCTCTTTCATCATACAGTAATCTCCATCCATTCTGTTGGAAATGATTGAAGTTGCCAGTGTTAATGAGCATGCTCTTTAGAAGAAAAAAGTGACAGTTCCAACACTTTTAATTCCTCCTGAAAATATGCAGCAGCCTGATCCGCCTGAAGCATCTCCTCATTGATTAAAAACTGCTTCTTTAAACACTCTGGGACATTTGGCCATCATCTGAAGCAGACTTTATAATGACATGACATAAAGTGAAGGAAACTGCCAAACCCCGCGGCCCTTTCTGCTTCTCCTCTCTTTGTACATCCTTCCCAGAGGAGAATGTGTCTTTGCAAAAATGCTTTGTGAGTCTTTGCATCTTCTTCCCATGTTGACCTGCCCCAAACTCCACATCTCTCCCAGCTCTCATCATCACTAATGGTGGAGCCAGGAGAACCATAGAGAACACACCATATGTTGCTCCCAGTAATCGGCTCATTAGGTGCCAGGCTGCTTACTCTCTGCCTGAATGGAAATGTGAAATATCAGAGACAGCCAGATGCCCCCTGCACACTTTCACATGTGCAAACAAACAAGCATGCCCATATGTGCATCCATAAAGGGTCACACATTCAAAAACACAATCTGCCGTGCACACTCTGCATGTGCATTAAGTATGGTGGCTCTCATGGTCAATAATTAACACTGTATTTTGTCTGTCGGGGTGAGGCCTGCCTCCTCTCTGAACAGTGTCTGTCATGCACCATCTACTTTTTCAGAACTTTGGAGCAGTAAATTTTGTGTTTGAGTGACTGGCAGAAAGTAAAGAAATAGTTTAACATTTTGAGATATACAAAACTTGTATTGCCTCTCAGCTGAACAAAATAAAACTCCTTCAATTACTGTAATAAAACAAATCAGCATCAAACAGCAATAACCAAGTTATTATTACCTCTGTCAAAGCAAAGCAATTCTATACGTATATCAAGTTTCCTCAACAAAGCAAAATAAACGTATCTTGGTATCAATCTCATCACCTCACTCTCCAATGATCAATTATTCCTTCAAAGCAAATATCAGCATCCCTAAAAACTCAATATGTATTCAATTAAAGTGCACATCTAATCTACTTTTTTTTAATTTGCTTTGTCCCTTGTGCCCTGCCTGCTTGCAGAAGGCCTTCAAAATGAATGAGAAAAACTCCAGCAACCTTGTGCTGAATCTCATGCCTTAGCCTCGTCTTTATGTTTGTTTCCTGTCTCACCACAACACATATAAAAGGTCTGTTTGTCCTAATCTACAGTGTCATCAGTCAGTAGAAAGAGTGTGAGGTGACAATATATATTCACTTCTCACAAAAAGTTAGGGATATTGAATTTTCAGTTATAATTTAAGGAAAGTGTAAAATGTTCACACCTTATTGATATTTTATGAATGTTGGACATTTAACTTGAATTATGATGCAGTAATTCCTCCATCTCAAACAGTTTATTGAAAGAAAAGCTAACAACAATGATGGGTGTACCAAAACATAAAAATGACAATGTCTCAAAAACTTGTCATGTGTTCGGTGCCGTCTTGGTCTGATGATGTCTAAACATGAACAGGATGATAAAGATGACTGTTTAGAAAAAAAATGTCATTAAACCAAAACATTTAGAGGTCAGGTCACGGGTTTAGACACTACTTTTGTACTTTTATGTGGTTAGTCATCTTTTTGAAGAACAACATGCAATGAATGTTCAACCATTGAAGGGTGTACAAGCGCATCTAAAAATTTAAAGAAAGTCTAATTCAGTCACCTGGACAGGTTGTATTGGATTTAAGGTTCATTCTGGCATCATACAAAAAGCCAAATATACCAAAAAGTTTTGTGAGTAGTGTGTGTTATAGGGTCCTGTTGGACTGATGCTTCCTTTGGTTTTATCATCAGACAGCATAGAATAAATTTTCACTGCCATGCAGATGATACTCAGATATACGTCTCCGTGTGAAGCCTGATAAAAGCAAAGATGTCCTCAAGACATAAAGACCTGGATGACTCTGAATTTCCCTCCTTCTAAATTCAGTCAACAGATTCAGGATAAAATCATCTAATTACCCTGGATGGCATTTATTGACTTCCAGACAACAGTGGAGAACCTTGAATTTTGTTTTCACCTGGATTTCTCCTTTGGCTCACATAGAAAACAGGTTTTTAGGACCACCTAAGATAAGGGAAATCTTGTGTCAGAGTTATGTAGAAAAATATGTCCATGTTTTGGTTACTGCGACTGGACCATGCAGTGCAATTCCAGATTGTTGTTCTGTTCCAAATATGCTTTTAAAAAGCCTCCAACTGATTAGAAACAGCAGGAGAGATCATATTTGTTGAGTTTGAGATTATCTTCATCAGCTCTGTTAAATCAAGAACAGTATTTTTAAATTATTCTCACAGACACCCTCTATACCCTTAATTTTCTGACCTTAAAACTGCATTCCTGAGTTGTTTAATGATATTGCAATATATATATATTTTTTCTCTGGAGCTGCCGCTGCCCAGCAGCACCCCGAGGCTAAGAAACCACTTCACAACTTTTGCTTCTGGGACGCTATATGACTTTGCAGCTGAGTTTTACTTTTACACATCAGCATCTCAAGTGAGCAAGTCAAGTTCGTTTGTATAGCTATCATGTACAAAACAGTTTGAAGCGTACATAAACCAATACAGTGGGGTGCACTTAAAAACAGAAAGTAAAAGGATAAAGTATGATTTGAAATGAAAAAAGTGCAAGTAGGATGCAAGACTGATACTAGATTAGTCGTGGGTAGCATCACTGAGAAAATCTCCAAAGGTTTCATTGAGCATCTTTAAGTACAAAACAATGATAAACAATAATGCATTTTATATAAAAGCACCTTTCAAAACACACAAGGACACTGCAATAAAAAGGAAGAGCAACAAGCATAAAAGTCAAGGGAAAGAGCACAAGATAAAAGAAAGGTATTAGATAAAACAAGATAAAGTGATACACTGTAGAGGAAGTTACACAGAGTAAGTAAGTTTAAACAGCTAAATTTAAGAGCAGCTGAATACCCTGCTCCCCACTGTGGCACTGCTCCCCACTGTGGCAAGGCGGGGGAAGGCTCAGAAAGATGAAGAGAGGAGGAAGAGTGGAGGGAGTGGGATGAAGTGTTGATCAGAACCAAGTTGGACAAAGAAGGTGGCGAGAGGTGTTGGATGGTCTTGAATGTGTATAGAAGGATTTTGAATTGGATGTAGTGTTTAACTAGAAGCCAGTGAAGCTGCAACTTAAAAACAAATTTAGGAAAATTTGTAGAAAATTATTGGTGGATTGGGCCAGTTGTTCTTTGGTAGCAAATTTTTAAAGTACAGATGTATGATGTCAGCCTTTTATCGGTATCTGTCAATATTGGCATTAAAACTGAAAATCGATCGCAGTTTATATTGACCCAGTATCTGCTCCGATATAATTAACCAATATATAACAGGTGCTGCATGGTGATGAACCCACAAAACGCTGTTTTATTATTGTTTTGTTTTTTGTATTTTTTTAATCGTGCGGCTCCAGAAAAAGATGAGGCCGCGCCCACATTATGCAACATTATGACGCCTCCAGCAACTACCAAATCTGCAGCAGATGCAGCAGAATTACCTTTCCAATTTTGCACAAGGAAGGAATTATACATAATTTCAGCTTTAATATCGGTATTGGTTATTTGCCAAATACGTTGTAAAATATTAGCATATTGGACATGGGCAAAAAATTTCAGTGTCATGCATCCCTACTTAAAGGCAATGCTATTTACAAAGTGAACTTATTTCACAGCTGATGATAGATAAACTCTTCATGTGAGTGCAAAAAGCAGCACCCCATGATTTCCTGGATGTGGAAAATGCACAAAGAATCGTGTAATCTTAAAATGAAACTTAAAATTATTTGTAAACTGTGAAACATCATACAATTTGCTTTCTCTTAATGTCTAATATATTTTCATTGTGCCAAAATTTAGATAAAGAAAAATAGGCAGGAGTCACAAGCATTTTGGTGTGTGCAGACTCCCATCTCTGTGATGTGACCTACAGTAATGTGATTCATATTTCCCCAGAATGTCAGCATTGGCTACTGGTAGAAACACCCACATTGTCTAAGAAATAAAGAAATTCAACACTAAGCAGCTTTACAAAATGTTGCATCTGTTTGTGGCGAAGCGTTACAAACATGGTGCAGCGTTGCCAGCAAATGAGAGAAGCCTCTGCCAAAATCACTTAGCCTGCATGTCTGACTGGAGATTGTCCTGCAGAAGTTCTGTTGAAACTATTTACGCTAAAATACTGTATAAATTAAAATAATGAGGATATTTAAGATAATTGCTGACACATTTATATATTATAAAAGTAAGTTATTTCATTCTAAAAACAGTTAAAAATGTTATGAACTTCAGATTTAATTAGTGTGACACATCTTTTTCTGTAAAAAAACCCTCTTTGTTCAAATGTATGCTCAGTTACACAAGCGAGTGAGTGCTCTTACCTTAGCGAGAATCTTTGTTGTTTTTTCTCCAGCAATGTGCTGAGCTAGTTATTCGAGAGAAACCAGTAAGAAAATGACTCGTATACACCAAATGTGATCTACACGCTTGTGCCTCATCTTTTTACAAAAAACGTTACAGCGGAGAGACGAGAATACATAAAAAAAAAAACATCTTCAACGGTCAAGAAAAGCAAACCTTGTGTGGAGAGAGCTTTTTTCATTTTTGTCTTTTTGCTTTGTGTTAGCTGGCTGTCTACCCTTGTATGGTTATGTGTGGTGAGGACAGCACAAACCACATGATGTGGAAATCATATTAAGAAATATTTGGGAAAATATGAGGTACCGTTGTAAAACATGAAAATCTAGAAAAGCACTCAGAGAGCGCAGTTCTGCCAATTAGCTCATGTCCCCCTCATAGTTCTGTTGCTATTGAAGATGTGTCATTTCCGTTGACGTATTCCAGATTCAGAAGAGTCTTGGCTACAATTTGGTGTTAGTTGCATGTATGTATCCTCATTTTTTACCTTTCAGCATTGAAAATTCCAACAACTCCCTTATTTTTATGTGTCCCTTACGCCCTTACATTGACGCAAACCACAGCAGGATGCCAGTTGTGTCTCGGTGGGTAACTGAGGGAAATAATGATTGGTCAACTTTTGAGCCTCAAATGTGAAACTTTAATATTTTCTAAGCATCAGTGAAGCAGATTATGGTACGAGATCCAATAAGATCGTATCACTTCTAGTACTGGTTTCTCCACAGGCAACTTTGCATCAGAGCCACACAGTATAATGTGACTGTATATAATTCCCAATGTATGCCATAGAAATGTTAAAGGCTGTAAAAGCTATTGCAGTTTTATGTCACTGACTGACTAAACCTAAAGGCCGAAAGCTATCAGTAAACAGCACTGCTACTTAACTCATCAGCAAGTTTTACAATCATCATTTATTCTCACCACAACAAATGCATACAGCCCTGCTGCATCTTAGATTACACATTTGAGTTTTACCACTCATCTGGTTGGCATATGGTTAGCCTGACACCATCGATGCATCATTTGGAAAGAGGAGGGTCGGCAGAAGCTTCTTGAATTGAAAAAAGCTCAGAAGCACAGACAAGTATTTAAAATGCCTGGGCAGTAATGTCAGCCCCTGAAAAGCAATTGATTGGACCACCACTGCAGTCTGAATCGCAATCTCATCCATTTCCCTCTATTTCAGCTCAGGGCACAGTGATGAAGAAAAGGAAGAGTTACTGAGTGGTGTTCTCCTAGACACATTACCCTGCCTAACCCCTCTCATTTCCTACAATCCCTCTAACCTCGTACTTGAACTCTAGAGAACTTAAAAATAGAGATTTGTTCGATAAACTAACAAATCGTTTTGATTGCAACCAAGCAAGAACTCAAGCCTTAAAGCAGGAATAATCAATTTATTCATAAGAATGTGTCAAATGAAAATATGAAACCAACAAAACAGTAACGAAGTGAACCAACAGTTTAAATTCTGATTGTTTTGGTTTATTTGCACTGAGTGACCTGGGCAGGAAGGAAAATACTTTTACAAGCCAAAATCATCACCTTGGCTTCGATCGGCAGATATACACAGTCAGAAACTAATCATAAAGCATTTTACAGCTAAAGCTTCTGCAGGAGCTGCTGGGTGTATTAAATTATTCCAGGTGTGAACGACAGAAGTTTATTAAAACTTAAGAAGCATGACTAGAATATGACAGGAAAATAAACACAAACGGTTCTGCTGACAGATTTTAAACAAACCTCAAAGTTTATTTAGTCAGAGGAGGGAAATTATGTTGAGCTGTCAAATGTAAACTAAACATAAATTGGCTCAGTTTTCTTCTGTATTTTTTATTTATTTTTTATTCTTGTTCAAAGATTAAGAAAAGATGGACATTCCAATAAAGCAACAGATTTGGAATGGAAATGGGGGTGAAGTGCTAAAGTTCTGGGCTTATTTCCATAGTTTACCTGATGTTAGCACATAAATCTGTTTGTGGTTTCAGAGTATGCTGAAACTGTTTCGGGCCCTGTAGACACGTATAGATGCACACCACAAATTGGATACGCTCCCAATACACCACATCCGTTCAGGAAAGCAATGCCACTCTGCCATCCAAGCCTACGCTGAGCGGGCATTTTCAGAGATTATTATCCATGATCTACGGACATATTTCAATAAAACACCACCATCTGACAACAACTGACACCCTGCTGACAAAAATATTTTTGTCGCCAACCGGAATCATCATAATTTCAATTTGAGTGGTCTAACGGTGAATGGCAGTAGGTGTCTTTTACTTATCTGAGATCTTCAGGGGTTCAGGGGTCCACTGAGTTTCAAACAGTCTTCTTTTATCCTTCTTGGGCTTTGCGCTGTGAACACAAGCGCGATGCAGGCAGAGGAATATTAATAATCTGAATCCAGGCAGATCTCAGCATGAGGAGATGAATAATCAACTGGACTTGCTTCCGAGCGAATGGGAGCAGCACATAAAACCTCTGTCACAACTCTGCGGAACATTCGCGAAGCCACACAGTTAAACCAGGAGTCCAAAAGTGGGAGGAAAGTTATTGATGCTGCGTTTTCAGCAGACCCACTTTTGCACTCCTGGTTTAACTGGGTGGCTTCGCTAATGTCCCAAATAACAAGGGCAGAGGTTGTTGTCAGGGTCCCTTTAAGGCAGAAGAAAAGTGTGGTGGACGCTGTTACATTTTCTGTCAATTTTGCATCAATATGTCACATTAACACTTCTTCAGTTGTGTGGGAAAGCTACTAGACAGCAATGAATGGGCTTTGTTTTTTGGAGTAACCCACAGAGTGGCACCAGCCTATCTATTTGTGATGACACATCACCAAAAACTGTTTAATAAATCCTACAATCAAGGACTGCATTTCTGACACTGATCCACAAGCTGTAAGTAAAGCCAAATAACTTGTCTTTTGTTTTGGTAGTGTGTGAGCAACAGTAAATTATCAATCACTGACTTTACCTTATCTCTACACATGTGATGGTAAACAAGACAAATGTAGCAACACAGAGGGATACTACAAATGCAACATTAGCTACGTGAAACAACAGATGTACATAGGTGGAAGCTACAAAAGGGCGGGTGAAAACAGCATTCTGAAAACAGTCTGTAGTTCTGCCACTCATGCCACATTTTAATTCCTGCCCTAGTGGACTCATATACAGAGGTGTCAAAATTAGGCTAGAAGTAGAAAGTAGACATCTTGTCCGGCAATTTTTCCAACCAATCACTAAACCAGCTAGGTTTAATTAGCTCCTCTGCCAGTTGGATGAGCTTGTTACTGAAAACATCTGTACTGGCAGATCTGAAAACATGGCAGGATTTCTAATTGAAAACTAATTTTACTTCTACTTTTGACTCCTTTGCTCACTTCTTGAAATAGATTGGCCAGAAATGAGCATGATCAGGCCACTTTACGGGAAAAAAAACAGTATCTGATGAACACATCCTGGAGACAAAATTGTGACTTTTTGGGGGTCATATTTTTGTCATTTCACAAGCTAGCTCATAAGCTATACTGTCCATTGTTTAAAGCGCATAATACCTTATTCATTCAAGAAATGCAAGTGATCCGTTTTGAACGAAGAGAAAGGGATAGGGAGCCAGCGAGAGATAAAACAACCGTCAACACTGGGGTCACTTTAACTGGCTGGAGAGATCTCAGAGAAGAGACAGGATGCAAGAAAATCTGCCACATTATTTCTTTAATATTAGCTCTCTACTTCTGAGAAGCTACACCACTGGAGGAATGACAGATGAGCTTACAGACAGTATATAAACCATTTGTTTTCTCTTTATATGTCAAACAAAAAATAACAGAATGGTAGAAAAACACAAGCTTTTGCTTCACAAGGAACAAATGTTCCACCACTACTTTTATTTTTGGGATTTGGGTCTAAATTGATCCCTTCTGAGCGTCCATAAAGACCTAAAAAGAAATCACTCTGAAGCTCAAACAGAAACTCAGTGTTGGCATCATGTGTATGAATGGATTTGTCTGCAAACATCATTGTAGCTACTTTGTTATAGTTTATTATTCACATGGCAACTGAACGTATAATTGTTGCTTCTACAACTGCTCAACCACGAGTGACTCACACAAACCACCACAGATTGCTTTTATCAACCCACAAAACACTTCACACACTGTGTACAAAGAAAAGTCATCAACAACTTTGCCTCAGGTAAGTGATGAGGGAGTGTGTAAGCGTCATAACCTTTGTGGATCATTGCAGCAGATGTTTCTTCCTCAGATGGCATTTTACCACATTTATTACACAATATGTATGGTGAGGAATGGAAAGATGGTATGTCAGTTTACACAGCTGCTGGTAATTAGCATATTTGCCAAACTGTACAGTAATTATTTTTTGTGGAGGTTTCAGTTCACTTTCAGTTCACATTCTGATTCCAGATCAAACATGTACAGCTAGTGATGTAGTGAGTGTAGTGCATTTGTCAGTTTTTCTTTATCTGTGTTGTGTAAAATTAGAGGCATTCAAAACCTGGAGAGATTAATACATGTATTCAATTGACCGGTATTTGCAATTGGGCTGCTAATGTTTGATTCAGGTTTCAAAGCACCTATTCCTGGTTAGGATTTAATTGTGGGTGGTTGTTCATGTTACTGTAAGGCTGATTTGACAAGTTAAAACAAGCTGGATGGTCCATCTCCTCTTAACCCTCCTGTTGTCCTCGGGTCAAAATGACCCGTCACTGTGTTAAAAACTTACAAAAAACCCCCTAAACAATATTTTTTCAACTTGAAATTTCATGACTTTTTCTAGATTGACCCAAACATTAGAAAAAGTGAACTGTTGCCTTTAGTCACACTTTCATGTAAGCTGTACAAAAAAAGGTACAAAGATGTCCTTCGGGTCAAAATGACCCGTCAGTCAAATTCAGTTGAAATCAAAGTCACAGAGTTAGTTTCACGCCACAGAATGCGAGAATGTTTTAGTTTAGTCTCAGATCAATCAGTAGCACCCTGCACACAGATGCTGACATTAGTGATCGTGAGGACAAGAAGCCAACCATCATCCTTGACTATAACTGCAACAAAGGAGATGTGGACAACCTGGATAAGGTGATTGGAACCTACAGCTGCAGAAGGATGACGGCCGCTGGCCCCTGGTCATCTTCCACAACATCATTGATGTTTCCTCCTACAATGCATTTGAAATTTGGAGAGAGATCATGTCTAGTAAGCGAACAAGAGGAGGGTGTTCCTGGAGCAGCTCGGAAAGGCGCTTGTAACCCCGCTTATTGAAAGAAGGAAGCATGTCCCCCGCACAGAAGCCTCTGCAGCAGTTGTGAAAGCTATTCAGAGTGCCACATCTCCTGATCGACCTGAGGAGCCAGCTGTCACAGCCGCTGCCCAAGCTGGGGCAAGCAAGACGAAGAGGTTAGGGCTGGGCGATATATCGATATGAAAAATATATCGATATATTTTCAAATGAGATATGGAATTGGACCATATCACCCATATCGAGATATGGAGTTCAATGTGTGTTTGTTTTGTCTTTGTATATAAATGCTGACGTTACTAGGGTTTGTTACATTTAATTCTGTGTAATGTTCCTTACTTGCATCTGCGAGTATTATTACATACAGTATTATACAGTATTTCTGTTTACATTTGATCATTCTTTGAACAGCTGAGCGTTATTTCATCCGGTCTGGTTAAATTAAACTACTTGTAATGTCATATTTGGCTCCGACTGGAACAAAATATTTGATCTCACCTTGCGATTAAAAATATCGAGATATATATCGTATATCGATATTCAGCCTAAATATATCGAGATATGACTTTTGGTCCATATCGCCCAGCCCTAGAAGAGGTGTCAGTTTTGCCCAACAAAGAAGGACTGTAAAACACATACTGTGTGCTACAGGTGTAAGAAATTTATCTGCAAAGGCTGTGCACTTGTATATTGCCCTACATGTGCTGTTGAATGAAATGTTTGTTGTTTGGTTCACATGTTAAAAAAAAAAACTGACCCATTGGGATGAATGAAAAATGCATTAAAAACTCCTTTTTGCACATTTCTGTTATAGAAATACTATACAAATATTACTTACCACCTATACAGGAAACAATAATACAACTGACAATGGTAGTGGTGTCTTCAATAAAATACAGTTTTCTGCCAGATGACGAGGAAAAACACAAGTATTCACACAATTTGTAGTGAATGTTAAGTTGTTTCTTCAAGCAATATAATATTTTGTGTTTAAAATTAAATTAAACTGCTTATATTGGGGGTTTAATGACGACGGGTCATTTTGACCCGGAGGACAAAGGGTGTATACAGAAAATGAGGACAACAGGAGGGTTAAGTCTACAGGACATGACACACTGAAGATTGTACATGTCTTCTTCTTCACCTGATAGACTTTTGACCTGCATTTGTGGATTTCAGGGTGAATTGTGTTCACAGAGAGTGATTTCTGGAAGTCTTCCTGAGTCCATACAGTGATTTTCAGTAGTATGTTTTTAACGTTCTACTGCTAGAGGGCCTGAAGATCATGAGTTTTTACCTTTGTTGATTCTCTGAATATCTTATTTTCATTCATATCTTTACGTCTAAGAAGCTCTACCTCTTTGAAATGCTTTATATATTGACCATTTGCATGTGACATCATGCTCTTTAGTGGATTGCTGGCACTGCCATGACGGATGTTAAAACAATGCGTAATGTCCATGAAGCTTGTCAAAAACCAGACAGTTGGTGGCCTAACTATGCTTTTACTTTGCTATCATTTTACTGAAAAAACTAAAAAATGGTCATTGCTTGCTGTGCAGCTGCACGAACAGACAAGTATTTAAACCAAACTTGGTTGTTTACCCTTTGATGAGGACAGAAGATGGCAATGTTAGTGTAGCACCTTGTGCTGGTGACCAAGCCAGCGACAGAAACCTGGTGAGTAAACATCCAGACTTTTGTAGGCTTTTAAAGTAGTTTACCACCTGGAAGTGGGTGGATTTGCCATGGTCCAAACTGCTGCGACTGCTGTTTAAGGCGATTTGTGCTGCCACGCGGTGGTCACTAAAGTAAAAACAACAATGAAGGCATTGGATGATATCAACGCGTTACTGCTGTTCTTGTCTTCCATTCCGTCTTCTATGTTCTTGATGTCCTCCTTTTGTTGTTGGAGCTTTTGTGTTGTTTTTCACAAATGGCGGGTTATTATCCCAGAGCTTTGTCACGCATATGACCACAATTTCCTCTGACCAATCAGTGGATTGCAGTCATTTACATCACGTTTTGTGTAGGTTCAAAAAAATCAAAAAATCATAACAGGTCCCAGGTTTTATCCCCAGAGGAAACACAAATAAAGCAGTTCTTCTCATTTTTTAAATCAGCTGATTGATTCAGAAACTCTTAAAACAATCCAGAGCCCAAAGAGAATCCACCACATTAGATTAATCCAAATCTCAAGGAAAAAATGATGCAGTCTCTGTATTTTCTTTTAAGCTGGTTTGCTGCTTTTACTTTAGAGTCTGTTTGGACCTCCTTCTGATTCATTGTACTTTTTATTTCTGAATATCTGTATCTACACTGTGTTTCTTACTGCTATGGTTTTTGCAGCTATTTGTCTTATGTTTGTAATTTCAGGCAAACTTCTGTTTTTGTATACAGAGCCTTTCTATTTGTGGCTGTTTTACAATACATCCTGTGATGGTTCTTTTTATTTTTCTCTGCACAGCCACTTTGCATTTCTTTGAGGTTTATTTGTTCTCCTGGTTGTTTTTGCATTTCTTTTTGTTGTCATTTTAATGCCTCTTCTTTAGTTTGCGTAGTTGGACTTTGTGCAATTAAGGAGAAGTGCTGTTTTCTGAATCTCTGTAGGTTTGTCAGTACAAGAGACCCTGCTCACATCACACATTGTATTTTATCTTTTTTTAATATGAAAGTATTGATTAGATGAGCTTTGCAGTTACAGGGGAACTCAATGATGAAATGAGAAATAATTCTATTATTTGTCCTTGACAAAGGTACTGGCCTGAAAAAAGGAATTGATTTTCTTTCTGAAGTTGCCCACTGTTACTCAGAGGTTAGACTGGGTCATTTTAGTTCCCCACAAGGATACATAACGTAACTTTTTCCTTTACCTTCCAAAGATAATGGCAAAGCCGGACGAAAAGCTGCAACTACAAAGCGGCAATCTAGATGTTCTTGTTTCTTTTTTTTTTTTTTTCTTTGTCTTGACATGGCTCACAGCATAAAATGAAAGTGACTTATCATACAAGAATAGTTCTTTCTTATCCAGCAAAGTGAATTTATCACCGTAATGTCATGTGTGTGATTGGTGCAGCAGACCATGCAGTTTCGCAGAGCTTTGCTCATGGCTTTTCTCACTCTGCTGCCAGGCTTGCAGCAGATTGCATCAATGCCACAAATTGCTCTTCCACTGACTGCCAAAAATCATTGTTCTGACAAGTTTTTTTTTTTTTTAAATTTTGCTCTGCCTCTATCAAAATGCATTGATATTGCCTACTCATGCTGTTACCCTTGAAGTTTGGTACAATGCTGAACATACACCTCCTCTCTGCAAGGTTATCTAAATGAGCGACCATGCAACATGTTCTCCCACCTCGCTGCCTCACATACCCATATCCGATTTGCCTCCGTAATCCAATCATATGACTGCTCAGAGCAGATATTGGAAAACACTTTTAGCAGCTCTGACACAGAATCTGTCCGAGTGAGATTAGGCCATTAGACTTGTAACAATGCTGAGCTGATACCGTCTGTTAGGATCAGAAAACATACTGTGCAGTGACAGGGAGCACGTGGCAGAGGGGAGAGACACTTGGACATACATGACTGACAAGTTTGTGTGTGACTGTGTGTGTGCATTACTAAATGAAATCTCGCTGTATCGACACGAACTGGTTGACAGGTTGCCATGCAGTGGGAATTGGAGTAGAGCCTTATTTTGACTACCTCGAGAGAAATAATGAAAAGGGGAAGATAGCAGAAATGGAACAAGATGCCCTATCATCCTCTTCTTTTACTACATGCATTTGCACACATGCACACACACAAACAATTGCTTTCCTATTATTGAGGACATATTACAGAAATGGCCTATTCTCTCGACTATTTCACTTGATCCTGTTTCTACATATAGCATTATGATGGACCAAAAAAAAGATTTGTATGACAAGAAGACGCTTGGTGCAGTTTCACATCGCACAAAATGGAAAATCAACACAATAAACTGAACTTCAAACGATGCAGCTGATTTGGGTCTGCTGTGCTTTGCAGTTGTGTGGACCCTTATTTTCAGTCCAGAACTGACATAACTGCCTGACTTGTCTCAGATGGCACCATCATTCAAAGGTGCTGAGTACACCTTCCTTTTGCCACCAAATCCCATTAAGTTAAACAGCCTCAGCTACTTTCCAGATCCTCCAACACAATGCCTTTTATTGCTGCAGCCATAAAGAGTGCAAGGAATGTGATGCGTGTGTGGCACTAGAGAGTGGCTCAGGCGAAAGAGTGGAGATGGGAGCCTGAATTCCTTTCGGTGGCTTTCTCTGGTTCCAGTCAATGCAGAGGGCAACAGAACTTGGCAGCTGATGTATCAGCTGGAGTGCATTACGGGTGGTGCGGTCATATTGTGAGGCAATAAAAACAGAACAAAGCAAGAGGATACTGCTGTTGTTTGTGTTATAGGCAATATCTAAGATGGTTTTTAATCAGTTTGAATGAAAACAATTTTTACAGAGACAAACTTGTACAGGACAACAGTTTTACCCACCTTTTCTGTTTTCCACTTGCTGACAAACTGCACAATTCTCTTTTCTTTTCTTTTCTTTTTTTCATTGTTAACACAGTAAGATGATTTCAACTTTTACACTTAACAGAACGAAAGTGTTAGAACCAACTCTCAATAATCTTGCCCAACTTGTCTGTTCTCCTTACAACTAAGATCAAATTCATTTTCCTTTTTTGTGTTATATGATCATTATATCACCTTGTTGTTGCTTCCAGAGAGCAAAGCGGCTGGAAATTTATTTTCTACTTTCATGTTGTGTTTCATAAATACAGTTGACCAATGTATGACTGGTATCAAAAAAGTTTACACCAGCGATTCTCAAAATATATTTTCAACCTGCAGACAATTTTTTGGATGACAACCAAACCAACCAGTTACAGTGAACAGTTACGGTATTTCCTTGTCAAATCTAGATCCATGTGCTGATGTGTGACCCCGAACCATGACCTGCACATAGCACAGTAGCCTGAAGGTGCTTTATTAACATAGCCTACTTAATAGTGGTGTATGATACAGTAAGATTTGGTATCGATCTGATATAAAATTAAAAAAGGGCCAGTCAAGCTGCATCTCTGGTGAGAAAAATTGAAGCCCATGCTGAAGTGCTGAAAAATTTTAGTTCACCCCTCGTCTGCTTGGGGCTGGCTTCAAAACGTAGTAAATCCCCATAGACATGTTAAAAAAGGCCAACTTTACAGCAGAAATAAACATGTTTACAACCTGGTTAAAAAAAAAAGAAAGAAATGTTTCAAAAGGTCAAGTTTACCTTCATGTCAACTGTAAGAGGGGTGAATTTTTATAACTCATCTGTTTAAAAAAAAAAAAAAAAAAAAGAAAAAAGGGGGGGGGGGAAAAAAAAAAAAAAAAAAAAGGGGGGGGGGGGAGGGGGGGGGGGGCGACAGGGGGGGGGGGGGGGAGGAGGGGGGGGGGGGGGAAAAAAAAAAAAAAAAGAGGGGGGGGGGGGGGGGGGAGGAGGGGGGGGGAGGAGGGAAGAAAAGGGGGAGCGGGGGGGAGGAAAGAAAAGAGGGGAAGGGGGGGAAGGGGAAAAAAAAAAAAAAAAAAAAAAAAAAAAAGAGGAAGAAGGAAAAAGGGAGAGGAAGAGGGAAGGAGGGGGGAGGGGGGGAAAGGGAAGAAGGAGAAAAAGGGGGAAAAGAGGGAGAAAGGAGAAAGGGAAGAGGGGGGAAAGAAAAAAAAGAAGGAGGAAAAAAAAAAAAGGAAAGAGAGAGAAGGAGGAAAGGGGGGAAGAAGGAAAAAAGAAAAAAAAAAAAAAAAACGGAGGAAAGAAAAGAAAGAAAAAAGAAAGGGAAAGAAGAAAGAAAAAAAAAAAAGAAAGGAGAGAGAGAGAGAGAGAGGAAGGAAAAAAGGGAGGGAGAAGGAGGGAGGGAGGGGGGGGGGGGGGGGGGGGGGGGGGGGAGAAGGAGGAGAGGAGGGGGAGAGGGAGGAGGGGGGGAGGAGGGGGAAGATGTTATTTAATTTTGAAATTACACTTAATAAGGGGCGTGTCATTTTGATTGACAGGCACAGCAGACCGGCTGCCGGCTGGTGGCTAATAGCTGTTTGCTCCCAGGAAGGCTGGAGCCAGTAGCAGAGTAGTACAACAGTGATTTTTAACCAGCTAATAGCACTTTCGAGCGTGCATTACCTTCACGTCGCCTATCAGGTGGTTAATCTTTGTTAGCTTCTGTGGGGTTAGCTCGGTTATCACTTAGCTCATAGTATGCTCATTTGCCCCGAGGCCTCTTTTAGTTTAATTTGGTATTTTCCGGGAATAACAACACAAGTGACACAGCGAAGATGGCAACGGTGGGAATGCCCAACTAGCTTAACTGGGTAACGAGTGGAAAGTTTGTCCCTCTTTATGGCAGGGCTACTCAATTTGGTCCTACAAGGGCTGCAATCCAGCAGGTTTTCCATGTCTCCGTGCTCCAACACAAGTAAATGAATCATTGTGCAGAGCTTGACTGGCGATTGGATCTATTTAATTTGAGGCAGGTGTGTTAGAGCAGGGAGAGATTGAAAACATGCTTGATTGTAGCCCTCGTAGAACTGAATTGAGTAACCCTGGTCTATGGGGACATTAATACGATACGGATACTTTTCAATAATTATGGTAAATGAACCATTAAATTACTAAACATGAATGAATTTCCATTATCTTTAAGTGCTTCTGTAATTTTTCCGTATTATAATGGAAGATGCACTACACAACTTTTTGCAGTTTTCTCAGTAACACGTCCCTTATCGACAGTTAAACTGGCATCCTTCTTGCACCCTACCTGTGCTGTGAACTCACTCCAGCCAGTAAAAGTCAGTCTTATCTTGACTCTTGTCTTATCTCTTGTTCTGTCCCACCCTCTCATTTTTGTCCTCTCTTCCAATGTTTTGTTGCGTTTCTTTGCCGAATCCGCCATGATGTGCATTTAAAACACCAGGTGTATTTGTATCCATTTACTAGCATGTGATACAGTGTGAAACCAATAGTCGGCTGGAACATCATGCCATGTCCCGCATGGAAAAAGTTGCATCAGTGCTTTCTCAGCCTTAACAGTGACGGCTCGAGAAATCCGCATTTTGTGCCATCACAGCTAGTCAGAAATGCATATTTTTAAAGTGAAAAAAAGCTACGTTGTGGGCCTTTTAATTAATTATCAATTGTAAGGGTTTTTAGTACAGTGGCTAAGTGAGCACATGTTAGATCTTGATGAATGGAACATTCGAGGTAAAAATCTTTAATCATTACAGTGGAATGTGTTGAAAGCAAGACAACATAAAAACAAACAAAATCAACTAATAAAGGTCTGAATTCAGAATCATACTCCAAATTAAAGTGGAAAGATCAGATCACAGGTTCACCAAACTTCTGTGGAAATTCCTCCAGACCATTCAGAATGAGGTTAAGTATGTCTGTGGCCTCCAGGTGCTTGCACTCTCTACAACATCTGGGCATGCTCCTGATGAGACCATGGATGTTCTACTGAGGGATCTCCTCCATGGATTGGGGTCTGGTGAACGGGCAGGCCAGTTCATCATCATGCAGGAACTGCTGACACACTCCAGAGACATGATGCCGAGTATTGTCCTGCATCAGAAAGAATCAGGTCCCACTGCAGCAGCACATGGTCTGACAATGGGCCTGAAACTGCATTTATACTGTACTCGTGCGGCATCTTTGTCAGGTCGGGCGCACAAAGCTGACGCAGATGAAATGTTCTCTTATACTCGATTGTAGGATTACGGTGTTGTATAACAGTTTCTTTTCTGGATCTGCAGGCACCAATAGGACTGGTATCGTCTGGTAAACTCCACAGGGCATAGCGTTTTCAGTGGTTTGCTTCACTTTCGGCAGGCTTTTCCTCATTTAGAAAAATAACAACATTCCAGGAACGCATAATAACAAACTGGCCCATCACAAGGGAGTACTTCTGCGTAACTGAGCTGCATGTCAGGTTGGAAGAGGTGAGCATCTACAGTTTGAGCAGAAACAAGCATATTAGTGGCTGCTGGAAGTCATTTTGTGGGACTCTTCCTTTTTTAACGAGGAAAAGGAGGAGCACTGACAGATTGTGAATAACTTATGTGTATGTGAGTTGCAGACACTGCCTCATGCTCTTAACTCCTGCATTGTACAGCCACAAATTATTTATCAAAAGAAAAGTTATTGTGTCAGCTTCATTCAGGACCTCAGTTCCAAAAGTTCTCAGACTTACAGTTTTAAAGCTATGGCTCTCCAAAATTTAGAAAAGTCAACTTCTTCTCTCTATGAACTTCCATATGGACACTTTATTATGAGACTAAATCCAGATTCTCCTGTGTTTTAACTTGCCGTAATTCAAATTCTTCTCACAATAGGGCAACAAATATTTTGTATCCCTCACACTAAAAAAAAAGAGGTACCAATTTGTACTTAAAAGGGTACATGCGCTTCTCACTGGGGGTGTTCCTTTTTGAAAGACATTTCTGTACCCTTCGGTCCTGGTCCATTTTTGTACCTTATCAAGCTGTATGAGTTAATAAAGTACAATTAAACCAATTATGACAACAATCAAAGATGCTATTAATAAATGAATAATTATTATATAAATATTAGGCCAAACACATATATAATTATACATATAATTATTACTATGATTACTATGATTATTATGAAAATCATAATATAATAACTATAATTCTTCTACTGTTTAGAAGGACTGCTTTTTATAGTTGTTGTACAAGCTACGCACATTTTTCAATCCTGCAGGTACCCTTAGGGTTGAAATGATACAAATTTATACTTTATATTACTTTGGACCCTTTTTCATAGTATATAGGTACACTCCTGGCCTCATAAAGACCAATATTCTACTTTTGAGAGAATATTTGTAAAAAAATGTACCTACAGGTACACAAATGTTCCTGTCTCGTACCTTGAGTGTGGTGTGTTCCTCCTTGTGGCGCACATGGTTCAAAAAATCTTTGGACACCACTTTTCTTGAAGGGGAAGTTTGTTTTTTTTTCAATCTGGACCTATTTTCTAGCATGAAATATGTTCATTTACTTACCCAGACAGTTTTGGTGCAACTTGAATTCCTTCGGGAGATATTTAGATCCACCCCAGATCAGCGTATGTCCAATATAATGGAAGTGATGGGGCAACTGCGTGCAGCCTCTAAATAGGGCATTTTCTACCACGACAAGACAGGGCAACAGTGCAAAAGATAAAACAGGAAATATAAAACTTTAAACTACTGAAAACTGAAAAAAGGTGGTGATTATTTACACGAGGCTGTGGGTTTGATTTTGACATAAAAGTGGTTCACTGAGTCCCCTGGAAGAAGTTTTTTCTTGCACTTATAGGTGTTTATTTAAGTGGCTATGACATATAAAGAAGAAATTTATCTAGTGATTTAGATTTATTTTTTTTCCAAATCTGATAAGGGATTATTTTACCAAATGATTTCTGGGATTTTTCTAGATGTAAACATTTGTTTGTGTATTTGTTTCACTTCAGTGTTGTCCTGACACTAGGGCTGTCACGATACTAAAATGTCAAACTCGATATCAATTTCTAAAAAAAAAATTCGATCCTCGATACCATTTTCGATACTACAGGGAACAAAAAAAGAGACAGATAATTAAAAGCATAAGAAATATTTGTATGAACTTGAAAATCTCTTGTCTTATACTAGTTGAATAAATGTGCAAGTAAATGCAAAAAATATACTCAAATGTAATGCAATTTGGCAATATTTTAAGGTTGTCTGAGGTATTATTTTCTTAAATATTTAAAACATCCAAAAATCTAAAAGTGACAATAGTAAAAAATATACAAACAACAGTTTTCTGAGGTGGTGCAAAATAAAGAAACTGGTTTTGACTTTGTGCAAACTATAATGATAATAATAATAATAGCAACAATGATGCCATTTTGGGTTTGAGATAAACGAAAAAAAAAAAATTAGAACAATATTTTGATTTATTAAACTACACAAGTAGACAGCAAAGTTATGAACAGGACAGCAGTACTCGTTCGTTCATTCGTCTTAAAAGTATTGGTGAAATGAAGGAGTTCTGCTGCAGATAATGTTATATAGAGACCTACTCTCACTGTCTCCTTCACAGTGAGAGTAGGTCTCTATATAACATTATTATAACACACTCCTTCATTATATAGCGATCATACACAGACGGCGAGAAATGTGAATATCATCCGAAGAAATTAGAGTGACACATAAATGTTACCGGTGAGTTAATACACGTATTCTTAGAAATAAGGTTTAGGTTGGGAAATGCAGACTAGCAGTGGCGCTAAACCGTCACTAATAATGCGTTTAACATAATAAACGGGAGCTTTAAAGTGCTGGTGACACGATTATCATTTCATGTAATGCTACTATACAATATTACAGCAACACTAAATGAGTGGCTCAGTGGAATTGTAAGTCAAACAGACTTGTTTTCACAGAAATATCTTAAGTTTTCTGAGTGTGAAAGGAGCTCTACAACAGCGACTAAGAAAAACACGCCGCCATATTGCGACGTCAGCGGGAGAACTTGGGCGGCTTTTTTCTTTTTTTTTTTTGTCCTTACTCGGTCAGCTAACAACAAGCAACATGGAGGCGGTGGACGGTAACGATGATGGTCCCAGCCTGGAATTGATTTGTTTGGTGGAATCATCAGACAGTTCAGAAGAGTTAGGTGATGTTGAGGAATATAGAGGCATCACACCTTATTTGAGCCTTACCAAACGGACTTCATGCCGAGTGAGCAAGACTCTGAAAGCGGGAGTGCCGGAGAAGATGACATGGTCATTGCAGCAGCAGAGGGAAACACACGGCAGGGGAACACTGATTGGTATGTCTTTGTTATACATTACGATTAGCATTTTTTGTTGTTAGTGATTTGTTTATATAGTAATTTGTGAATAAATGTGACTATTTAAAAAACTGATTTTTAACCTCTCCACCCACCTGGACACCTGCGCCCATTTAGCTGTGTTTTCAATTAACAACAGCAAGCCACTATATGGACATATACATGGTAATAAAGCTTAGATAAATACATAAATAAATACATAAATAAAAAGAAGCACTGCATCTCCCTCCTTTGAAGTGGATCCAGAAGCCATTTTATAAGTCAATCTTCAATTGTTTACATTGTTTACAGTCCTTCTGTTCGCAAGTTCGTAAGGGTTCACAATTTAAAGTAATAAAAATATTTTTGATGAAAACGATTCCGTAGTGTGAAAATAGCCGACACACAGAGAAAAAAAAATCATTTTTCACCGTCCAAAAAGTCCGCTCGTCACAGCTAGACGGTTTGTTTAGTAACATCTTGCTTCGACCCCGAACGTAGCTGTTGGGGTGTGCTTGTTTTCCTCACTCTCCTTCCTGCAAAACAAGTGTCCACATCTGTTTTAGTCTAAATTCAACCCTCAGACACTCCTTGTCTTAAAACAAGCGCTCTCAGCTTGGAATCCCATTCGACAGCACACAGCGCTGACAGCACAGCTAAAAGTCCCGTAGCTGGAAACTTGAATAAACTTACGCCATTCTTATGAGTGTTTGGACAAAAACCTGCAACACAACGCGACGGCATATCTGTAACCTTTAGCCAGTAAAGCTAAAACAAAAGGAGAAACTGTTAGCAAAACCACTAGCTCTCCAGTCAACAAGCCGGGTGGGCAGTCTTTCGCTGATGTCACATCCGGTTTTGTACTCCTGTGGCGAACAGCGCCACAGTCTGGTCAGAAAAGCAGCGATGTTTTCTAATAACTCATTTATGCAGCTGCGGTTGTTTATGTTACATAGATCATCATGAAGGACGTTTTGGTCTATAAAACATGGCAAAAAATGTTAAAATCGTGTCACCAGCACTTTAAGTAACTAACCTGTTGGAATTCATCACGAAGGCCAGGATGTCGGTCCTTAAGATGTTACGCCAGGTTTGCTGTGCTCCTGGACTTCCTTGCGACCGCTTTGACGTATTGTTTGCATACAGGCCTGTCTA
This sequence comes from Atherinomorus stipes, assembly GCA_023101725.1. Taxonomy (NCBI): domain Eukaryota; kingdom Metazoa; phylum Chordata; class Actinopteri; order Atheriniformes; family Atherinidae; genus Atherinomorus; species Atherinomorus stipes. Next base: position 75,109 of record JALJCO010004798.1, read on the forward strand.
CGTCTTTTCTTTTCCTTATTCATCTGCTGCATGTGAAATACTTCCAAAAAAGGCTTTTTCATTTTCCAATAAGACGAGCTAGCCTGGACTTCCAGCAGCAGAAACATGTGCTGTCAGGCTCTCTGCCTGCCTGTCGGTCAGCCGCTGTTTACCTGCCGGCTGCTTCCTGTCGAGTGCGCGCGCGCTGCAGTATCGATACCATGGCAAATTAGTATCGTTGTCGATACGGCGTTTCAGTACCGATTCTTTTCGGAGTATCAGTATTTTTGACAACCCTACCTGACACTGTGAAAACTACTTTCATACTTTTATCATAAGCTCTTCACTACTTATATTAAGCAACTTATTGAAAACTTGAAGGAAAATATGACCAGTAACAGAATTATAAACACAGTAATAAACCATTATACATAATCATCCCCACAGCTGTAAGAATATCACAAGATAAAATCTTCATCTGATCATTTTGGCTCATTGCAACTGTAATAAACTTGTAACGTCAGAGAAAATGCTAGTTTTAAATATTGAATTTTTTAATTCTCATTTTTACTATAAAAAAAACATGTTAAGATAATCAGGATCAGATCTTTGGCAATGATCAAGTCCTTTTTATTCTGTACAATATTTGTTCAGATCAGATAAATATTTCAGGATGCCATATCTGCTTTGATTAGATTTTAATTAATTATTGATTAAAGTACTAAACCTAAAGAGTACTACAGCTCACCTTCCTCTCCACTTGCCTCAGTCTCTCCTCTGCTACTGAACTCCTCTGAAGCTTTGATTCTGTCACCTGACAAAGTAACACATTGATGAATGATGAAAAAAAAAAAGGGGTTTTTGGCTTAATAACTTATCATCTTTACAAATGACACAAAGGAAGTTGGAAAATAACTTTTTTGTTGACCCTAAAAAGTCTCCCAGTGTCCTTTCTTTTCTTTGCTCCTGAATATCTCACTGAAGACACAACTTCTGTTAGGATTACTTTCTGAAACAAGCGAGCCAAGTGGCTGTGGAGAGAGCCAATCATGACGCTTGAAACAAGAACAGAGCCAATCAGAAGAGTTTCAAGATGTTGCAGATCTTCTAAAGTCTGTTGTGGAAAGTGCAATTAGTTTGCAGCCATCTGCTGGGGCAGCAGCATCAGAATCAGAGACTTGAAGAAACTAAACAAGCTGATCAAGAAAGCTGGTTCTGTGCTGGGAATAACTCTGGAGCTGCTGGAGCTGATCGTTCAAAAGAATGCTGCACAAGCTGATGAAGATGATGGAGGACACTTCCCATCCTCTCCACAACACGGTAAAGAATCAACAGAGGTGTTCAGTGGGAGGCTGCGTCAAGTTCGCTGTAGGACGGAGAGATACAGAAATTCTTTCCTGCCAGAAGCCATCACCCTAAAGAACAAGACTGACTGACTTTTTTATTTAAAAAAAAAAAGGGGAGCTTTTACAATACTGAATTTCCCTTCTGTGATGAATAAAGTATTTTTCATTTCATTTTCATTTCATTTCATAAGATGGAGGTATGGCAGCAATGTTGCAGAAAGAGAGCACAGATGTCTCAACATGAAACGGTGGGGACAACTCAGGTCACTACCCCACCCAATTTTGTACCTAGTGATTACAGGAGAGCAGGAAATGAAGATACCTCAAACGAGACAAGACATTTGTGCTCAAAATCAAACGGGACATTGGAAATTGAAAACTGATGGAAGAAAACAAAACAAAACACACAACTCAACTTGTGGAGCTGGATCTAACATCTTTTACATCCGTGGAAAGTTCTGCATTAGTTCTACATTAACCACACCCACCTCAAATTTCTGAAACAAATACTGCAGAGTTAAACCCCTGGAACAAACATCCTGTATAAATTACTTTGGGCACCTCAAGAGAATACCCTCAAGATTACGGTTGTGTTGGGCAGATTCTGCTTCAGATTGTGGATGTTTTTAATTGATGTGCCCACAATATAAAATGCAAAAGGAAAATAATGATTAAAAAAGATATCTGCACATTAAGCACATTTGTCCTGCAACCTGTAACCAAACAAATAAACCAGCTGTTTTAAATGATGGAAGCAGCTAATGCTAATGCTAAATTGAACCATAGGAAAGCAGCTGAAATTCAGTTACAGACATGTTATAACTCAAGAAGTAGTCCTGCAGCTCTGCCAGAGGAGTCAAAAATAGGCTAGAAGTAGGAAGTAGAAATCCTGTTCATCATTTTTCCAACCAATCACTGACCCAGCTGGGTTAAATAAGCTCTTCTGACTATTAGATGAGCTTGTTCGTGAAAACACCTGTACTGGCAGATCTGAAGACATGGCAGGATTTCTACTTGAAAACTACATTTACTTCTAATGTTAGCATCTCTGCGCTCTGCTTGCTTTTCTCTATGTTGCTGTTTTTATCTCTATTTTGGTCAAGCACCGTTTTCTCTACAATGATTCCACAAACAGCGACATTATGTTTGTTCTCCAGTATTTATTCATTTAGAAATAATCCCACTGAGTCAGATTAAGTCAGAAAAGGTTGCTTGATGAAAACATGTTTTCAGAAGTTACTGACTTTGCTGGCTTGATTTCCTCAGGCAGCTCTTTCTAGAGTCCGAGGCTTTGACCACAAATGTTCTTTCACCTCTGGTCTTAAAGTCTGGAACAAGTAAAAGTCTTCAACGGAGGACCTCAAACTTGTTAAAGGCTCCCACTATATGATTATAAAACTTCAGATAAATAAGTTTGTGAAAGTTCACAAAAGGCTTAAACAGGCAAAAGTAAGATCTTAACATCAACTGTAAAGTAATCAGAACCAAGGCAAAGAAGCTGAAACAGGAGTAATGAATCTTGCCTTAGCTGGAGTCTGCAGCTATGTTTTGAACCATCTGTAGAGGATTAATAGATTATTGGTTGGGGCATGTAGAAAAGTCTTTTGCAATAGTTGATATGTGATGAGGAAAAAGTATAATGGTCTCTGTGTCTTTAAAAGATATATTAAATCATCTTTTAGATGTATGATTTCTAAATAAGAATTGTCTCACACTATTTCATTGATTTACTTTCATCAGGAATCTGACATTTACATTTTCCTGCTGGTGTATAATGTTTATTTGTCCCATTCTCAACGAATTGGGCAACTCAGTGTTTAAGTTTACACATGTACTGTACATTGTTTATTCTGTGTTCCTGTGAAACTTAACATAAGTGGTAAAATAAATCATTATTTGATATGAGTCATGCAGTTAATAAAAACACAGGCCAGTGCCTGATGGGAAATAAAAGCTGATATTTCTGTCTGGATCACAGAATACATAAAGGTGTTCTCTCTGTATGCAGCGTGTTTGGTAGTGATTGCGACATCAAACAGAAAAGTGTTTATATTATAACGTCTTCATCTCTTATTCTGTATGAACTGTGCCCTAAAAGACAAGCCATAAAACACAATCTAATAAACACACATTGAGTTTAGAGGACTGTTTTCAGAGCTAAATGTTCTGTGTCTTCTTTTGATCACTTGTTGAAGATCTACGTTTGATGCTTTTAGGTTCATTATTTATTCACTAGATAGAGAATAGACAAACTAAGTGGCTCACACTTTAATTCACATCAACATGTTTATCTGCAGAATATGAAAGAAAAATAAAGTAGAAAGATTTGATAACATTTCGTCTTCCTCTTGTCCTTATTCTTTGTCTAATCATGTTGATTCATTTTTATGGAACATTTTTGGACCTACTGTCTCTTAATACAGGGCAACGTTCAGGTTTGCCGAGTGCCACCAAACAAAGTGATAAGGTTGTGTAATGTTTTAGGTACGTGTATGGCAAATATGAAGTGCAAGTGTTGCAGGTAGTTATTTAATACTGCCAATTGCAGTAGTACAGGTACGACCCAAAAAATTAAAATATTATGAAAAAGTTAATGTATTTCTATAATTCAACTTAAAAGGTGATTTATTAACATATTGTATAGACAAATAATATGCAAATCATTATATTTCAAGCTTACTGACTGACAATTTGTAAATTGCACCTTTTAAGTTGAATTACAGAAATACATTAACTTTTTCAGGATATTCTAATTTTTTGGATAGTACCGTGGAATTAACCTCTCTTCCCTCCAGAATTGTCTGAATTTTTGGTGTCATAGATTCAACGAGGTGTTGGAAGCGTTCTTCAGAGATTTTGCTCCATATTGACATGATAGCATCACACAGTTGCTGCAGATTTGTCAACTGCACATCCATGATGGTCCATGGTCAGCAACAATACTCAGGCTGTTGTGGTTAAACCATGCCATGTTGGTACTAAGAGGGCTAAAGTGGGCCCAGAAAATATCCCCTACACCATTATAACACCAACAGCCTGAAGTGTTGATCCAAGGCAGGATGGATTCATGCTTTCATGATGTTTCCACTTAATTCTGAGCCTTCCATCTGAATGTGGAGCTGAAATAGAGACTCATCAGACCAGGCAACATTTTTCCGTCTTCTATTGTCCAGTTTTGGTGAGTCTGTGTGAACTGTAGTCTCAGTTTCCTGTTCTTAGCTGACGGTCGTGGCACCCAGTGTGTTCTTCTGCTAGCTGTAGCCCATCTGCTTCAAGGTTGGACGTGTTGTGTGTTCAGAGATGCTAGAGCTCACGAGTGGGAGGAAAAGGGAGGGTGGTGCAATGAGCTGTTTTTAAAGAGGGCACCAAACTAGTTTCCTCCTTATTCTTGTGCAGACTACTTACTGTTTGCAGCAGGTAACCCCTTCATTTAACCTTTTGTTTAAGTGGTGAGAAGTTGTTCTGTTGTAAACTGCCATAACTTCTTTATGACTGCAAAGGTGATCATAGAGACCCAGGGATGAATTATTACTGGTTTCCCACAATCCATGTTTGCAATGTAACAAAACAGAGACATCTTAACGCCATGGATTGCAGCTGTAAACAAATATCATCTTCAATCAGAAAATCCAATAATAATAATAATAATAATAATCATTTCACATTACAGTACATGCCTACAACTATGCATTTTAAATTAACAAAATGAACAAAGAAGATAAATCTTGAATTCTTTCCCCAGCAAAATTAAAAGAATAGTCAACATGCAATATACACTTTGAATATATAAAGACAACAATCCAGGAATACATGAATAACAAAGTATTTGTAATGTAGTGGTTCAACAGATGGGCTTGAGCCTGGATCTAAAGATGGAAACAGCATCAGTGTTCTGGATGTCTGGTAGAAGAGAGCTCCAGGTCTGGGGAGCAGGAGGACTCATGGTCCTCATGATTCATGGTGGTTTGCACCAGGTATTTACTGTATCTATTTTTATTTATGGATGATGATGATTGATGATGATGATGATTATTATACAAGTAAGTTATAAATTACTTCCAAATAATATAAGGATGTGGTGACAGTAGAGATGTGTTATAACTGCAGCAGTGGAATACAACACAATCAAATTTGTGTAAAAAGCAGGGAGTAACGTTAAGGAGAGATTCCTATTTTACATAGTTTACATGAAATTGTGCTCTATCATTTATTACAGAGTGAACACAGTGGGCTGACTAGACTTAGTACGAAACCAAATGTTAATTTCCATCTGCAGTAGATCTGATAAGTTAGCCTACTTGCACAAGTAGCCGCTAGCATTAGCATAGCTGCTAGTTCACATTTTTGTAGAAGTTTTTCTGGAAAAGTTTGGCAGTAAATCACGTTGGACATGCACTCGTCCAGCCCTTCAGCTCTGCCTGATTTTTCTGTATATCTATATTTTTGTTTCTGTTGAATTTTTCACTGAGCAGGCACAAGTCTTTTTGCCTGTGATCCAAGTTTTTTTGGCCCCGGGCCGGGGTCCAAAGGGACGTCATGTTAAAAACAAGTGTATTAGAATAGGACCTCAGTTAAAACGTGCCAGAAACTCCAGAGAGTGAAAGTGGCTTACTTTTTGAGTGCTGCCTCTCTCGTCACACCAGAATTGGCCACAAGAGTGCGGTCTCCACATTGCGCGATTTGGATTTGCCACCGGCATTGACGTCATAGACGGTAGGTGCTAGTTGCTAACATAAGCTCTCTCTCGTGAACACGCCTCCAGACAAGTCTACTTCTCGTTCTTAAACTCGCGAGAAAAAAGTGGGTGATGAAAAGAGGTCAAACTGAACTTGATAAATTGTCCTCCAACCCAACGATGATTAAGAATTCATTTAAAGATCATTTAAGGAGGATTGTGTATGTAAAATACCAGGTTTTGACACCTGTAATAAACAATTAAACAACAGGTGTATGTCAGCGAGTGTATCTCCCATTTATCTAAATTGTGCAGAGGAATTTGACTTGAACTTTGGTGTATAACGTGGTTTGAATTATAATCTTTGAACCACCACCCACCATCTTATCTACAGTTCATAAATGCAGGTCTTTAATCTGAATGAAAACTGACCCTGTGAGGAAGGCAGTGGTTGTCCTGCAGAGCTGGTAAAACCTTAATTGTCCAATAATTAATTTCTTCCATGTAGCTTCTCATGTCAGCATCACAGCTGTCCCTGAGCTCCCTGGAGTTGAGTTGTCAGAGTGATCATACCATTAAAAGATGAGGACAGCTCAAACAAACAGTCTAAAACAGACATGCAGGTTATTACTGAAGCTACTTGCTGTCCAAGAGTCATGGTGATTCATCAATCATGCTCTATGCATGCTGAAGTATTATGTCACAGCTGGATGAGACTTGGGAATAATGTCTGAGACTCCACATGCAACAAAAATCTGTTTTAATTACTGAACCAACTCTGAACATCTGTAGGCTTTGGCTCTGTGGCCCTCAAATTGGTGCATAAATGACCAAGTTGATCACATATTATATTGATACTGGGGAAATGATTTTATGATTGCCCATGAAATCAATTTCATTTAATTTCATTTAACCTTTATTTATAGAAGTGATTCCATTGAGACCCGTTGACTCATTATAAGAGAGATCTGTTTTGGATAAAATTTACAAAGCAGATAATGTGCCATCAGATCAAAGTAAGAGGTCATGTTGAAGGGTTTTCACAGTGGTAAGGAGAGCTCCCCCCAGTATGCCCTGGAGAAAAAAAAAAAAAAAGGTCTTCCTTGGGGTCTCCTCGCAGTGGGATGAACCTGGAACACCTCACCATGGACGCATCCAGAAGGCATCCTTACCATATACCCAAGCCGCCTCATCTCAAAGCAGTGGTTTTACTCTGAGCACCTCCCAGATGGCTGAGCTTCTCACCCTATCTCTGTGGAGGAAACTCATTTCAGCTGCTTGTATAAGTGATCTCGTTCTTTCAGTTACTACTCACAGCTTGTGACCATAGGTGAGGGTAGAAACATAGACTGACCAGTAAATAAAGAGCTTCGCCTTTCAGCTCAGCTCTTTCCACAACCGATCGATGGAGAGTCCACATCACTTCAATGCCACTGCCTGCTGAGACCCAGAGATCCTTGAACTCCCCAACAATAACAACAATAATAAAGTATTATCTACACCCTTTAAGTGCTGGGGTGATGTGCTCATACTTTTTTGAACCAGTAATAAGTCTTGCAGCAGGTTTTGAATTAATTAGAGACGAGAGGGAGCCCTGACCGATATCTAAGTTTGCCTTCAATAGTTGACAGCAGGAAGGTGAGAATTACACAGAAGCTTGCACGACCTTTTGTAAGTCAGCAATTAAAGCAGAACTCAGTAACTTCAGCTCGGGGCTCCCCCTAGTGGTCTCCTTTCACTGTGGTAAAGTAAAGTTCGTACCCCCTCACTCTGGTCCAGCAAATAGTTGGTTTTGAGAGCCAGGAGCCAGTATTTAGCCCCACAGGAATTCTGAAAAGCATTTATTAAGGTAAAAAAGTTACTTAGTTCTGCTTTGAAATAAATGACCTGATTTTAGCTGGAAAATTGTATTTATTTTTATTTGAAACCCCATTAGCTGTAGCCAACAACTGCTGCTGTTCTTCCTTTAGATTCCTTTTGGATTTAGAACTGTTGTTTGTGCCACAGCCGCTCTGAACCTGTTCTTTCTTGCACTCTGCTGTAGGTATGTGAATATATATTTCCTCTAACATAATTTCTGGCGGCCTCTCTCATCTGCCACACAGTTGCTGCTAACTGCGCTCCAGTGGTGTACACTGTGGCTCGGCTCCCCCCCTTTTTTTAAAGCATGAGCAGGGAAATGATAATGGAAGTGTGGGTGGAAGAGCGATGACAGCTTCTGTTACCAAGATACTCCTAAGCTGAGTGCTGTTGTGGAATTGAGATGATTTCAATCAGCTGTAATGGCCGTCCCCTCTGTCAGCCTGAGATTCATCTTCTTCTTCTTCTGTCTCTGTTATCTCTGACTCCAAAGCTGTGGCCGCTCATCAGCCCACTATTAAATGACAAAAACTGTTCCAGTTGTCATGTATGATATGCCACTGTTGCCATGGTTTCCATGGGTCCAGCCTTGTTGCTATCAATCAAAATGGCAACCTGTAGATGTCGCTAACCACCTGCTGGGTGTGCACTGCAGAGGCATTCAAATGCATTATGCTGATTATACAGAGCCATAATTGTGATTGCTTTGGTTGGCCCTCTGGGTCCCACATGGGGCCTCTTTTATTCACCTCTCTGATATAGAAGGTGTATTTCTTTGGGTCTCTCCAATTTGCAATGCACCTATATTTTTTTCCTCCATTTGCTCCCTTACTTCTCTTTAAGTGGCCATCAGTATCATTATAGTAGTTTAATTTTCTCAGCTGCTCTTTCTCCCCTCTTCCTGTCTTCCGTTTCTTGCAGCAGCAGCACTGCAGTTACTCATATCTGAAATGTATTAGTGAAAGCTGGTTTCCTTTTGACAGTTTGACGGCTTGGATTTTCATGAGCTTTCAATAAAGAACAAGTCAGTGTTCCCAGAATAACTGCGGTGAGAATAATGTTCACTCTGCACAGATAACACCATCTTTACAGTGGATCCTTTAGTTAATATCATACATATTGATCACTGTCTCTGAGCTGGCACTTGCCTCGGTACCAAGAAACAGACAAATCACTCAGTGCGGCTTCTTGGGCTGCATGTTCATACTGATGCTGTCAGTCTATCATCTTGTCAGTGAGTAACAGCGTACAATCAAAATAAATAAACTTGCATTGTCAGTAAATTCTGAGGTTTTGCAAATTAAGGCATCATTAAACCTCATCTTAAAAATAGTCTTAGGTTGTTCTCACACATATTTGGGTCGAGCCAGGCACTGCCACAGCAATGAAGAGGTTGCAGTGTTTCAATTTTCAACTTATACGGCTCCATTCATGCTTTTTAATCACCGCACCCAGCAGTTGCTATACAGACTGGAGCGTTGTATATCCATGGCAACCAAATTGAAGTAGACGCGTCCCAGCTGTATAAAGTGGATGCGTTGTAAACAAAACACACATGAATGATGGTATGTTGAAGACGAGACACCATTGAGTGTGGAAAACAATGTTGTCATGTACTGGAGGCGGCAGATTTCCACACAAACCAGAACAAGTCGCAGATTGATTCTGTTAAACCGCGAAGTCCGGACCATACGCAGATACAGTATTATGGGTAGAGCCCGACCGATATGGGATTTTTGGGGGCGATTCCGAAACCGGATTTGGGGGGTTTAAAAAAAAATAATATAAAATATTGGGGAAATTCGAAATTGGGGGAAATTATGTGATAAGAGAAAATATATATAAGAAAATATAAATAAAAAAGAAATAAAAAAAAAAAAAAAAGATCTATTTAAATACAATTTTAAATTATAAAATATAATAAAAAAAAAATTAAGAATAAGAAATAGAAAACGGAAATTTGTGATGTATAATGTTTGTGGTGATATTACTTGTTTGTTGTTGCTGTCTTGCTGGAGCTGCAGCCGACGACAATGGTAACAATGAAGATTTAAAATTTAATAAAAATTAAATATATATTAATTTGTTTTACTTCTTTATATTATTATTATCTAAATATAATAAATAATTATAATTAAATAATAATAATATAATAAAAAAAATCAAAATAATAAAATGAAAATAAAATAAAGTAATAAAAAACAGTGAAAAGTAATAAAAAAAGAAATAATATAATATATTAATAAATAATATATTATTAAATCATAAAATAAATATAAATATGAAAAATAAAAATCTAAAATTTAAAATTTTAAAAAATTCAAGTTATCAAAATAAATTAAGAAATAATTATAAATAAAAATAAAGAAATATAAAAAAAAATACATAAGAAGAAAATTAAAAAAAAATATAAGGTTTTTTTTAATTAAAATATTAATTTACTTCCTTTATATGAAATTCGGTTTGTTTCTTTGTATATACTTAAAAATTTTTTTTTGCTTGCTTACTTATGCATGCTGAGTTTCTAGCGTTGGGTTCGATAATGAATGATAGAAAATAAGAGAAGAAAAATGGTAAAAAAAAGAGAGAGAACGGAACAATGTTATACTACAACGTGTGATTTCTAATGGAGCTTAGGTGGGGGGGGAATCTGTCAGTTCAATGGAAAGTAAGTAAGAGAACAACAGAAAAAGGGAATGGAGAAGGGGAATAAGTTAACTGTGAGATAGAAAGGAGATAAGTAATTGTTATGATGGCTGGATGAAATAAATGTATGACGGTAGTATCAGTTTGAGGAAAAAGAGAAGGGGGGGGGGGGGAGGGAGGGAAATAGATGGGAAGGGGAGGGAAGAAGATGGAAGGGAGGAAGATGGAAGAGAAGCAGGATAGATTGCTAGTAGAATAAAAAGAAATATGAAAAAAAATAAACAAGAATGAAAGAAAAAAAAGAAAAAATGAATATAGAAATAAAAAAGAATAAAGAAAAAATAAATAAAAAATAAATAAAAAGAAAAATAAATAAAAATTAATGATAGTAATATGAAAATATTAAAATTATAATGTTAAGAGGTATAAAATAAGAATAATATAAATTAATAAAGTATAAAGAGAAAAAAGATAAGATATAAATATATAATATAAATTAAAAATGGGAAATTAAAATAGCGTTTATTTCTATATAATAGTTAGAGAATAGAAAATAGAAGAGATGAAATTGGTGTAACATTGTTTGATATTATATAAGGAGAGAAATGGTGAAGAGAGAAATAATATTATGAAAATGAAAGTGGCATAATAAATAGTGTAATTTTTATAATGCCGAAAAGCATGGTGCTTTCAAGAGGTCTGCTGTCTTCAAGAAGTTAAAAGAGTAGGTTTAATATAGTAGAAATTTTGATGTATTGAAGGAAAATAAGATAACTTTTGGATAGTTCAAGGTACGCTGTGTTAGGGAGAGGTTAAGGGAAGGTAGGGGGGGGTGTGGGGTGGTGGAAGAGGGAGTGGTGGGGGGGGGGGAGGGGGGGGGGGGGGGGGGGGGGGGAGGAGGAGGAGGTGGGGGAGGGGGGGGGGGGGAGGGGAGGGAGGAGGAGAAGGGAAAGTGGGGAAAGGGAGGAGAAAAGGGAGGGACAAAAGAAGCTAGATGTTGTTAAATGGAGAAAAAGAAGGAACAAGAGATCGATGATGGGCCGGACAATGGTGAGGAAGAAGAGGGGAGAAGGGTAATTATGGGCAAACAGCCAGGTTGCGGTGAGTTGTAAACACGAGCATTAACGCTTAGCCTGCTAGCCCTTGTTGGTCATTTGTCCAGTGTTCATGAATGCCCCATTGATGTTTACATTAGAAATACATTAGTAGCTAGCAAACACAAGATGATACTAAACGTTACAGTTAGGCATGCCGTAACCCTGTTATTTGTAATATAACACTGTCAATAAGAAGGATATTCCAATAGTACAGTGCCTACGGATACCTGTTTAGCTCAAAAAGGTGGAGTATCTGGGATTTAGGTCGAGCTAAAGTTGGTGCGCATTCGCACATCACTCGAGCCGCATTTCAGGTTGACGCAAGCCGCTCCGAAACCACCCCATTCAGCCGGTCTGTGAGCGGGCAAGTTAGGTTGACTACGAGCGCGAGTGGCGTATTCACACAGACCCTTTTGCACCGTGTTCGGTACCAAAACCCAGTTAGGTCGACCTATATGGGTCCAGTGTGAAAATGACCTGAAAATAAATTAATTATACCTCAGATGGAAAGTATAATGTGACATATTGCAGATGTTGCCAACCTGAGGTCCCTAAACGCACTTCATCTTGAACACAAACGCAACAAAAGAGATGATTGTTGACTTTAGGAGGAACAGAAGTAAACAAAGCACTGTTTATGCCCCTGTGAGTAAGTAACGCTTCTGTACTCTGGCAGATGTGTCAACCGTGGTCGCAGCAGTGGCTGCGTGCTAGCTGCGTGCTAGCTGCTCCCTGTGTGGACAATTGACTGCCCGGAGTATCCTATTTCTTCTAGCGGCTCAGCTGTCAGGGGGACCAGTGACAGGAACTTATCGCTCCAGGAAGCGATAAGTTCCTCTGCCAGGACTCCGTCAGCCTGCCATCCGTCACCTCGGTTTTTCCTGTTTTTTCAGGACTTAAAATTCAGGACTCAATCTATTTTTTTTAGCTTTTGTAATAAATTAATCTTTTAAAATATATTTTCTTGTTTGTTTGGTTGACTTTCACTGCTCACCTTGTGTTTTTGAAACCTTTTATACTCTCTCAGTCAGAGTTCCTAGTCAGGCGGGGGGGGAAGGGAAAAAGAAGGGGATGGAGAGGGAGTTTCCCCGAACTCGGGAAAGGAAAGGGGGGGAAGGGGGGGGGCCCCGCGGGGGCCCCGAGGTAACTTAAAAACTAGGTGGCGTTGTTTTTTTCTCCTTTCAAAGTATAGTTTACTTGATCACGACATTTACATCCCTGGGGGAAAAGGTGAAGAAATAGGAGATGCAACAGGACAATGAGCCCAAACCCAGCTTCAAATCTACAACAGAATGACCGAAAGAGAAAAGAATCAAGCTGTTGCAATAGTCCAGTCAAAGTCCAGATCTCAACCTCATTGAAATGCTGTGGACCAAAATCCCTCCACGGCCATTTGTTAACATTAAACAGAAAAGGGTTACTCCAAATTAAATGACTATGCAAGCTGTTAGTTTTCATCATCTACTTCTACATTTTAGCCTAGTTTTTGTTGAATAAGTAATGACATCTGTCATGTGTCACTCTTCATCTGAGGCTGTGCTCACCTACAGTACTTGTATCACTTGGCAAGAGCTATTTTTTTTCCATTATGTCCTGGTATGTGAAACCTTGGTATTGAGACACTTTTCCTTTTCAGTTGGGTTTGTGAGTTGTGTCTTGTAGAAATTTTCACTTCTCAGTTCCTGTCCAGGAGGCAGCGAGCATGTGAACTCAGAATAATGAGGGGTTTCTGAAAACATTTTCCTGCAGCTGTTTGGATGCAGCAAATGAGTGAGAGTCACTTGTTTCTAACACTGTGAGGACTCAGCACAAGATTGTGGGGAGCAGAAAGAAATAGACTCTGTTCTCTTTCTCTCTTACAACAGGAAACATTCTGAAAGTCCACAGAACAAAAAAATCTGCAAGAACCACATGTCCTACCCCCCCCCGTGTGATGCAGCAACAGAATTGAATTTGAGGTGGCAAACACCGTTTTCCTCTGACCACCACAAAGCTGCAACAACTTAAAAGCTTTGATCACTGTATTGGGGCTGACTGTGATAATTAACATCTGGACACATCAGCGCATAAAAACCACATGGAGGCACAGATTTATGCTTTCACGGCATTTTCAAAGAACACCTCAGCCCTCTTGTTCTCAACACAAATCTGCTATCTAGCATTACATCAAAATATATTCCTGTCTGCTTCCTGTTCTGGAAAATATGAAATCTCTTCAAGATTCACTCTGTTTAATAAATCTGATTTCTTTCCTCATATTGGATTCAAACCACAATATGCTGATCTTATTAGACATAGAATGATTTTTTTTCTCTCTCTCAGATAAACACTGTTCTTTTAAATATTACTCAAAGATCTATTAGTTTCATAAAACCTCAAGAAGTCTGTCAACATGATGGCAAACCAAACCACTAATTTCCCTTTGCTACTTTGAAATCTGCTTGCAGTCTTTTAACTTCATGCAACCAAAACACAAAATTTCTGCAGTAAAATGAAAAGGCAAAACCAAGTTTTCTTGCTCCTTTACCCCTGAAATACTTTCAGATAAGATAAATGTCCTCAGGCTTCTTCGGTTGGTTAACAGCATGCGATTTTTGATATTCAAGACTGTGGCTTAAGTAAAGAGACAGAGACTGTTTCATATGCAATCTCTGAAGCAGTCAGTGCATTTACAAGAAAAATCAGATTACAGTCAGATCTCTGCATTTTTTCTTTTTCTTTTTTTTTTTTTTATAAAAGCCTTATGTAAATGAAATCTGGATATAGTGAGAGGGAATGAGAGGAAGCTGGTTTCCTCATTTGTACTCTTCTTGTGAGCACCACTTCCACGGTAAAGCAAGTGGGTAAAAGGGTTTAGAGTGGCTTTTTACTTACATATTTATTTCATAAACCATGTCTGAGGAATGCCCTCACATGAAAAGATCACTTTTTTTTTTTTCCTGCACAGCATATAATGCAAATTGCATCTGTATGGATCATGCTTACTTTGCACTTTTGCAATCTGTCAATCATCTGCTTCACTGATGATGTGCAGATTACTTATTGTTGTTATGTGCAATGAATACAATATTTGGTTATGAACACTGTTGGGTACAGAAGTCGTTTTTCGCTACCAATTTTTTACTGTTTTCTTTAGATAACAAGTTAATTTTCTCATTTTTGTCGGGATTACAACAATAGTTTTCTCAAGAAAACAAGATAGTTCATCTCGTTATCTCAAGAAAATGGTTTGTTTTTTCAAGATAAGATAATTAAGGTGGGATGAACAGTTTTTGTGTACTGTGTTACAGCCAATTTATTGATCAGAATAGACTCAATGGCAGCCGGGAGGGTTGAAGTCATGACGTAGCTATTTGTGTAGCATTCTGTGAAAGAGTAATTAGTTAACAAATTGCTATTTCAGCCTTTAGACTTGAAAGATGTAAAGTCTCATGTATTGATCAATAATGAAGGTTCCTCAATCTGTTAGCTTGCAACTTCAAAAGATATAACAACAAAAAACTCGGCCAACATGAAATAAGCATAGAAATGAATGCGGGTCATTATTTACCCATATTGTGCATTAGACGGGGAGTGCATTTGTTGTGCATCAAAGGGTTAAAAACTTTGCATTCTGATAGTGGTCTTTCCTCCTGCAGCCTGATAGGCCAAAAGAACCATCACCATACAACCTGAACCCCCTAGGTCAGCTGCGTGACATCTCCCTTGATTCCAGCAGCAGTTAGACTGGAAACCAGCACTGCTCCCAGTCACAAACACACTTAATAAATCCCAATTTAAGTTATTAGAGCTAGGGTTAGCAATGTTGGAGAAACAGTTTGAGCAAACGACATAAAAAAAAAACACCACCCAAAACCACACCTTCATGATGTTTTACGAGCAGGTTTTAGGTTTAGGTTTAGGTTTATTTTTCTGTACACATATCACACAAGATACAGTACAAGGAGGGGAACGAAGCCCCTCAACTGTTACCGATAACAGTTGAGTGGATAGCTCGTTAGCTTGTATCACAGGCCGGCTCAAAGCCCATGACAAGAATGAGGGGAGACAAGGCTTAGGCCAAACAAACCGCTTTTATTTTAAATAATAATGCTAAAAGTTAAACTATAATAACTAACATGAGGTGTGAATGTGCAGGAGTGATGGATGCGTGCAGTGTGAGTGGATATGTATGTGCACATATGACTGGGTGCAGAACCAAAAGCAAACCTGAAACAAAAGACAAAGGTTACCTGGAGGAGCAGAGAGAGAGAGAGTGTTACCCCAGATTTACACCTGGTCGGTGACGTGAGCGCAGCGGCTTTGCTGCGACTTCCTCGGAGCAAGCATTTATACCATTTACTGTGCGGTCGCGCAGCACACCCGCGAGTGCACCAGCTGTTGCTAGATTCATGACATCATGGAATCACGAGAGGACTGCACTGATTTTACACTGAACCTGTGTCTGACTTCCTGTCTGGTTCGATCTGAACTAATGATATTGACGCGGTGTCGGTGCGTGGAGCGTCAAAAATAGAGCTGGCGCGTATCTGTAGTGCAGCGGCGCGGCATGCTGGAGCGACAACGAACCGCTCACGCGCCGCGGCGTGATCAATATGTTTCAAACCATTGATTACATGGGCGCGATCCGGTGCGCATGGGTTAGAGTAATCAAACCTATATAGGAAGTCACAGGTGACTCCAATCAGCAGAGGGAACCTCCCCTGCAGATCAGAGGAGGGCTGAACCTTGATAGTAAACAGCTGACAAACCACGTTTATAAAAGCTTTAATCCACTCACCTCCAACTTTTTCTGCCGTTTAAAAAGTCCACACTGCAAACGTCAACGCCTCCGAGGCTTAATCCTTATCTTTAGTTGTGGCTTGGTTTGATTTTTCCGTGCAGCAGCAGTTAGCAGTCCGTTAGCTATATTTGTTTACAGTGAGCAGCACACGGGGGCACGTGTGGACGGAGAGAGGGGAAGGACAGGGACGAGACATAAAGGCGTTCCTTCTTTTTATAAGTTGCAAATTACCAATTTCTGCCTTTTGGTGCGAATGGCAGGGGTTGGTCAGAGTTTTTACAGAACTGCAGCTCTCACAGAGGTCTGACTTTTTCCTTTCTTTTTATGAATACATGATGTTACTATTACTACTGTCAGGATGGAAGAACCATTTCACCCAGTATAACAAAAAATATTTATGAGTAGGATTACCAAGTCTGGCTTTAATGCAGGCTACATACTTTTTAAAATTTATTTTATAGCCTAATTCTTATTACCAACTGTTACTAAGAGTTCATAGAATACAGAATACTGGGTTCTGGTTAATTCTTCAATCAAGAAATCAAAGACTGGCCAGTAAGGGTGCCACCATTGGGTATAAAACGACCATCCACCAAAAGTTAGCTTTGGGGCTCACCACTATTTCCCAAACTCCATCAGAGGATCATTAATAAATTTAAAAAAAAAAAAAAAAAAAATTGCAGAATTAAAACAAACAAGTCTTTCAGCATCTACAGAGTAGATGTAAAATTCAGGGGGTCATGGGAAATTTCAGGACAGAAACCATGGTTGGATGACCTTCAAGCCTTCAGGGAGCACTGCAGAAGAAACCACCACAACACCAGGATCAATATACCCACGGGCTCAGGAGGTTGGCCTGTCGTGTTGATCAAAAGATACAAACAGTCCAAAAATCTATTTTAATTCCCTGTTTGTTAAACATAATATCACTCTGTTTCTTGGTATCTCTTCGCCATGACAACTTCAATTTCTGTCATGTCAACAAATCTGAAAAGACACCTCTGAAAACAACATTTTGACTCGGTCTTGATCTTGTCTGCAACCTCTAACAGTCTTTGTCTAATCTCAATACTGATACATTCTGGTCCAGGTCATGACTGCAACATGATTCTCTGAGTCTCTTGGAAAGACTTTTACTCCTCATATCTAAATTAAATCTCAGAAGGCACCCATGTTTTCTCTAAGCCAAGAAGCAACCTTTAACGCAGAATGGAATATACAGATATAATTTATCAAACAGTGCCTCATCTTTGTGTCAGCCGTCTGCTGTTGTTATTTTCTGGCTTCTTCTTATTTCTTTTATGCTCATGGCTAAATTTGTCTGTCTAATACTGTTGTTGCACTCTCTAACCTCTGCTTTGAGATGAGCTGCTGAATAAAATCCCTCCTTGAATGTATTCTCTTTGACTGAGCAATATTGAAAAGTTTTACTTCAAAATGATGTGTAAATAAGTTTAGATTTTGAGATGGATGAAGAAGTGAGGCCAGTCAGTTATATAACTGTAGTTTTGTCTTTGTTCATCATTTTAACAATTATTTCCCTTATTGTAAATGAGAATTTTTTCTCAGTGTGAATTTTAACTTTTGCTGATTCACTTTACACTGTAAATTCTACCTAGTTGGCTTCACTTTTAAAAAATTATGCAAAGTTGCTGCCTTAGAAAAATCATAATAGGAGGGATTTGGTTGAATAAACTAAAATGGTATAAGTTTGTAGAACTTTTTTTTAAACTTGTTAAATTTGATTAAGCTATAAATGAATGAGGTTGTGGAGGAAACTTGATGTGATTAATTTCACTTAAAGGAGCCCTATCATGAAAAATGGACTTTTAAGAGCTTTTCAGCATGTCAGTGTGTTATTTCCTTATCAAGAAATGATTTAAATCGTTATTTTTCTTCTTTCATGCATATTTGAGTAATCTACATGAATATTTAAACCAAGCGCTACCTCCTGCAAACGGCTGACTACCCACCGCGTTACGTATGAACGTGGCACCAATCACGAAAGTCCAAATGCGCACGCTCAGTATCGTAGCAAGACGCCCTCTGTTGAACAGAAACTAGAGAATCCTATCCACATTTGAGGAAGAAACTAACACTGCAGGAAGTTTCCTAGAGACAAGCAGCCATAGCTAACAGACGTTTGCTCAGAGTTCTGGAGAATTTTCTTTTTTTTTTTTTTTTTTAAGCTCTAGAGGACAGCAAGTTGGGAAAAATGCAGTTACGTTAGCGTGGTTATGTTCAGCGGGGAGTGTATTTGTTGTACTGGATGAATCGACTTGCCAGAAGTGGTTGGATTTTAACTTCAGGAGCAGGGGGAAAAAAACTCAACTTGTGTGTGAACTTCACTCCTGACAACTTCATGATTCGGGAGTAAAGTGTTTTTTTCTCTGGGATTACTTCTGAAACCTGGCAGTTCCTACTATAAAAAGGCGCATGGACAGACAACAACACTGGTGGTCAACACTCTCGGCTGGCTACTGTTGGCTATGTTTGTTCGTAATTTCTTCTTGTCAGGGGTCTTGTGGTCTTCTGTGGTCTGTGTGTACTTCAAACTCCATATCAGCTTGGGTCGAGGCATACGCTCCATAACAGCTGCCGTTTGTCGTGTCGGGTCCGATTTCCTAATGTTTACAAGTCCATGGAGTGCTGTTGCTGCGCTACTGTTGCCTGTGCGTAAATTCTTGTTGTAGGGGTTTGTGCTTCTGTGGTCTGTGTGTACTTAAATCCATATCGCTCTGGGTCGGCGATACGCTCATAGAGGCTGGTCTGTTTTTGTCGTCGGAGTAATTTCTAATGTTTCTACTACTCCAATGAGGCTGCCGGTGCCGGTGCTACAGACAATTCTGTGCCTAGAATAAGTGTCTTTCGGGGCGTATGAAATGGGGTAAAATGCGAATTGGTGGGCTGGGTTAGTAGTGCTTTTTCCGTGTTGGAAATTAGTGCAGAAAATAATATTTACACAAATTGTTTCTATAGTACGATGGGAACATTCTGTTATAATGCTTATTTACTTTTGGAACATTTGAAAAGCATGATACAGCTCCTTTAAATGAGATGAGATGCTTCACACAATCTTTATTTTATTTTTTACCAACATGATGATTTCAAGTTCATCTTACTTACAGTAATTGATGAACACAAAATTATTCTTGCAACAGGGGATTATCACCATGTTTTGTTTTCCAGAAGTTGTTGAGTTTGTGCATTTCCACTTCCAGGGCAGTTTAAGAATGGCTGAATCCAAGTCTTGATGTCACTGCTCTGTTCCACCTTGTAAATTCAATTAACAACGCCTACTTAAGTTTTCATAGATTCCCGATTGGATCAAAGCGATTTGCCAGGATGAAGGGCTGAACTTTATGATAAAACAAGGTAGCACATATGTTTGTAGCCGGCACTTCAGTGATTCAGACTACACTACATCTGGCGTTAGCAGGCTAGCATTAGCAGGCTAGCGTTAGCTGGCCTGCCTAACTTTGTGCATCTGAAAATACACAGGCCTCTGAACATCAGGTCTGTACCTTCCTGTTTCCAGTGGAACAACTGGGGACTGCTAAGAAGGAGTCCGCTTACAAAAGAGCATCAACTTGCTTAGGCCATGATGTTCATCCAGAGGTGACGTTCAGCCACCTCTGGAGCAGCCGCTGCTGTGTGAAGAAAAAATGTACTTGTCTGAGACACAAAATCTGTGAAAATGCCCTTAATACACTTTCAGCTGTGACAGCTCTCTTGTCCGCTCTTTTTTTTTTTCCTCCAATAGCTGCATGTGTGTATGTTGGGTGAACGTCATGGCTGAAGTGAGTTGATGCTCTTTTATAAGCAGACTCCCTTCTTGACAGTCCCCAGTTGTTCCACTGGAAACGGAAGGGTACAGATAGGGTTGCCACCTTTCAGAAAAAAAAAAAAATAAGGGACACCTACCACAGCTCATCGGGGCCACGACCACCACGGGCCGATACTCGTATGGTGGGCTCCTCACAGCAGTGGTATGCTTTATTTTGCACCAGTGTTTTTAGGAAAGGAGTGATCAATAAAACAATTGGTGGCACTTAAAGCTTGAAATGCTGCAATGAACACATTGTTTAAGCAACACTGTTGCATAGAAAGTGCTGTTATTTAGTCTACATATGCTGTAATTACATCCATCCCTATTTAAAATAAAATGAGGAAAAAATATATAACAATGTGCCATAAGCACAAAACTTAGTTATTGCATTATCAATAAAACCTAATTAATGAGAAGCTGTCATGCACATATCACATGGCAGCACCAGCAGCCAAAGGAGATCTGTTTGTGTGGAGTGTGCAACAATTAACTTAAAATATAAGCCTAGTAAATACATGAAGAACTGAATGTAACTGTTAAAGTGATCTGTTGTAGACAGCTCTGATGTGTCCGAATCTGTGGTACACCTGTGTCACCTCAACTGTAACCTAGAGTGGGATGACAGATTAATTAAACTTATTTCTTTTGCTGCCTCTTATGACTTGAAAGAAAGTCAGGTCATCCAGACAGATAAACCACACCAAGAAAAGAATTTGTGTTGTGAAAACTGAACACTGTGTTCCTCAAAATCAACATTTTGACACAGAATACACAGAAAGCTGTACAAGTTTGGTTTATATAGGAAATATATTGAATGCATATAGGCTATACATAAACACACACACACACACACACACACACACACACATATATATATATATATATATATATATATATATATATATATATATATATATATATATATATATATATATATATATGAATGAAACAATATTAATTTAATTTATATTAAATTATCTATCAAATGTTAATCCATTACTGTGATTTATTGTTTAAATAACCATATAACATTTATATTGGCTGCTACTAATAATGGTTTCTGTATAAATGATCATTCATTCAAATTTAAAAAGTCAACATCCTAAACAATCAATAAACTAACCAAACCACCTTCTCCTAAACTTTCCTCTGACATCTTCTGGCAAAAACACAACCAGATAAAAACTGATCCTGTTCTGTCATGACTGATTCAGTCTCAGGAGATGAGGAGATGAAGATGGGACACTCACGTTTAGGTCGTCTTCGCGGTTCTCACGTGTCTGTGTTGCTTTTCTGATGCGTGATGATGTCTGATGTCAGACAGTCCACCGCGCGCCACTGAAAACACTCACATACGTATTTAACAGTTTCTCTCATCATCTCCACTGATGCTGTCCACCCAAGGACGGTCCTGTTCCCACTCAGGTGTTTTCTTTAGCAGCGTTTTCGCTTTTGAGAGCATGCTGGAGGATCAGGTGTGGACATTTTAAAAGGCGCGGGTGCCGAGAGCGCGCGTGACAGCAGCACACGCAAGCGCGCAGGCAGCCAGGCAGAGATGCAGGACTGGAGGATCCTGCGATGATCCCGCTGGTTTTTACTGGCTTTAAAATTTCCGGTGTTTTATTTAGCTCATTATTACTAAATTTAATGTTTATATATGTGTGACAGACATGTGTATTTGACAATTATGGAAATACGGAACAAATGGCGTCCCGTATTGGTTCAATACGGGACGCAACGTTTTATTGTCAATTAAAGGACGATTCCGTATTTTACGGGACGGGTGGCAACCCTAGGTACAGACCTGATATTCAGATGCTTGTGATATGGGCTCTATGCACAACCAGTGTTATTTTCGTTAACAATGACAATCACAAAATCATTTTGTTGATGCCCCTTTCTTTCATGACGATAACGAGACGATGACGAGCTAAACATGTCTCTTTGATGACATGACGAGACGTGTGAATTTACAAAAGAGCACCTTCGTGTACTAAAGTGCAGCTTAACCTTCTCCACGTTCAGAAAAAATGCTGTGTTTGCAGGTAAATCCAGGTGGATTTTTGTACATATAAAAAACTCTTGGATAAGTTAAGAGCGTATTTATAGTCTGAATAAATTTCCATGTTCAGCTACAGGTTTTCCTTACATGGTAAAGCAAAGAAATTGTCCAAGAGACAAAGTATTGATTAGTTAAACTAAAGATCTGCTGTTACAAAATGCTGGTAGATAAAGGCTGAGTTTGGGTTTTAAATTCCTTGGAATTTATAATGCAGTCTTTCTAAGCAGAGCAGACACTAGGCATGGCATGACAGATTACTGATTACAGCTGAAACAGACTTGCAACGTGGACTTGAGCCATAACACTGGAGACATGACATGGACTTGCAAAACAAACAAAAAAAAAAAGACATTATGCTTACAGAAATTGATACGCATCTAGCAGCAAGAAAGTGCTGTTACGTCACAATTTAGACCTTAGTCACACAACAGTTATCTATTATCCAAATTCTCCAATGTAAATGCAAATAAACTGTCTTTAAACAACCCCACTCGTCCGAAAAAAGTTCAGGCTCAGAATTTTAATTTTCTTTAAGCCCTGAATAAACTAAACATGTGTTTAGACAGTGGAAGTTGCTGCATTACCTGGAGAGAACCTGTGTATGCACAGACAGAACAAAAAAAAAAAGTATTAATAAGTACAATTTACAATCTTGTACTTGTTTGTTATTTTTATTGGTAAAAACAGGCTGGTGAAATCTGCTTAAACTGGATGTTCGGGACTCATCATAATTTCCAAAAATGTGAAGCTGCTGCACAAAAATGCTAAGTGCAAATGACATAGATAGATCAATATCATACAGGTATATTATTTTCAATGTATTTTCTTATGACTTTTATTAAACTGATCATCTATTGTAGTAAACATGAAAAATTCTAAGGTTTCACAAACATGCAGGGGCCACAATAAAGAAGAACTTGCTTACAGTGGATGTTCACACATGCATCTGTCACACAACTTGAAGAGAGCTCACGTAAAAGGATTAAGTGTTTTGCTGTGAACCAGCTTTTGGGATTTTTGCGCAACATTCTCCTGTCTGTGAACTCTATCAGCTTGCGCTGATCCAAATTCTTTTTATGCACCTCTGTGTTGTGAAGACAAAAACGTCTGCATAGACACATGAGCTTACTCACACTCACACTTAACGACCCCAGGACACCCTATTTTGACTGCTGCTAACACAGACATTTCTGTGAAGAACCTGTGCATGAATGGGCTTACTGCTGTCCCCCAGCCATGACTATGCGAGTTCATATAGTGAAAATCCCTCACCTCACAGTCTACATCTGTCAAGTGGAGCCCAGCTAGAAATGCAGTAAACAGTCAACACAGAAAAAAACAAAAAAGAAATATAACTTGTGGTCCATTTGGGACTACACTATATTTTGGACTTGGGGAATGCAGAGAGAGCCAGACCTTAATCTAAAAAAGGAAATGTCCATTCTACACATATTCCAATATATTCTCTTCTCCTCGACTATTTTTGCTAATCACAACTTTACAGCATTTCATTAAATCTATTGTGAGGTCAGGAAGTTCAATTAAAATCTAATCATCTGACTATGTCATACCACAGCGACTAACTAAAAAAAAAAAATTAATAAATAAATAAAGGAGCACAGTGCAAGTTCCAGCTTTTTTCCAGAAGTTCGCCCCGGATCTCCGGTGCTGGTGTTGTGCTAAAAAAAGTCCCCTTGCTGTTGGGGCCGGTTAAACTCCAGTTTGGCTGTCTTCGTCTCACAAGATAAAACTTTTCTTCTTTGTCTCACTGGAGTCTGACTTGGGGTTTGAGAGGCACCAGCTCTCCATCTTTTAGCAGCAGTTAGTGTCGTCTCAACATGCGCGGACCTGCAGTGGCGGAATGCACAACACCGGTGCAGCCAGACGAACGAGAACGCACAGCTCGTCTCCCCCACAAGCGCCCCCCTGAGGCTTCGTACCCGAAACTCTTGCATTGAGCTCTCAGAAACAGTATAAGAGACCACCGCTGTGAAGAAAGATCAGCTCATTCTACACATCAGACAGCATGTGGAGGAAAGAAAAGAATAGTATAGTACCCTTTAAGAAGATGGTTAGTGCAACAATACAGTATAATGGGGTTAAACTAACTGGGGGCTCTCCAGAATTCGGCCCAGGTAATTATACTGTACTTTGCAATTACAAAGTGCTTAATTTTTTTGAAAATGTGTAATTATTTATGGGGTTTTGTGCTTTTGAGTGAGAAGTGAAATATATGATAAAGATAATAAATTCATGTCCAGGTCTCAGATGATCTAAGAAGCAGGTTGTTTTTCACAAAGTTTTCAGTTAAAACTGAGTTCTTCTTTGCAACCTCAAGAATTGCTCCGGAGTGGGAGTTTAATTTCCACGTTTCAAAGTTAGGCCTAAAGCTCACTTAAAACTTCCCATTTCAAGAGACAAAGCAGTTGATAGTCAAAAGTGGATATTTCCAAAGTAATGTGTGTTTTAAAGTATTTTTACCTTTCAAGGGGGGTTTGCGCAAGTGAAAAAGAAATCACCGTCTGGAGTATGGGTGCTCGTAGTTCTCGGACTCGTGGGTCCTGGGTTCTGCATTTATCCCACGCTCGGGCTGGTGGTCCCTTGCAGGGCTGGTGGGCCATCAGCCCAGTTCCCAAAGGGCCTGTGGTCCATGGTGATGGGAGTGTGGATGAGGCATTCCTTTGCTGTCTTCTGTGTGCATGGTCATCCCGGTGTTGGGCTGCTGGTTGCCCAAGGCTTGGGACTGTCAATGAGTCAGTCATTTTCTTTACTGCTTATCCAGTTCAGGGTCGCAGGGTTTGCTGCTATTATCAGGTGAGAAACGGGGTATACCCCGGATAGGTCGCCAGTCTGTCACAGGGCCAACACAGAGAGACAGACAACCATTCACACTCACATTCATACCTAGGGGCAATTTAGAGTGACCAATTAACCTATCATACATGTCTTTGGATGGTGGGATGAAGCCGGAGTACCCAGAGAGAACCCACATATACACAGGGAGAACACGCAAACTCCACACAGGAAGGCTCCTGTTGGAATTGTTCAAACCCCCTTCCCAGCTGGGAATCAAAGTAGTGACCTTCTTACTGTGAGGCTGCGGTGCTAACCACCATGCCACCATGCAGCCTTGGGACTGTATTTTTACTATTCCTGAAAGGCACATGTTGCATTTCCATGAACACACCCATTATTAAACACAACTTGTTTGTTTTATTTTGCACTCACAATCACTCACATGTTCAAACAGTTACTAAACAAATTTATTGTAATGAAGTTGTAGAAAGTTGACTTGCATCCATGATTTTATGTCTGTGCAGCAGTTAGTAAGAGTAGAGTGGGTTGAGGGCATTATGGATTCAGTGGAGACCTGGATATCATCGACTTAAAGCCAGAGTTGGTAATCCAGTTCAGAAAGATTTTTTGTTATACTGGGCGAAATGGTCCTTCCATACTGACAGTAGTTAAAACATCATGTATTTGTAAAAAAGGAAGGGAAAAAGTCAGACCTCTTTGAGAGCTACAGGTCTGTAAAACCTCTTACCAATCCCTGCCATCCGGGCCAAAAGGCAGGAATTGGTCATTTGCACTGTATACAAAGAATCCATCAATGCATTTATGTCTTATCTCTGTCCTGCCCCTCTCATCGCCCCCATGTGCACCGCTCTGTGTCCCACTCACTGTAAAAAAAATATACTGTAGCTCACGGACTGCTAACTGCTGCTGCGCCCCCAAAAAACAGAACAAAACAGGAGATAAGAATTAAGCCTTGAAGGCACTGACGTTTGCAGTGTGGACTTTTTACATTGCAGGAGTTGGAGGTGAGTGAATCAAGGCTTTTAGAAATGTGGTTCTTCAGCTGTTTACTAGCAAGCTAACAAGCTATCCTCTTAGCTGTTATGATTAATCTCCTCGTAAAACATTGCTGCACCGATTGCTGATGTGTGTTTTCAAAAAGTAGCTTGCTCGAACCGTTTTTCCAACATTGCCAACCCTAGCTTTAGCAGTAAAAGTTGTGTCTATGGCTGTGAATGAAGTTCATAGAGTGAATATACAGGATGAAGAGTAGAGAACCAAGCCCTGGGGAACATCTTGGGACAGAGGAGCCTGGGAGGAGGAGTTGTTAATGTGGATGAACTGAACTCTGCTCGAAAGATAGGATGTTGGTTTTGATTGAACAATTTTTGCAGATTTTTTATTTTTAGTACTGTTAACTTTTTTTTATTTTCCTCACTTTTCTTTCTGTCATGTCCTTTAGTTGTCCCTGTTAGGTCCAGTATTAATATGTAATTAAGCTGTATCCAAATTAATAAGCCAAAAAGGTCCATAAAAGTCCACAAAAAATTGTCAATATTCCTCCATACTGCTCGTCCCATGTAATCCAAGTGCCCTGAGTGGGTAGCATCCACAATTTAATTGAAACTACACCATTTAGGATAATTTTTGAGTCTTAACAATACTACATCGCATGCCTAGCAAGCACGCCGATGCACGTTCACGAAACTACGGAAGCCACGGCAGACGAGATTGCGCATTCTCTTTTTCCTTCTTTCTTTCTTTTAGATCAATATCCAACCCCTCCTGTGTTTGTCCTTGTTTGTCTGCAGCTCTGGCGCTCTTACCACAATGCAAACAGTGAATTTCTTCTTCTACACTTGCATTATCGGCAGAGTAGGCTCTGAATGCCGAGGCTTCCGTAGTTTCGTGACCGCGCATGTGCACGCTTCATGGAAGTAAGCAGTACTCCCTTTTAGGCTCTAAATATATAGTATATGACGTTGTTTCGAGTAAATTCTGGACGCTACCTACTCAGGACACTTGGATTACATGGGACGAGCAGTATGGAGGAATATTGACAATTTTTTGTGGACTTTTATGGACCTTTTGGCTCGGACCCTGGCGAACTCCATTGGGGGAAACGAGAAGTCATCCTGATCTAATAAAAAAGTAGTCCAGAGTCTTGCTCACCATCAGGGTAAGTGAAAAATAAAGTTAAATCATTCTGAGGGTGAACTATTCCTTTAAGCTCTTTGGTGAAGCAAATTAGTTTGACTCAGTGCAGCAGCCAGACCATCATTTTGCTGACATGTTGTTGGACAGGAAGAGTTTTTTTTAAGAGTGTGAGGGGGTGACAAAAACTGTACAAGATCCTAAATTGTTAATGTTTGGGAAAAGGTGTTTACATCTTGACGCTAGATCTTAACAAGTTCTAGTTCAGTGTAATATTTACAGTAAACCAGTTCTCTTCACATTTAGACCATCTTTACTCCTTTAGTGGCAGCAACATAGTTGGAGCAGATACAGAACAGAAAGCACACTCACAGAGAGAATTTACTATCAGTTGTGCTCATAGCCAGCTGTATCTAGAATGAGTGATTGGTGTGCAGACCATAGATGCATTGAATTGTTTTATTTGTGAAATGATGTCAGTCAAAATGTGCACATACATGGCTCACCCACTGCAACTCTGACACCAGAAAGCTCTCCCACATACAGTGAATCCCAATTCAACCCCTGAGTATATTGGAGTGGTTGGTTTTCAGCCTGTCACACTTTGTCACACACAACTTTCTGTTGCCTGCTATCCACAAAAAGTTTGGCTTTATGAGGCTTGTTCATACTAACTTGCACAAAGCCTGCTTTGAGTCTTTTAAGATGTATCAGTGTGGGGATCTGTCACAGACAGCATGCAAAGTGCTTTGATCACCAAGTCCATAAAACAATCAGGAAGGTACGGCCCATATCACTGATTAATGTTAATGCTTGGCTGTTCTCTAAGATCTCAGCGTCTTGACCCGAGGCTTTTTTACTGAAATCAATTCATCTAGACCAGGTGGATTTCATTAAAAATCTCTGGAGGTTCCTTCATCTCATGGCAAGCCAAAACTTTGAGTGTATCACAATCTCATGGGACCTTTCATGACAGGAGTGGAAGAAAAGGCAGCGAAAAAAAGAAAAATGTTTTTATTTTGATTTAATCATCTTTAAAATTGTCCCTATCAATACTATTGGACAAGAAACAATTAGATAAGAGGACCAAGGTTAAATAAATACTAGGATTTCCTGAGATCAGGGCAATTGGTGTAAGATTTTTATCCTTATATGATTAGAATCTTGCTTTTTCTATTTTGAACTTGAAATAAATCTAATAGGCTGAAACCAGTAATCCTCTGACTACAAAATTTATATTCAAAATGTCATCTCAAATAAAACAGTCATTTGAAAAAAAAAAAAAGAAAAATATCTTGTTCTAATTTATCTGTGCATTTACTGTTATTTAGACACGTGTAGCATGCTAGACATGTGTAGCATGAGTTTCCTCCGCAGGGTGGCCAAGCTCTCTCTTAGAGATAGGGTGAGGAGCTCGGTCATCCGGGAGGGACTCAAAGTAGAGCCGCTGCTCCTCCGTATATAGAGGAGCCAGATGAGGTGGCTCAGGCCTCTGGTTAGGATGCCTCCGGGACGCCTCCCTGGTGAGGTGTTCCAGGCACTTCCCACCGGGACAAGACCCTGGGGGAGACCGGAACACGCTGGAGGGACTGCGTCTCTCGGCTGGCCTGGGAACGCCTCGGGATCCCCTCGAATGAGCTGGCAGCTGTGGCAGGGGTGAGGGAAGTCTGGGCTTCCCTGCTTAGGCAGCTGCCCCTACGACTCGCCCCCGGATAAGCGGAAGAAGACGGTACGGTACGGTACGGTACAGTAGACATTTGTAGTATGGCCAATAAGCAAGTAGCTTCTTCTTACAGTGGGTACTGGTTGGAAATGGACGGTTCTCTGTGTGACCCCTGCGTGAATCACATGAGAATCACGAGGAATTTCCTAAGGCCAGAATTTTATATTGCGGGTCAAACTGCAATGTTATATTTTGGGGGAAAGTGGTGGCACTTGGGAGCTCTGCCATGCCAAAGGTGATGTCGTTGAGTGGAATAGCCACAATGCATTGTGGGCCTTAGTCAACTGAAAAGTTGACTAAGGCAAACAACAGTCTTCATTTTGTTCTTTTGTTTTACAAGTTTTTACAAGTGAAAAACGTGGTGCAATAGTGCTGGGTCGTTAACAGCCACAACATTCACACCATTGCTCCGGTAAAATAAAGAATGGGGTGAAACATGAAAGTGAAGCCAGAGGAACCTCGGATATGTAAACTAACAAAGAGAAGCCGACCAAACTGTGAGAAGACCAAACATCATTTTCAACGCAATCACCAGATGTGTTGTGCGTTGATCACAGCCATCTCTGACAATAGCATTCAAACACCACTATTTACAGAAACTGCAAGCAACATTCCCACATTCATGAAGTCCTTTGTTCTGTTCACTGCCCCCTCCCCCCATTTGAGTTGAGACAAAGAGTAGGGCTCTTTGGTTGAGATGTTCCAAGACGGCTCAGTACAGTTGTCCAGTAATGTGTGCGGGTAAAAAAAGGCCACAAACCTTCCCTTACCAACCCCAACAACGAAATCCGAATTTTATCTTAATTTTATCTTGATAAAAATAAGATCAGAGCTTTATTTAAGGAGCAGTAAGCAATATTACTGCGTTCATAAAGTTTTTCGTTCTGTCCACTGTCTCTTTGTTAGC
>JALJCO010004799.1:0-54575 GCA_023101725.1 Atherinomorus stipes
TGAGTGTCTCACAGAATCCATTCAGTTCTTTTTTCATGTCCCGGTGTCCTGCCTTTATATCCGCGCGGATAGCATCTATGCTAGCTTGCAGGGCATCCATGGAAGCATGCACGTTGGATTCGTTTGTATCAACGCCTCCTGTCGCCATATCCTCGTTTCCCTCACTGTTTGAAGTTGTTGTACCTTTAGCTTTTCTTAGTTGATATTTCCCCATAAGAAGTTGCAGGTATAATCGCGTTAGTTACTTTAAAGCAGGGGAAATTTTGGACCGTTCTGGGAGCTCTCGAACTACACCACCGACCAGAACGTCGCCATACCCGGAAGTCCCCAGTTTTCTGGACTTTTAATCATGTTTATGGCTGATTAGAAGATTTTTAGCTTGTAGAAGTGGACATGGTTGTCCTGTGTGTTGCAGCATGGTCCCTCGAGGACCTTCCTTGGAAAAATTACCCTCTTTTCAAACCTTTGTTTCTCTGGAGGAAGTTTGCAGGTCACTTCCTCTGCAGACAGATGGCCACGCCCCCTCGTTTGAATAGGCTCGTTCGGATTGACTGCGTCTGTCTACCGTCTGACTTCATGGTCAGACGAGAGCTGAGTGAGTCTCGGGGGCGGACCATAAACGCAGCGCATCTCAGCTGGACAAGTTCGCCAACGTGAAGACTGCAATAACGGAGGATCTCGCGGCATTTGCCTTTATTGAGCTCAAAGTTTCTGAACGCTGTGCAGATGTGATCAAGTCTGATTTCAGAGTAATGAAACAGCGTGTTGTTGACGCTGATTACATGAACTTGTGCTGGACTGTAGTAGACAGAATGTTGTTTACCTGTTAAGGTGAAACACAGAGGACAGTAATCTGGTAAATGTCCTGGCTCAAATATGAAAACCATAAATGCTTTGCCTTGAAGAATAAATTTAAAACAAATAAAGAAATAGAAACTTATTTTTTCTAGATGGGGCTGGAAATAAATATTATATTTTATATATTTTTTTTATTTTATTTTTATTAAGGATTTGGGTAGCCTACTCATGAATAACATAAGGGGGAGCAAGTGGAAAGGTGGATACACACCAATAAGTCCATCAAATCCAAATTCTGAAGAGGATTTGTGAAAGTTTTGGTATAACTTATTAAGCTTTATATTTATCTGAGTAGAATAACTTGTGGCTGCAACACGTTTGTGTTCCTCTGTTGCAGCAGTCAGATATCAGCCTGTCCAGATATCAGTCTGTCCAGATATCAGCCTGTCCAGATATCAGCCTGTCCAGACATCAGTCTGTCCAGATATCAGCCTGTCCAGATATCAGTCTGTCCAGATATCAGCCTGTCCAGATATCAGCCTGTCCAGATATCAGCCTGTCCAGACATCAGTCTGTCCAGATATCAGCCTGTCCAGATATCAGTCTGTCCAGATATCAGCCTGTCCAGATATCAGCCTGTCCAGATATCAGTCTGTCCAGATATCAGTCTGTCCAGATATCAGCCTGTCCAGATATCAGTCTGTCCAGGTTTGTGAACATCAGCCTAACTACAGTATGAAACACCAAGGCTGATTTTGTAGCCTGTTTAAAACACCTAAATGGATTTATTACTGGGGGACAGTCCCGTCCAAAAATCGGAGCTTGCGTCAGTGAGAGGTGAAACCAATCAGAACCAGGTTCCGGCGGCGGTGGAGGCAGGTCCAAAAGCTGCAGTTGCTGAGGAGGAACTGCACGCTCCGACTGCAGACGGACGGCCCCCGCGATGTTTGATGATCATGTGGTCTGGTCACGTTTTCCGGTGCCGTGCAGGCGCAGTCTGAAGTCGGACAAAGTTACTAACCAGCATGCAACATTCCAGGACCACAATCCTTCACTTCCAGCCGAGTTGCGCTGCAGATAGACAAAGTCGAACGAGCCTAATATAAGAATCTGAGATAAAAGAAGCCATGAAATAAAAGTGGCACTGCAGAATAAAAGTTTAATGGAATATGCAAAACAAATGAAAGCGCCACATAATTAAAATACAAAGATTAAATAAATGTGTGAATAAATAAGTAAATAGAATAAATAAATAAATTAAACAAAGAAAAAAAAAAAAATAATGGATTAGATTTATATAGCACTTTTCAAGGCACTCAAAGCGCTCACAGTAGGTCCATTATTCTTTCACTCCTCAGTCATACTTGGTGATGGTGAGCTACATATGTAGCCCCAGCTGCCCTGGGGCAGACTGATGGAAGCTTGGCAGCCACTTCGGGCCTACGGCCCCTCCGACCAACACCAGAACCACTCACACACATTCATACACCAGCAGTGCCCCCACTGGAGGCAAGGAGGGTTAAGTGTCTTGCCCAAGGACACAACGACTCATGGCTGGGGGATTGGGATTCGAACCTCCGATCCTTCGATCATTGGTCGACCTGCTCTACCACCTGAGCCACAGCCGCCATTATTATTATTATTATCAGTCAGATGAATGAGATGTAAATATTTATATTTTGGGACCTATCAAAACTGATAAAACAATGATTTATATACTTTAAAAATTTAGGATAAAAATATTACATTTATTCTGTACCCAGCTAGACGGTCTTTGGATGTATCATTTAAAAAAAAAAAAAAAGATTGTTTTGATGAAAAATTTGTAGCCATCATATTTAAATAAATGAATGGAAAAAAAAATACCATTACGTATATAATGGTTTATACTATAGCTATATGAATATGTTAGGCTATATAAATAAAAATATCACTTAATGAATGCATTAACCTTTGAAGAACGTACATTTTTTCCATTTTTTTTATTTTTATTTATTCATTTATTTATTTATTTTTTGTTATACAAAAAACAAAAAACAATGAAATAACAATTTACCAATTGTTATTTCATTGGTATATTTTTCATTTCATGGAACACAAATTAATTTCAGAATTCATTTATTCAATTTTGAATAAAACGGCTCTCCATAGGTTCGGTTGTATTGTCTGTACTGTACAGTTGTCCTCAGAATTGTTCATACCCTCCCAATAAAGATGGAAAAAAAAATCACCTGTCAATTAAATAAGTTGAAAATGACAAAAGTAATTATAATACAAATTTTATGAAAATCATGACATTGATTTTGAATTGTGGTTCAACAGAAATATTAAAAACAAACAAAACAAGCATTTTGGGGCTCATGAATTAAAATGTTACTTAGCAACTCTTTGAGGCAATCACTGCATTAAAGTGTTTTCTGTAACGTCCAATCAGATTTCTGCACCTGTCGACAGGTATGTTGGTCCACTTTTCATAAGCAAGATGCTTTAATTTGTCTGGGACAGTTTTGTTTGTTTGTTTGTTTGTTTCTAAAAATATATATATATATATATTCCTTCCGACCACAATTCAAAAGTATTTTTTTTATATCTCTAAATTATAATTTAGTAAATTTTTACTTATTATTCATTTTTTCAATTTCTTGTTATTTGAATTACTATTGTGAATTTAGCATTTTCTTTATTAGGAGTGTATGAATAATTTCAAGGACAACCGTATGAACTGTGGCTGCTGACATCAATGAAAAGCTCAGTTGTAATACAGCTTCCTACCAGCTGGTGGCAGCAATGCACCAAGCAAGAGAATGAAAGAAAAAGGTAAAACAAAGAAAAAGAAAAGGAGCTGCAAGTGTAGAAAATGTTTGTCCTGGCTGACAACTTTTTACAAATTCCAAGAGAAGTTTATTTAAGTAAATTATATCTATTGTTGTTGTTTTGTTTTTTTAAAATAGATTTACAATTTAATTTGAACTGTTCTGAATTTTACTCTATGAATGATCCTGTTCACCATCTGTGCAGCTTCACATTTACATGATTAGATGTTAATATAGAGCACGTCCAACTGTTGTTACCATGGTGAATGGTTGTCATAGGTGCCTTTACGTATTACACTCACCAGACATCAGTCCTGAACTTGCTTACCATGCCCAGTTTTTAATGAGACTCCTCGATATTAAATGGCGGACGCCTCTTGGGAATGAGCGTGAATAAATGTTTGTGTGATGATCTCATAGATCATGTGATGTATTTGGCAAAGTTTTGACTGGGTAAACTGGCGGTGGACTGGTTATTGAATCCCAATTATTTTTGATTACTGTCAAAATGGAGAAGAACCTGAGCTATAAAGGATGCTAACTAACTAAAACAAATGAAAAAATTAGAAAACTAAAATTGAAAAATATTTCTGTTAACTGAAATAAAAGTAAAAATGAGAAATAAATAGAAATAACGAACTGAAGCTGTATTGTATCTTTACAAAACTAACTGAAATAATTGCAAAAACATCCTTAGTTTTAGTCTTTTTAAATTTATTTAATACGTAAGCCTTTTGGGTTGATATTAAATCTATTTCTATTTAAATACCGTTCTATATCTATTCAAATACCTATAATTTACTTTAAAAAAAAAATACTAAAACTAACATTGAAACAAATAAAAACTAAACTAAAACTAAGCATTTAAAAAAAAAAAAACCTAGCAAACCTGAAAAAAAAAACAGCTAAATTGAAAAACAAAACGTCAAAACTAAATAAAAACTGAAACTAATTACAAATCCTAAACTATTATAACCTTGCTGTAAACCACTGCTGATGTTCAGATATAGATTTTTGGTGAGGAGCAGAAATGTTATTTCTACAGAATTCCCAACTACACTTTCATAAAACAGGATGCATCCAGGTGGAACGTTTACAGATCATTTTGTTGCTTTCAGCTGGAGGATCAGCTGAGCCGTCTGCAGAGGGAGAAGAATGACTTGCAGTCCCGAATGGAGGAGGACCAGGAAGACCTCAATGAGCTGATGAAGAAGCACAAAGCAGCTGTTGCTCAGGTCTTCATTTTATACGTTTCTGCATGTGAATGTTCAGAGTGTCACTCATGAATAATACGGCTGAATGTCTGACTGACTGATTAATAATTCAGCTATGAAATATAAACTAGCTTTATTCATAGACGTGTAGACGCTGGGAGTAGGGGACCTTACTGGTAACAACCCTGAGCAGCGTCGTCTCAGACCTTTTTCATATGTGTTTAGAAGCACTTGTCCCTCAGGTGTTTCTCACTGGTTGTCAAAATTTGATTTATTTATTTTTACCAGGACTAAAAAGAGTTTTTGAACAGTTGTATTTGTTAATAAAGCAACACTTCAAAGTCAACTTGGGATTTTAATGATCCAGATTAGTTTTCTTTGGGGTTTCAGCTCTATGAATAATAAATTTTAAAGTTAGTTGTATATTATAAGACTTGTTTTGTCTTTTGTTAGAGTAAAAGAAAAAATGAAGTGTAAACTGGCTTTTTATGTCTGACTTTCCTGATCTCATGTTTGTTTTGCGGTTTCAGTTGGCCCAGAACCTGGCTCAAATCAGCGACCTACAAGCCCAGCTGGAGGAGGCCCTCAGGGAAAAGCAGGAGGTTCAGGAAAAGGTTGGTCATGGCTGGGAATACATGTGTACATATATATACACATATATATATATATACATATATATATTTATGTGTATGTATGTATGTATGTATGTATGTATATATACACTACTGGTCAAAGTTTGGGATCACTTTAATGGGAAAGTCTACCTCAACTTGATAATTGCACAATATTTATTCAAAGAAGAAGGAAACAAATAAAAATTAAATAAATAAATTATAATTTAGTAAAATATTGTTTTTTGAGTTGAGGTTGAAAAAGGATAATTAAAAAAAAAAAAAAACTGTCCCAGACAAATTAGAGCATGAACAGTGGTCCAAAATACCTGTCAATAGGTGCAGAAGTCTGATTGTATATCACAGAAATCGCTTGATTGCAGTGATTGCTTGTTTATTTGTTTTATTTTTTGTGTGTTTTTATTATTTTCTTCAAACCACAATTCAAAATCAATGTCATGATCTTCATCTGATTTTTATTATTTAGTTATTTCAACTTATTTTACTGACAGTTGATTTATTTCCTTCTTTAATTAGAGGTTAAGAATAATTTTGAGAATGACTTTATATGTGTGTTTAAATGTGTATAATATACACTTACTGGCCACTTTGTTAGGTACGCCTGTCCAACTGTTTGTAAACACAAAATTCTAATCAGCCAATCACATGGCAGCAACTCAATACATTTAGGCATGTAGACATGGTCAAGATGATCTGCTTCAGTTCAAACCAGCATCAGAATGGGGAAGAAAGGTGACTTAAG
Source organism: Atherinomorus stipes (assembly GCA_023101725.1). Classification (NCBI taxonomy): domain Eukaryota; kingdom Metazoa; phylum Chordata; class Actinopteri; order Atheriniformes; family Atherinidae; genus Atherinomorus; species Atherinomorus stipes. Next base: position 6,200 of record JALJCO010004799.1, read on the forward strand.
TGCTTTTGAACGTGGCATGGTTGTTGGTCTGAGTATTTCAGAAACTGCTGATCTACTGGGATTTTCACGCACAACCATCTGTAGTGTTTCCAGAGAATGGTCTGAAAAAGAGAAAATATCCAGTGAGCAGCAGTTCTGTGGGCACAAATGCCTTGTTGATGCCAGAGGAGAATAGCCAGACTGGTTTGAGTTGATCGGAAGGCAACATGTGTAGGGGGGATTTTGTTTTTGGCCCACTTTGGACCACAGCCTACCTGAGTATTGTTGCTGACCATGTCCATGCCTTCATGACAGTGTAGCATCCTCTGATGCTACTTCCAGCAGGATAACATGCCATGTCATAAAGCGTGAATCATCTCAGACTGGTTTTTTGAACATAACAATGAGTTCATTGTACTCCAATGACCTCCACAGTCACCAGATCTCAATCCAACAGAGCAGCTTTGGGATGTGGTGGAACGGGAGGTTCTCATCATGGATGTGCAGCAACTGTGTAATGATGTCATGTTAATATGGAGCAAAATCTCAGAGAAATGTTTCCAGTACCTTGTTGTATGTGTGTATATATATATATATATATATATATATATATATATATATATATATATATATATATATATATATATATATATACACACAATAGCACATTGGGCTAAAAAAGGCATGGAAATTTTTTGTTTGTATTGAAAAAGTATGGAACTGTGACTCTTGTGTATCTAACAGAACCAAACCATGAATTTTTTGTATCGTTGCACCCCTATATGCAGTATATATATATATATATGTATGTGTGTGAGTGCGTGTGGGTGTGTTTGTGTGTATATATAACATTCACAAGTCGGGGATCTCGTGTGTTTTTGAGCAGCAGTTCAGCGGTGGCCGTCACCTTTTTCATCTCATTCAGAGTTTCTGACCAGTTCTCCGTCTTTTTTCTGAGTTGTGTCCTCGGCTGCAGCAGCGGCTCTAAAAAGGGAATGAAGCAGCAGATTTGGAGGCAGTGTGGTGATAAGCACATCCCAGAGAACAGTGAACTTCTGCAGAAAGCTTCCCCCTGCGATGTGCTTTTGGCTGACTGGGGGTTGAAGTAAAGGACAGTTTGGGCTTTATTTGAGCAGAAGTACGGATGGCTTCATTTATCAAGTGTCAGCCAGGTGAGCGGGTCGTGTAGTGCTGTAGTTGTTATCATCATAAACATCTGACTGCGCTTGGAAGGGCAGTAAGCTGATCGCTGTGAGGACGTTACTTTCCAGCACGTTTTTAACAAAGTTTACTGGTGAGAAACCTGAACGTGTCGATGGAAACAGTGGCCAGGTTCCCCCCAACATGGTGGATAAAGCCTCTGTGACGTCATGTGCGCAGTCTTGATAACTGGTGGCAAAGATATCATTTTAAATGAAAATAAAGGAGGCCATCATGACTCACATTGCCTTTATAGAGTGATGAAATAGATATCTGTTTTTAAATGAAGATAAAAAACTTTGTAATCTTACTGGAGTGAAAAAATTGCAGGTGAAGGAACATAAATATGTTTGTTTGTTTGTGTCTAAGATGCAAGTTCTCCAGAGTCAGCTGGACTTCCAGGAGCAGTCCATGGTTGAGAAATCCCTCGTCAGCCGCCAGGAGGCCAAGAGCCGCGAACTGGAGACCAAGGTGGAGTTTGAAAAGACGCAGGTCAAACGCTTAGAGGTGAGAATAAACACAGGTGGAGAGACACAGCTGGTGGTAGTGTCTCCGAAAGGTTCAGAGAACAACTGCAGGAAAATCTCATCCCAGTTCATGATGAAAAAAACCCAGTTTTGTCCCACCTGAGTTTATTTAAGCCCTCTCTGATTGTTGCAGAATCTCGTGGCTCGTCTAAAAGAGAATTTGGAGAAGCTAACTGAAGAACGAGACCAGCGGATCAGCGGCGAGAATCGGGAAAAGGAACAGAACAAACGTTTGCAAAGACAGATCCGAGACGTCAAGGAAGAGATGGGTGAACTGGCCAAAAAAGAAGCAGAAGCAAGCCGTAAAAAGCACGAACTGGTAAGGACGAAGCAGGGAAGCTCACAGTCGGTTTTTTTTCTTTTGGTTGAACCCAGACCCTAAAATACTGTTCTGAAAAACTCAGACGACAGGAGCAAAAAGATTCAAGTCCTCAGGGGAATCCGAAAAAGCTCAGACAGGCAGCAGTCATGGGAAGTGGGAGGAATCTGGTCCTGAGTGGGACACCAGTCCTTCAGTACTAAAGGGGATCAGTGATGTTGATAGGTTTTCAGTATAGTGAGACTTTAGGACCCACAGGTGACGATTTGAGCGGGTCCCTGGGAAATTCAATGGGTCCCTGATTTACCTCCGTAGCTGGTTATATGGTATGACATGGTTATAAGTAAAAGCAGGGTAGGGGATCCTAGAAAAAACGGTTCGAGCAAGTTACATACAGCCCCCGAAACCACACCTCCAGAGCACAGGAGCGTGTGCGCCGATGTTTACAAGCAGAGATAACCGATAACAGCCGAGTGGAAAGCTCGTTAGGCTGCTAGTTAGCAGCTGAGGAACCATGTTGTGGGCTAAGTGTTAATTTGCTCGCCTCTAACTCCTGCGGTCTAAAACATCCAAACTGCAACTGTCAACACCTCCATGACTTGATCCACATTCGTTTTTTTTTTTTCTTTTCGGTGCATTTTAAGAGCAAACAGCTACACAGAGATAGCCTAATGGCAGCGAGCATTCACAGCAAGCTGCGAGCGAGCCAGTGAGTGAGCGAGCGGGGGGGAGGGAGGTAGGGAAGAGCCAAACAGCCTTTGAGTTTGATAGACGTGTCATCATTCAATCAATAAGCACGAGCTGTTCAAGACAATTGGATTGGGGTTTTTCAGTCCTGTTTGTTCCATAGGTGATTACATTTTTAAATTTTTGTGTCAGAGCATTTAATTAATAGGGGATTATCACGCTTTCTGGAACTTCCCGGAATCTAGGCGTTTCCTCTTCCGGGCCATTTCAACAATAGCTGTCACTGCTCTGTTCCACTTTGTAAAACGCCAACCATACTTAAGTTTTCATTGATTCCCGACTGAAGTGATGCTAAGGAAGAAGTGGATCAAAGCAATCGATTCGCCGCAGTGAAGGGCTGAACTTTATAATAAAACAACAAAGCACGTTTGTTTGTAGCCGGCAGACTACACAGTTGGTGTTAGCAGGCTAGCATTAGCCAGCTAGCGTTTGATGATGTGCCTAACTTTGTGCGGCTGAAAACACACAAGCATCTGAAGGTGTCTCCTTTCTTCGCAGTCCCCAGTTTTCCACTGGAAACGGGGGGTACAGACCCAATTTTCAGATGCTTGTGAGTTTTAAGACGCAGTTAGGCACGTCAGCAAACGCTAGTCTGCTAACGCCAGCTGTTAGCATCATTGAAGTGCCGGCTACAAACAAACGTGCTACATTGTTTATTATAAAGTTCGGCCCTTCACTCCGCTTTGATCCACTTCTTCTTCCTTAGTATCACTTCAGTTGGGAATCCACGAAAATTTAAGTAGGGTCGCCATTTATTCAATTTACGAAGTGGAACAGAGCAGGGACATTGGATTCAGCTACTGTTGAAGTGGCCTGGAAGAGAAGCGGCTAAATGTTTCAAGTTCCGGAAATTGTAACACAGAAGCTTGATAATCTCCGATTGGCTGCAGTTGGAGTGTGAAGGAGATTTTAAGCAATATAGTAAAAAATGCTCCTGGAAAACATCATCCACCCTGCCTTTAACAGACATATTCATGTCTGCGTATATGAAATTAAACAAAATTTGAAATATGAAATGTTTATTACAAAACAGCCGTCAGTGGCGTGATCTAGAAAATTCAAATGCTTCTGCTCCAGCTGTGTCTGATGAGTCATTAGCAGGTAAGGGAGGAGATGATGGTGGTGTGGTGCCGGGCCAATCAGGGAGGAGGGTTGAAACAGGAGGGTTTGCATATGGATGAGAGACAGATGAAGTTAGGCCTGGTCCCAGTATCTGCACTTCCATCCTTGCGCCCGTAGAATGCACGTTCCCGTTTAAGGGTTAAATGCGTAGTGTGTCCCATTTCTCCAGAGTGGACGTTGGCCCCGCCCCCTGTGCGCCCTCAATCAACCCATCAGCGAAGTCAGCATCCTCGCTGACTTTGCTGAAGAATACTACCCACAATTCATTGCTGCATGTGACATTTTGAATCATAAAGGCGTCCATGTTTGGTGATTGCGTTCCTGCCTGTGGTGAAAAAAAATCTTTTCAAATGTTAACATTGAATTATTTCATCTTTTACTAAGCGGTATGTGAAATAATTACCGGAATTTGCCCTGTTTCTTCGAAATATGCTTTGTGTATTATAATTTAAAGCATTTGAATTTGGGCTGCAACGATTTGTCGATTAATCGACTAATCGTTGACTATCAAAGTAGTCGTAGACTAATTTCATAATTGACTAATCGTTTAGTGTTTATAAGCTTTGTTTTTCCTCTCAGCTTTGTTGTTTTTCCTTTAGTTGCACAATGTGACCATTTTGGTTGCAGTCTGGAGCCCTGACAGATGGAATGGCACAGAAATAAAGCTGAGTTTGGAAACGATGACATAAAATAACATTGTGGTGCAGAATGACGGAGGAACCATCACCGTCCCAATTCTGCTGTTTTCCTGCACTTGCAGCCTGCACACTCCAACCCATAGTGTGCACTTCTACCAACTGCACACTTCATACAGGACTGTAGGGTTCAGTGCGGGTATTGGGACCGGGCCTCAGTAGTAAGGTGGTCGTAACACTCCAGGACCGCTGCAACAAGAACCCATTACAGCAGGAACCAGCAAATGCATGAGCTGCACTGAAAAAACCCCAAACCATGACACAAATGAGCACAAACAAGCTACATTCATCAGCCACGCCGATCAGCTGATTCCGCTTCACGTTTCGTTTACAGGAAATGGACATTGAGAGCTTGGAAGCTGCCAATCAAAGCCTGCAGGCCGACCTCAAGCTGGCCTTCAAGAGGATAGGGGACCTCCAGGCAGCCATCGAGGACGAGATGGAGAGCGACGACAACGAAGACCTCATCAACAGGTACACAACTGAGGGAACCTCTGATCTGATAGAGTACAAGATATGAAGGCAAGAGGATATTTTCTTGTGGCAGAAGGAAAAGATCAGAGCTGAGCTTTGTGCTAGGCCATATGTCTGCATCTCAGTCCGTACCCACCATAGAAATTCAGCCAATCATCAGAGGATGCTCTGTAAGGCTTCCTTCTTCATCAGGATGGTCGGAGAATTCAACATCATTTAAATCTGCAGCATCACTCTTCCATTTACAGCAATATTTCAAGCTTCATTCATGTGTCATTTATTGTTTTCTACATTATTATTTCATGTTTTATCCTTGTTTGTTTGTTTTATATTTGTTCTTCCTTCCATATTCACCATCACGATCACGGCAGTTTGCAAGACATGGTGACAAAGTATCAGAAAAGAAAGAATAAAACGTGAGGCTCTTCCCCTCCTGTTTGTCTGGTTTCACTGGAAATGATGCAGCATTCTTCACTCATTTACCTGATTTAACTATTAAACGTTAGCACAGAGAGGACTTCCTCTCAGAAAACCGAGCCTATATTCCAGTAACCAGCCTGATCCAGTTCTTCATGGAAGACAGAGTTAGAAAGGAAATCAGAGGTGTTCCTTGAATGTGTGCAGGGATGTCGCATCATCAACAGTGCTGCTAGAATTCCCTAATAACCCACGTTTACACCCCTCTTCATCGCATGCTGTGACGTATGGAGATGCATGAATGCCGTTATTGATCCCAACCTGGAACTGCAACCCTCCCTCTGAATATCTGACCAACTGTTCTCTGCTGGGTTTGATATGATTCTCATTCTGCTTGTATTTACACACTGTCCAACTAAACATGAAGTAACATGAAGTTCTAAACGAACTCGATTTCTGTGAAAAAAGTTGACTTGTTTAACACACTGTTTTTCAAACGGGGGTGCAAGTACCCCTGGGGGTAGTTTGAGGCATTCCAGAGGGTACGTAAAATATTTGATGTCTATTTTAATATCTATGCACTAAAAATGGCCATTGTTGTGCACAGTTCCAGTTGAAGAAACCTGACACTAATGATGAATATATTTTTCCAAAGAAAATTATTCTGAGGTAGTTAGGGGGTACTTGGCTGAAAGTATATATTTTACAAGAGGTAAATGGTGAGAACCATTGCTGGAATACACCAGTTCTCTGTTGTTTTTGCCACCAGTAAGTAAATGTTCTGGTTGATCTAAGAAATTGGTTCTAGTATTGCATTAATAACATAACAGTTACCTTACAACTCTCTTGGAAGCACCATAGTGGTTCATTTCTTTTATTTATTGGTACTTCCCTCTTGTGTGACTGAAATGAGGTTTCCCGGGATCTTGTTGGAAGTCTTAAACCAGTATTCCCAGGATGTTGTGGGAAGGTTGAAACCAGTATTCCCAGAATATTGTTGGAAGGTTGTAACCAAGTTTCCTTGAATGTTGTTGGAATGTTTAAACCACTATTTCCAGGATGTTCTGGGAAGGTTGCAACCAGTATTCCCCGAACATCCTGGGAAGACTGAAACCAGAATTTCTAGGATGTTGTTGGAAGGTTGAAACCAAAATTTCCCAGAATGTTGTTGGACTGTTGAAACCAGGTTTCTCGGGATGTTGAAAAATTGAAACCTGGTTTTCCTGGATGCTGGAAAATTGAAACCAGTATTCCCAGGGTGTTTTAGGGAGGTTGAAACCAGTATTCCCTGGATGTTCTGGGAAGATTGAAACCAGTATTCCCAGAATATTGTTGGAAGGTTGTAACCAAGTTTCCTTGAATGTTGTTGGAATGTTTAAACCACTATTTCCAGGATGATGTTGGAAGGTTGAAACCAGTGTTCCCAGGATGTTCTGGGAAGATTGCAACCAGTATTCCCAGGATGTTCTGGGAAGATTGCAACCAGTATTCCCAGGATGTTCTGGGAAGATTGAAACCAGTATTCCCAGAACATCCTGTGAAGACTGAAACCAGTATTTCTAGGATGTTGTTGGAAGGTTGAAACCAAAATTTCCCAGAATGTTGGACTGTTGAAACCAGGTTTCTCGGGATGTTAAAAAATTGAAACCTGGTTTTCCTGGATGCTGGAAAATTGAAACCAGTATTCCCAGGGTGTTTTAGGGAGGTTGAAACCAGTATTCCCTGGATGTTCTGGGAAGATTGAAACCAGTATTCTCAGGATGATGTTGGAAGGTTGAAACCAGTGTTCCCAGGATGTTCTGGGAAGGTTGCAACCAGTATTCCAAGGATGTTCTGGGAAGATTGAAACCAGTATTCCCAGGATGTTCTGGGAAGATTGAAACCAGTATTCCCAGGATGTTCTGGGAAGGTTGAAACCAGTATTCCCAGGATGTTCTGGGAAGATTAAAACCAGTATTCCCAGAATATTGTTGGAAGGTTGTAACCAAGTTTCCTTGAATGTTGTTGGAATGTTTAAACCACTATTTCCAGGATGTTCTGGGAAGGTTGCAACCAGTATTCCCCGAACATCCTGGGAAGACTGAAACCAGAATTTCTAGGATGTTGTTGGAAGGTTGAAACCAAAATTTCCCAGAATGTTGTTGGACTGTTGAAACCAGGTTTCTCGGGATGTTGAAAAATTGAAACCTGGTTTTCCTGGATGCTGGAAAATTGAAACCAGTATTCCCAGGGTGTTTTAGGGAGGTTGAAACCAGTATTCCCTGGATGTTCTGGGAAGATTGAAACCAGTATTCCCAGAATATTGTTGGAAGGTTGTAACCAAGTTTCCTTGAATGTTGTTGGAATGTTTAAACCACTATTTCCAGGATGATGTTGGAAGGTTGAAACCAGTGTTCCCAGGATGTTCTGGGAAGATTGCAACCAGTATTCCCAGGATGTTCTGGGAAGATTGCAACCAGTATTCCCAGGATGTTCTGGGAAGATTGCAACCAGTATTCCCAGGATGTTCTGGGAAGATTGAAACCAGTATTCCCAGAACATCCTGTGAAGACTGAAACCAGTATTTCTAGGATGTTGTTGGAAGGTTGAAACCAAAATTTCCCAGAATGTTGGACTGTTGAAACTAGGTTTCTCGGGATGTTGAAAAATTGAAACCTGGTTTTCCTGGATGCTGGAAAATTGAAACCAGTATTCCCAGGGTGTTTTAGGGAGGTTGAAACCAGTATTCCCTGGATGTTCTGGGAAGATTGAAACCAGTATTCTCAGGATGATGTTGGAAGGTTGAAACCAGTGTTCCCAGGATGTTCTGGGAAGGTTGCAACCAGTATTCCAAGGATGTTCTGGGAAGATTGAAACCAGTATTCCCAGGATGTTCTGGGAAGATTGAAACCAGTATTCCCAGGATGTTCTGGGAAGGTTGAAACCAGTATTCCCAGGATGTTCTGGGAAGATTAAAACCAGTATTCCCAGGATTTTGTTAGAAGGTTGTAACCAAGTTTCCTTGAATGTTGTTGGAATGTTTAAACCACTATTTCCAGGATGATGTTGGAAGGTGGGAAGACTGAAACCAAATTTCCCAGAATGTTGTTGGACTGTTGAAACCAGGTTTCTTGGGATGTTGAAAAATTGAAACCTGGTTTTACTGGATGCTGGAAAATTGAAACCAGTATTCCCAGGGTGTTTTAGGGAGGTTGAAACCAGTATTCCCTGGATGTTCTGGGAAGATTGAAACCAGTTTTCCCAGTATGATTTTGGAAGGTTGAAACCAGTGTTCCCAGGATGTTCTGGGAAGGTTGCAACCAGTATTCCCAGAACATCCTGAGAAGATTGAAACCAGCATTCCCAGGATGTTGTTGGAAGGTTGAAACTAAATTTCCCGAAATGTTGTTGAACGTTTCCATCCACGTTTCTCTCCGTTGCCTAGAACAGGCTGGGTGCTGCAAAATGCGCTGCAGTTCGGTGTCCAAATTTCCTGCGATGCCCTGCGGACGTGACGCCAATGGCGCTGCATCCGCAGTTTTGATACAGGAAGAAGACGGTCGTGGTAAATTCAAACACTGTAAGCGATAGTTATGGATTATTCTGCTGTCAGCAATTGATCCAGATCAACTGAAAGACACTAAAAAGTGTAACTACGAAGAAAAAGCGTAGTAAACATTATAGCTTCAGTTTGTGCTCCCGTGATGGCTTAGCTCGTGGCTGCAGTTACCTGAAGCGCCAGTCGCAGCAGTCACGGGTTGCGTTTCTTAATCTTGCCTCAAGTCCCTTTAAAGGGTGAAGGCACTGGGCTTACCTGATTGCAATAGGTAATTGGGGGAAATGACTTCTTTGAAGTCGTGGATTAGTGCACCTTGTAGACGCCAGCAGGCATTATGAATTTTCAGCAGCGTTGCATTGGAGTTGTGTTGCACTGAATTAAATGGTTTTTGTTTCAAGTGTTATACCGTGCGTTGGATTTCTCATTTGATTTTGAAAGCTTATTAAAATAATCTTTTCTGCATCTACCTGAAAATGGCATTCGAGACATTACAATAATTATGAAAATGATTAGTTTACAGGCAAATATTTTGTAATTTAACAATTATTTTTGAATGATTTTGTAAATAATTCAATATATATTAATATAAAAATGTTATGATTAAATTAAAATCGAGTTATAATGAATTTTATTATATTAATATTGACTACTTGGGCTGTAGCTATTTTATCTCCACAAGGATTAGTGGGGATTGTTAAAAACAACATATTAGGATAGTCTGGAATGATTTATGAATAAAAATGAATTTATTAGAACCACTGGCAGTGGGAATGGATGTGATTACCTTCCTCTTGATAGGCTTGCTACAGTATGTGTTAATACGTTTTAACAATAGTTAAAAGTTTAAATTACGTTGCTGTTTTTATTCAGTCCATGCAATAGCGATAAAGTGCTCTTTTCAGTCCAAAATGCATGGGTGAAATGTTGCAATGGGGCGTTTTATTGAGCGTCGCCTCTCGGTGTTCCTCACAGTACAGGTACGATGCAAGATGGATGCTAGTTTAGCCATCAGTAGGGGGCGCGACAATGAGAAAACTGCGAAAAGTTCTATTGTGGGCCTTTAACCAACTGAAGCTAAATGCTGCTGAAGAACTCGTCCCTGTCGTTCTCCCATCCCTGGCATTACCATCAAACCATGATCCCATATCATAAAATAAGCAGGTTTTTCTTCCAGATCTCACATTATTTTAAACATCTCCAGAAATCTGGAGAGCTTCTGCCTCTGAATGCTAATGGTTTTAATTCCAGGTGATAAAGGACCTCTTCCGAGGTTCAGGGGGAAGGAGTGTTTTTCTCTCTCTGCCTTGATGAGATGGGAGTTTTTCCGCTGCAGAGTCCTCCTCTGATGTCTTTGTAGGACTATTAGGCTGTAACAGCTTAATTTCACAGCACCGTGCAGCCACCGGGCTCTGGTGGGTGTTAATGAGCGCCGAGCTCTTTTATCTGTGTCAAATCTGATAATAGGCCCTCCGCTTGTCTCCGCAGCCGTTGGAGGTGTTTGATGAAAACGGGAAAACGGTGGCCAGCTGTGCACCACATCATTCTGTTTTTAAATGAATGCGTTTATGATTTTTTATTTGGACTTTATTCAGCACATATAAATACAAAGAAACAAGAAACAATCCATGGTGAACTTAATCCAACATGTACAAGAAAGACAAAAAAAAACAAAAACACAGGAGCTTATAAAGTGTCACCTAATATAGATTAAAAAAATAGAAGAATACAAGGTGTTATTATTGCAAATAATAATAATAATGATAATATCATTATGTATGAAAGTGTGCAGGATCCTTGCTAAAACTGTGCGTACACCCAAAATCCAAAGTGTGTTTATAAAGCCAAGCGTTGAAGCAATTTTCCCACCTCCTGGAAGTGTGCACGTGAATTTGGCCCCCGCCCCTATACATATATGGTCAATGCAAAGCACCTTATGTACAGTTGTCCTCAAAATTAATCACACCCTCCAATTAAAGAAAAGGCTAAATTCAAAATAGTTATTCAATTTACAAGAAAATAAAGAAACTAATAATAAATTAAAATTTAAAAAATTATAATTTGTAATGAAAAAAAACAAACAAACAAACAAAACTGTCCCATACACATACTTTGGTCCACCTTTCCTTGAACATTGGACCAAAATACCTGTCAGCAGGTGCAGACGTCTTTTTGAACATTAGAGAAAACACCTGTTTGCAGTGATTTTAGCTTCGGAGCCCCATCATGCTCATTTACTTGTTTTTTTTTTGTGTGTGTTTTTATTATTGTCTTCGCACCACAATTCAAAATCAACGTCATGATTTTCATGGAATTTTTATTTATTATTAATTTGAGGGAATGAATAATTTTGAGGAACTGTAAATAAACCAGCTGATGTGCTGCATTTTAAGCGTAATCGCGCCAACTAAGACAAGAAAACGCAGTTTCTCAGAGACTGAAGTGGAGGTGCTTGTCGGTGAGGTGGAGGCTTGAAAAAAACGTCCTTTTTGGGGGTTTACAGTTGTAGAATTGCAAACTGGAAGAAAGAAGGGCCGTGTCTTATTTACATGAACCGTGTTGTGACCATGTTTGTTTGTTTACAGGGCTGTTTGAGCAGGCATGTACAGTGTTTATTCCAGAGTAAACACCCTTTGCTTTCACACTAATCTCTGGCTGCACAGCCGATGCTGCACTAACTCCAGACCTGCAGACTCCTGGCTAACCCTCCTGTGAACGTTGCCTTCGCTCCATCCAGAACCTTCCCTGCAGCCCCCCCCCTCCCCTCCTCTCATTTACCTCCACTCACCTCTTTTCTCCGGCTCCTTCCAGTCAGGGCCAGTCAGACACGGACTCTGAGCTGGAGGACCGGGTGGACGGGGTGAAGTCCTGGTTATCTAAAAGCAAAGGCTCCACCAAGAACCTGTCAGACGATGGCAGCATCAAGAGCTCCAGGTCAGTACTGACGAGGGTCTTTCCAGACTTCTGTCTCCTTTTGGATGAAGAACACCACAACGGTCAGAACATGATAGATTATGAAAGTATGTATTCATAGTTTAATCTTTTAGTTTTCAGTAACAAGCAACATTCCCTCTAGTTTTTCATCTGTCTGAGCAAACACACAAACTCCCTGAGTGTCCTTTGACCACTGTGAGCAGCATCAGACGTGCACTCTGTCCTTAAAACTTGAAATTACAAGTTACATCTTATTAAAAGAATCAAATTACATCAGTAATTTCTGTTAGATTACTTTTGATATACAGTTGTGCTTGAAAGTTTACACACCCCGGCAGAATTTTTTATTTTCTTGGGCATTTTTCAGAGGGTGTAAATGAAAAAGAAAAAAATATTTTTATTTGATGATAAATGTCCTTACCCGAACTCTCCCAAAGTGTCCGAAAAAATCACAAATTCTGTCAAAGTATGTAAACTTTTAAGCACAACTGTAAGTGATTTGGCCCAAATAAGGTGAAAAAGACAGAAAGAAATGTTTTTCAAGAACTGTTAGAAGAACGAGCAGGGGTAGCGGCGCTACTGGGTGGCTGCCGCCACCCCTGCCCAATCACTGGCCACCCCCACGCTTTAACCGGGCAACACTCAAGCAGTTACAGAGACCCCAAGCTGCTTCCAAACCCCTTTTCCTTCTTATTCTAGACACAAACTACCCCGTACAGTTGGAATTTTAAAGATCGGACATGCAGAAGTTGAAAATCCCACTTTTAAGCTTTTCTCAAGGAGATTGCGAATGGGGGAAAGAAAACCTCTGCTTCACAGGGGAGACCCAAAACTGCTTCCACACTACTTTTCCTTCTTATTTCACACACTAGCTACCCTATACAGTTGGATGTATATATAATGTATATACATGCGCTCTGAGGTAGCTACTTATAGCCACCCCAGTGAAAAATTTCTGGCTCCTCCAATGAGATTAAGAACAATAAACTATAAGTTAGGGCAATGGTCCTGCTTTGGAAGACTTGAGACATGTAGATCTTGCAGAAAATAAATTCTTTTCACATGACATTAATATTTTGCACGTGATACAGCGGCTACGTTTACATGCAGAAATATTTAATCTGTCTGATTAAAGTCATTCAGATCAGACAGCCTTCTAAGCAGTTTTCAAATCCGGCCTTAGAAGGACGTAGCCCCCAAATTTGGACACAGCCATGGAGGCGTGGTCTCCAGGACCGCAGTCTTATTTCCCATGATTTGACCCTGTCTCATCACTTTTATGTTATCACTTTTCTGTTTGAATAATTTCAGTTTCATTTGTTTCCTTTTCTTCCTTTCTTCACCTCCACCTGGTCCACTATCTCATCTTTGTCTTTTTTCCCTCCCCCTGTCCTGGTTCCTTCCTTTTCCCATCATTTTCTCCAGATATGCTTCAAATATAGATGCAAAGGAAGGGAAAGAGTGGAAAGAGGGTAAGGAGCTGAGTAAGGAGGATTTAGAGACAGACAGGTCGGCGACAGTGATGAGCTCCTTGAGTTACAGGAAAAGAGCCAATCCTGATTCTGTTGGAAACAAAAGAGACGTCTTCAACGAGAACGTCCAGTCAGAGGACGTCCTGTCCTTCCAGAAGGCCAGATCTAAATCCTTAGATCTCCATGATGACTCGTACTCCGTCAGCTCCAGGGCGAAGTCCCAGGCTGAGGATGGCAGAGAGTCGGTCATGTCACAGGTCTACTCCGAGTCCACCAGCAGACTCAGGAGGAATGTGGACAGCCGCTGCAGCCTTGTCCACAAAGAGTCCACCCCCTCTGCACCCAGCAGGTCTTCAATGTTTAGCTCAAGAAATGATGACAAGTTGTCCATGAGTCCACGAGGACGTCCTCAAAGCACCTCCCGTTTGGACGAGACCAGAAGAGGACAGTCTCTGTACAGCAGCAGTCCCAGTAGTCCATGTTTCAGTCGGCGATCCGGCAGTCGCAGTCCCGGAAGTGTCAGCCTGGCTGAGTCCCGGATGTCCGTGGCCCGGAGCTGCCGCCTCAGCGAGTTTGGGATTGATGTAGATGATGGCCGGAGCGTTGCCTTCACTGACCGCTCGGTGTACAGTCCTCACTCGTCCACCGGTCGCAGTGTCTCCATGCCTCCACCCCAGGACAGACCCACGTCCGACCTGGCTGATGACCTGGACATCAAACCAGTCAGCCATCGCAACTATCTGGATCCTGATCTGGAGAAAGCCATCAACGAAGTCTTGAGTTTTAAGCCAATCAAATTCAAGCGCCGGAGCCTGGAAGACTCGGAGGACGAGAGGGAAAAATCCAGGAGTAATGAAGACGACGACGTCCACAACGGAGACGGATTTCGTCCTACCAGCAGGCTGAGACGCCCCGGATCCTCCGCGGATCACGCGAGGTCCCCCCGCAGCGCCAGCAGCTGCAGCAGTCGCCATGGCAACAAAAGTAAAGCCAAGAAAAAGAAGAAGAAGAGAAGCTCCAGCTCTGATAGCTCTGGAGATGACGCGCACCACAGGAGCAGCTCCAAGAGAAGGTCCAAGAAGTCCAAGAAAAAGTCCAAGAGGAAGGACGAATCCTCATCATCCTCATCTTCAGAGTCTGAGTCGGGGTCCAGTTCTGATGCATCGACCATCTCATACCGAAGCTCCAGCAGCGTGAAAAGAGCCCCATCTCGAAGGGTCTCAAGCCCAGAAGAAGACGAAGAGACCAGGAAAGAGAAGGAGAGCCAACCCTTAGACAAGAAGGAGGAGAAGAAGAGGAAGAAGAAGGTGGACAGCCTGATGATGAAGTATTTGTACCGGCCAGAAAGCGACTGAGGCAGACAGTAGGTGCTCCTGATGCCCGTGGAGCATGACATGAGCTAACCTTTCAGACCCCCCCGTCAGCACGTTAAATGATCCAACTAACAGTCTTCTGATGAGTTGTCATGGTAACCACACTAACGATGATGCTACCACCACCACACATTCTGCAGAAACAGATTATAGATGCACACAGTGGAAAGGGTTCTTCCACACTGTTGAATGTTTTAGTTCGTCCTGATGGTTTTCCACGATGACGATATGCTGTTGTATCCTGCAGCATCGGCACAGATGCCGCGCAGATGCTGAATATGTCATCCTCTGTGTCTCAGGAACGGTAGTATGTAACTGTTGGGTAAATTTTAATGGGTAGTTTACTCTTTAGGTGATCTAATGATGTTTTCCAACATTTATTTCCCCTCCATGAGGTTTACAATCCAGCCACTAAATGTAGTTTTTATTATGTTAAATCCACAATGATCCATGATAACGCCATTATTTATCCCTTTTTCATCATAAAAAGATCACTATCATGACTATGTTGATAAGAGATTGGGAAGGGGGCAGTTTTTTCTGGATCCTATGATCATTTTAAAGGTACAATATGTAAGAATTACTGGAATCTAATGGTAAAGATGAGTATTTGAAAGAAAAGATGTTTTCTTTCAAATGACATCTTCAGCTACAAGCACTGTTGTGAATGTATGGTGGCCATTAGTGGCCAAAATTCTCCCAGACATAAAGATGTTTTCATCTGTGAGCAGATCCAGTGGTCTCAGGTGAAGCTATGACTGCACTACTACGAATAACTATTTTTAATGTCTTTTTTTTTTAGGCGTTACTTACTTATAACAGTCTCTAACTCCCTTTAAACAAAGCTGGTACAGCAGTTCAGAAGGTTCATACTTCACACACATTGTTTTGTCCATTCAGGGACACCGTAGTAAAAATGGTGGAACAAATATGGCAGCCTCAATATGTGCACCGCCCAGCAAGTAGATATAAATATGTCAATAATTTCTGTTGTGTGTTTGTTTCAATGCCAATATTTTTTCTCCTGCCAGCTTTTTCTACAAAGTACTGTTGGTTAATAATTTCTGGTTTCTGGTTCTGTTTGGCCTCTATGCTGCTATACCGATTGATAGATTCATTTTACATCGTATGTGCCTTCATTTTCTACTCACACTGCAAAAACTCAAGTCTTAGCAAGTATATTTTTCTCATTTCTAGACAAAATATCTCATCACACTCAAAATAAGACAAAATTGCTTAAATAGAAACATTTCGGAAAGATATAAGATCTTGTTTTAAGACAGTGCAAGTCGTTTTCCACTGACTTTCATATAATGGGAGTTAACAGTGCTCAAAACAAAAAGGTCCATGAAAGTCCACAAAAACTTGGCAATAGTCCTCCATACTGCTCATCCAATGTAATCAAGTGTCCTGAGTGGGTAGCATCCATAATTTACTCGAAACAACATCATTTGGTATATTTTTATAGCCTAAACAGTGGAACAATGCACTTCCGCGACGCACGTCCATGCGAGTTCACGACACTACGGAAGCCGTGGGGTTCAGCGCCTACTCTGCTGATAATGCAAGTGTAGAAGAAGAAATTTGCTGTTTACATTGTGCTAAGAGCGCCCGAGCTGCGGATAAACACAAGAGGGGTTGGCTATTGATTTAAAAGAATGAAAGAAAGAAGTGCAATCTCGGCTTCCGTAGAGTCGTGAACTCGCATGGACGTGCATCGCGGAAGTGCATTTAGGCTATAAAAATATGCTAAATGATGTCATTTCCGGTTAATAATGGACGCTACCCACTCAGGACACTTTGATTACATTGGACGAGCAGTATGGAGGAATATTGACAAGTTTTTGTGGACTTTTATGGACCTTTTTGTTTCGAGCACCGGTGAATCCCAGTGTATGAAAGTTGGTGGATTAAAGAGTGTTAATTGCCTCCAATTTCCAGCTTCTCCTGAGACCTGCATGGTTTTCCAGCATGAGTCTGCTGTGAATCCAGAGCCGCCATCACTGCTTGTTTATATCTGCAGCATCTTTGGTGTTTTACAGGAAGTCAGCAGAAATGTTTGTGTTGCACAGTTTGGATTTAATCCGGTAAAACGTAACCCTGAAACTTCCTCTGCCACTAATTGGAGAACTTCTCTGTGAAAGTGAAGCTCGTCTGTCCAACGCCACTTCTCTGATAATGACTTGGGTCTCTGCTTTCCTCCTCTAGTCCTCCTGGACGAAGGCGCTACTGCTTCGACAGATCTGATGAAGAAGATGACGAAGTAGAGGAAGGCACGGCGGCTGTGGGCTCCAGCTACTCTAGATATAGATACGGCAGTCACATAAAAGACCACGACGATGAGGACAGGTCTGATGAGACATAGTCCTCAGTGTCCATGTCCCTCTGAGATCCACCAACAGTCAGATGTCTCTTTGCATGTAAAGCTGCTGCCAGCTGGACACAATCACACAATAACACTGAAAACACTGCAGGACAGCTGTCTGTCCTTCTGTCTGTCCTCGTCTGTCCTCACCAACACAGCGGCTGCATCACCACCAGCTCGGTCCCAGTTCTGATGGATCCTCCATTGTGGTTTTAACCAAAGAACTTGAGTTTGCAGAAACGGCAGTTAAGTTTCACTGTCTTGGTCTCAGATACGTAGGACAATAAAGTAATATACTGACAACCCATAATGCATTGCCAAAAAGCTTTTGTTCTAACTGTGTGCACACTTTGACTTATTGCCAGTTAATGTTGAATTTTAAATAAAGCACCAGCTGTTTTTCCTTCTTTCCTTCTTGGGATAAAGTGCCATCTGATGCTCTGCTCTACTGCTGCGGTGCTTCACTGTAAATTATAATATACTCTCTTTACCATCTGCTTGTTTGTCCCTTTTCTAGGGGAAATGGATGCATCTGCTACAATAAAGACATATTTTTCTCCTGTACAGCTGTGTCCCGTAAAAACTGTTTTTTCTGAAGTCAGTCATCAGTCCACTTGTAGTTCTGAAGACCGGTCTTTTTTGCTGTCTTGGTCTTGTCACAGCCTTGTCAGTCTTTGGTCTCGTTCTTGCGGTGCTTCGGACTGGATGAGTGGTCTCGAAGGAATTTGTAACCTATAATATTATAAGACAGGCACAGTTTTAAAAAAAATATATATATATATATATATATATATATATATATATATATATATATAATTTTACGGCCCCTTCAAGTACAAATCACATGCATTTTGTAGCACAGACGACGTTGGCGTCATCATCCTCTCCTTCATTTCACCAACGTTTTGTCACGAAACATAAGTCAGACCCCCCTGTGAGCTTGAAGCGGCTTTTTTTGTGGTGATCCGTCCTTATTTCCCGACCTTTTTACTCCGGCGGCTTCGATGTCATCACTGTTATGTGACACCATAGCTGTCTGTAAATAAGGACGGATCACCACAAATAAGCAATTCAAAGTCGCTTCGAGCTCACAGGGGGTCCGGCTAATGTTTTGTAACAAAACTGGTGAAATGAAGGAGTTTGAGGCAGAAATTGCCTAATTTAGAGGCTGCACGAGGTTGCCCGCATCACTTACATTACAGTATATTGGACATACGCTGATGTCGAGTGGATCTAAATATCTCCTGAAGGAATTCAAGTTACACCAAAACTGTCTGGGTGAGTAAATGAACGTATTTCATGCTGGAAAATGGGTCCAGGTTTAAAAAAAAAAAGAACTTCCCCTTTAAGTTCAGGAAGTAGTGGAGTTGTGCATAGAGCCCATTACAGTATGGTGCTAGTACTCGAGCACCATACTGGAGATAGTACTCTTTCTTTGAGAGTACTATCTCAGTGCACACAAATGTCTCAAAGGAGGTGATAACTAAACGGTGTATAACTGAAAATACCAGTGAGATTTTTAACCAGGTCTTCTCTCTAACACCTGCCCTGTCAGGGGCTTCAGTCAATGAGCTGGTCACTAACTTTAATGCTAACATGCTGAGTGTAATGGATTCTATTGCTCCTATTAAAGGGGTGATGAAATAAAGAAAAAAAAATTTAATTGTTGGAAAAATTAAATAAAAAAAAAAAAAAAAAAAAAAAAAAAATTTTGGGAGTATAAAAAAAACTCTATAGTGGGGGGATGAAGGGAAGGAGCACAAGAGAAAAATTAAATTAAATTGATATACAAAAATTTATTCTGTATTACCTTAAGAAGAAAAATCAAGGAAAGGGGGGGGTAAGAGAAAGGAAAAGGCTAAATGCTAGGAACAAGGAAAATAGAGAGATAGGGAAATGAGATAAGAGAAAAAAAAGAAAAAAAAAAAAAAAAAAAAATAAAGATAAAGATAAGGACAAGGCCTGTGCCCCCCCTGAACATTGATTATGAAGATATTTGTTTATAAATTTGAAAATTAAAAAAGAGACCGAATAATAAATAGATACATATAGGTCAATAAGCAAGGGGGAGAGGGGGGAGAGGAGGGGGAGAAAAAGGATGAGAGAGAGAGAGGGGGGGGGAGGGGGAGAGGGGGGGTGTAATAAATGGAGTAATAAAATAACGAGAAAGAAGAAAAAGTGGAAGGAAGTGATGATACCATCTGTCCGGAAAAGAAAGAGAAGACAAAAAGAAAAAATAGGACTTTGACTCCACTGGATCCTCATGCCACAAAGAACATAAATCCAATATACCCCAAAAAAAAAAAGAAGAGAAGATGCCGCCATCGCGGCACCAACCTCTGGAAGGAAAAAGTCTCCATGAAGAAATTCCACACTGGTGAAAACTGGAAAGAGAGAGTGTCGGAAAGCTGAGCGCAGATGGAGAAAAACAAAACTACAGGTTCATTAAGACATCTATAAAGAGAAACTTCACTTTTATAATTTACAGCTGAGGAATGCAAGGAATTCGTATTTTTCTGACATCATCACTAAAAACGGTCATAATGCTCGGGCCTTATTTGCTACAGTCAACAGGCTAACAAACCCTCCTGTGTCAGTAGCACCTGAATTTTATTCCACCAAAGCCTGCAATGACTTTGCCAAATTTTTCACAGACAAAATCCAAATTATTAGACAAGCCGTTGGTTCAACAACAGCAGGTTCAGGTCTTGTATCGTGTCCACCAAGTCTAAACACCATGACACAGTTTTATCCCATTACTAGCAAAGAACTGGAGGATATCTTGCATCAACTGAACTCCTCCTCTTGCTGTTTGGACATCCTGCCCACTGGTGTTTAAAAAAAGGTCTTAAAGACCTTGGAGTCAGATCTGCTTCAGATTGTGAACTCCTCTCTAACGTCAGGTGTTTTCCCAGAGTCACTGAAAACAGCTGTGATCAAACCTCTGCTAAAAAAGGATAATCTAGACAAGACACAGATGAGCAGCTACAGGCCGATCTCCAATCTTCCATTTTTAAGTAAGATCATCGAAAAAGCAGTTTTTCACCAGCTAAATTACTTTTTAAGAGAAAACAACTGTTATGATGTCTTCCAGTCAGGTTTTAGACAGCACCACAGCACCGAGACTGCTCTGACCAAAGTCACGAATGACATATGTCTGAATACTGACACTGGAAAAATGTCAGTGTTGGTTTTACTGGATCTCAGCGCTGCATTTGATACGGTTGACCACATTATATTACTCCAACGACTGGAGAAGTGGGTGGGTCTCTCTAGTTCTGTACTAAACTGGTTCAAAACGTACTTGGAGAACAGGAAGTACTTTGTGTCAGTAGGTAATTTTACATCTGAGTGGACAAAAATTACCTGTGGAGTTCCCCAGGGCTCTATCCTGGGGCCTCTTCTGTTTAATATCTACATGCTACCACTGGCTTAGGTTATAAAGAACAACAATATTAGTTACCATAGCTACGCAGATGACACACAGCTATATACTACAGTATCACCAGGAGACCGGGGCCCTGTACAGGCTCTTGATAAATGTATTGAGGAGATTAATGACTGGATGTGCCTCAACTTTCTTCAGCTGAACAAAAACAAAACTGAGGTGATTGTTTTTGGAGCCAAAGAGAAACGACAGCAGGTTGTCACAGAACTTCAGTCCATCCACATAAAAACCACCAATCAGGCCAGAAATCTGGGTGTAGTGATGGACTCAGACCTAAACTTTGAAAAACACATCAAGGTGATCACTAAATCAGCCTACTATCACCTGAAGAACATCTCAAGGATAAAAGATCTGATGTCTCAGGAAAATCTGGAAAAACTAGTCCATCATTCATCTTCAGTGGGCTTGACCACTGTAACAGCGTCTTTACTGGTCTACCTAAAAAATCAGTTAAACAGCTGCAGCTCATTCAGAACTTTGCTGCCCGAGTTCTCACAAAGACCAGAAAAGTGGACCACATCAGTCCAGTTCTGAGGTCTTTACATTGGCTGCCGGTCCATCAGAAAATAGACTTTAAAGTTCTGCTGTTGGTCTATAAAGCTCTGAATGGTTTAGGCCCAAAATACATCAGTGACCTCTTGACCCAGTATGAACCTACTAGACCCCTCAGGTCATCTGGATCCGGCCTTTTATCAGTTCCCAGAGTCAGAACCAGACATGGAGAAGCTGCGTTCAGCTTCTATGCTCCACATGTCTGGAACAAACTCCCAGAACGTCTCAGATCAGCTGAAACACTTAGTTTATTTAAATCCAGGTTGAAGACCCACCTGTTCTCAGCTGCTTTTACGTAGATTTTATTCAAAAGTTAAAATCCGCACATCTCTGTATTCTCTCTTTTTAATCTTAAATGTTTTCATTTTGAATCATGCTTCTAATTGTTTTTTTCTCTCTCCCTTTTGCTTATAATGTTTTATGTTAAGCACTTTGAATTGTTCTGTACATGAAATGTGCTATACAAATAAACTTGCCTTGCCTTGCCTAATGGCCTTGTTTGAATAAATATATGGCATTATCAACCTTTGAATAATATTGTCATATAGTTGTGATTGATTAAACATTAGGCCTATGCCATTTCAGTGATGCTGATATTACGCAGTGTAATTTGGCTTCTATAATGGAAAATAATTCAATTAAAAGTTGATAATTGTGTATCTTTAATATTCAGAAGTAATTTTTCATCTATAAATGAAGTACAATTTAAATCAGTGACATATTTCCAATTCATTTGACTTTTTCAGGTGCAGGTTGGTGTTGGGGGCTTGTTATTTTGTTGGATGACTTTAGTCATCCAACAAAATAAGATGTCAGTCTTGAACAACACTCAAGAGTCAATCCTCAAATGGTGTATAGCAGCCATGCAATTACTACACATATTTGATTTTTAGCAATTTGATGAAAACATTTATAGTGAGTTTGCAGACAAGACGTGCATTGTCTTTGTATTATTGTCTCTGTACTTGAAATAAAACTCATATATATACTAAGCAGCTGAACCCAGTATGGTGCTCAGGTTCTACAACTCGAAAAGTGGCAAAAAACTAGGGTTTTGGGGGTTCTCGGTCTCTAGATGAACTTGTCTTGGTCTTGACTTGGTCTGTCTTGGTCATAAAACTCTCTGGTCTTGTTCTCAGTTCAGGCGGTCTTGACTACAAGTCTAGTCATCACTTGGTGATTTCGTTCCCAGCAGGTGATTCTAACCAGTACCAGATTTATTTAATTTCTATGCCAGACTGTCTGGACATTCAGGAGCAGCCACACATTTATGTGTGTCATGTTGACAGGAAGCTCAAGATGGAAGCAAGTGCTTGTTTACCAGTGACAGTTTCACTAATGGGGCAAATTACAAGCCAGTCAGCCTGGACATCATGGAGAGAACAGCTTCCATTGAACATGATCTGATAAACACCACTTACATGGACAGTCCTAATCCAGCTCATCTTGATACTTAAATATTTGGCTTATCTTTAAATTACTCTGTCGTTGAATTTACATGTTAATGCTGGATCCAACAAGGGGTGAGGGCAAAAAAGAGGGGAAACAGAAGAAAAAAGACTAGAAAACTAGTGAAAGAAAGCTTCAGCTGTTCAATCTAAACAGGAGGAAGCAGACAACCACCTACAACATCTTAAATAAAACACAAGCTGACAATTATCATTAAATCAAGCTTTAACTATATAGTAATTTTCATACGATTCTACACAAAGTGCTTAAAAATAGAAATAATTGAAAAACATGAAACCCCATTGCACCCACACACATATAGGCTACACGAACACCCAAATGACCAAGCTAGAGAAAAAATCATAAATCACAACAAAACTCAAGGCCCAGACCAACCCAGGCCACCCCCAAAAGGCATTTGGTCCACACACGCCCCAGCACCACCCTGTCCCCCACCAACCCCAGTCAACCCCCCAATGTCCCCCATTTAGTGGAGGTCAGCTGGAGCAGTTTTGGCGGTGAAGGTCACCAGAGGAAGGATTATACTTCATCAAAAATATCAATGAGATCACATCAGTTATGTTGCTAAATTTTGACATATCAAAGACTCTAATCACCACCAAAGCCCCATATCCGTAATATTTATTTCATAGAAAATATTCAATATTTTGTTTGTTTTTTTTAAAGGATAATTTTGGCCACTAGGGGGGTCTAAACCTGTAACTTTCGACAGGCCACACAACTGTTGAAAATGAAACCGTCTCCATTCATGTTTTGGAATCGTGCTTTCGGACCACTTAAACCAGCTGAATGAAATGAGGCTGTAACTTTGGCACAACTCATGTCAATAACTTCTTGTTATGAAAATGTCAGCATTAGCTCGCGCTGCTTTCTGTTGAACAGCGTATGAAAACCATAACACTAAACCAAGCTAGTAGCTAATCGTTTTGTTGCTTTGATATTTACAAGAATTGCAGGAAATGCATTTATTGTCAATGTCAAATTTATTTCTAGAGCACATTTAAACAGCCCACCAAAGTGCTGTACATGGAGACACAATAAAAATACAATAATTTTAAATAAAATCAAGAAAAAGAAACAATTAATATTCAAACATTAAGTAAGAATAGACATAAAACTCGGGAGGAGGGAAGAAAAAGGGAGCCTGTACTCAACCATAAGCCATTGAATATATTGTAGATGCATTTATTGCATGCTAACCAGCCAACCATTTAGTCATTTTAGCTTTTGTCTGTAGCTTCAACTAGCCGCATTTAGCTTCTGCTAAAAAGCAAAACAAAGACAAACATACTGTATACTGCAATGTTTTGCAGCTTATCAGTCACTTACTACTATCGTTATAAATAAATGCAGGCTGGAAGATGTAAAAAAGTACATCACATTTTGGCCTGTTTGCACAACAGGCAAAGAACTAACTTATAAGTCTGATAAGGCAAATGGCGAGTGGGTTTTACACCCCGCTCTTTCATCAGACTCCAGTGAGCCAATTCTTTGCCAACTCGTGTCTTTCCTCTGGAGCGATCCCATTCCTGCTTTTTCCTTCTGGCCTCCTCAGACATATTTTCACCTTCTTACTTCCTTAATCCATGACAACATTTCAGTCGAAGAGGAGAAAAAGTAGCACAAAGAGGAGCCCTCTGTGTTTATCGAGGAGCAAAAATGACAATGTCTGGTTTCTGAAGAAGACCGCATCCTTGAAGCACTGACAAGCATCAAACGCTGTGTGCAGACCCCAGAAATCCAGATTGGGGGGGGGCGTCGTCAATGGGGCGTCGTCCATTAATTTCTGGTATTGGACACCTTGTCGGGCATTATCCCTTAACTGGTGAAGCAATGGTTGCTGCATTTTTTTTCTTATAGCAGTACTTTTAATCACACAGTTAAAGAGACTAGAGGCAAGATTAGGAAATTAAACTCGCGACTGCCACTTCAGGTAACTGCAGCCACGAGCCAAGCCGTCACGGGAGCATGCACAAACTGAAGCTATAATGTTGTTTACTTACCTTTTTCTTCATAGTTACACTTTTTAGTGTCTTTCAGTTGATCTGGATCGTTTGCTGACGGCAGAAGAATCCATAACTATCACTTACAGTGTTACAGTGTTCAAACACTGTAGACGTGACCGTCTTCTTCCTGTATCAAAACTGTCGGGGATGCGGATGTAGCATCATTTGACATCACATCCGCAGGGCAGCGCGGGAAATTTGGCCACGGAATTGCAGCGCATTTTGCAGCACACAGCCTGTTCAAGGCAACGGAGAAAAACATGGGTGGAAACGTTCTATTTGGTATTTAGAGCTTCATCACCCAATATTATTTTAAAAAATGGACATGCATGTTTGTTTTTTTTTTATTCCTGCCTCTAGTCCCTTTAATTAACTATAATAACACATGAAATAACACAACTGACTTAATTTGCTACAGAAAATTCCAAAGAGTACCTAACTGCAGTTACAATGACCGACAAGGGCGCCGCCATACATCCAATCAATACAGGAAGTCTCAAGCGGAAGTTAGTTAAACGCTGCTAAGAGTATCTATCTGCAGTTTGTAAACAGATGTCGATGGTGTAGACGGGTGGTTAGGGTTAGGGTTAGATTTTAGTCGGTTGCATGAAGAAAAAACTTCCAATTGGAACTTCCAGCGTGTATTGGATATATGGCTACGTATAGTGACTGCAGTCGGGTCCCTCTCAATGCCATGAAATGTAGTCATTTCAGCCACTTTCCAAGGAAAGTGAACAACGATCAATGGGGAACTGTTGGTGTTTGGATCTGTGTGTTTCCATATTCTTTTCTTTCTAGACTGATCTGATGAGTGTTTTGTGTGTGGCGCCATCTTCCGGCGCCACCATTAAGGTGGGGACTAGTCCCAATTACCTCCCATATGCCAACATAGAAAGCAGCGTGAATATCTGGATTTACAACGTTGGACAGTCGTCTAAGGTCATAATATCCTATAGGTATGTTATCCAGAGATCTTAAAAGTATTCTGACATTTATTTATTTTTACATCGGATCATAAACTATTATTCATCTCTGGAAACTGGCTTTAATGACAAGCCACACTGGAGTAACGCACATTTCGTGATTACGTATCAAAGTTGAAAAAACTAAACCCTTTCAAAGGTTTACTTTTCTATTTTATCACATATTTGGCTTTTGATATTGTGTAAGGACTGTACAGACCACATAGCCTTCACATGTCCTGTAGATGAAACTAGAGGCTGTAGGACACCGTCTTCCTGATCCGTTTGTGTTTCTGACTGAATTGGTTTTATTTTCTGGTCCCAACGTTGCCCTGATCAGAGCAAATAACCCGATATTTCACAATATCTCACAGATTAGTCATTAACTCTCAGCAACATCGCAGCTGTCTCTGTTAGCATTAGCTAGCATAATAACGTTATGTGGTGCCTCCTTTTCGGGAGCATAGATACTCGAAATAAAGTGTCAGATTAATGAGTGTTCACCGTAATTTACAGTGTTTTTGTTGTTGGGGATTAAATCCAATGTTTTCTCCGCTGTGGCAGCAAGTTATTCCTCCTCTGCTCTGTGTGTCCAATATAGGGGTTTATCACGCTTTCTGGAACTTTCCGGAATCTAGGCATTTCCTCTTCCGGGCCATTTCAACAACAGGTTAATCCAATGTCCCTGCTCTGTTACACTTTGTAAATCAGATAAACGCCAACTATACTTAAGTTTTAATTTATTCTCGACTGAAGTGATGCTAAGGAAGAAGGGGATCAAAGCAATCGATACGCCGCGGTGAAGGATCGAACTTTATAATAAACCAACGTAGCACATTTGTTTGTAGCTGGCAGACTACACAGTTGGTGTTAGCAGGCTAGCATTAGCAGGCTAGCATTAGCCAGCTAGCGTTTGATGACGTGCCTAACTTTGTACAGACCCGATTCTCAGATGCTTGCGTGTTTTAAGACGCACAAATTTAGGCACGTCGGCAAACGCTAGCCTGCTAACGCCAGCTGTTAGCAACATTGAAGTGCCAGCTACAAACAAACGTGCTACGTTGTTTATTATAAAGTTCAGCCCTTCACTCCAGCGAATCGCTTTGATCCACTTCTTCCTTAGTATCACTTCAGTCAGGAATCCATGAAATTTTAAGTAGGGTTGGCGTTTATCCAATTTGTGAAGTGGAACAGAGCAGTGACATTGGATTCAGCTACTGTTGAACTGGCCCGATAGAGAAGCAGCTAAATGTTTCAAGTTCCGGAAACCGGAACACGGAAGCGTGATAATCCCCTATTCCTCCCCGATACGAACACACTGATACACAGTGGACAGAGCAGTGTCCAGTTTTGAAACAGAAGGCAGAAATCTTCATGAAATAAATGTCTGTGATCTTCTTGTTCACTTATTACCACATTAAAGTTTTCCTGTGATGTTCCAACAACCAGGAATGTGTCAGTCCTTCCAGATTTCCTCCATGTTGTCAAGAAAAAAGTCAGATTTTCATCTGTTCTAATTCCACATGTACAGAAACGCCACTGTTGCAATGGCGGGCGGTCTAGTTGTGGCGTTTGGCCGGATCAATCTATAGAAGTCTATGAAGTGTGGCCTCTCTCATGGACAGAAACATCTCTGTACTTCCTGCGACCTGCAGGAACATAACTGAAGGGTCTTTGCATGAAACGCTACCAGTTGTAAACCACTGACTTTGATGTAAAAACAGAAGAAAGATATAAAAAGCTGATTTTGTTTTATTGTTCTGCAGGGGTGTTGGTTGATGATCTGCAAATCTCCATTTCTGTATTTAATAAACTTGTAATTCTCTTCATTTGCATAATGGCCCTTTCTTATCTGTGTTAAGTGACTTAGAGGCAACAGAGCTGATGGCTGGTTGATCTCAGACACTCACTGCATAATTTTCTCATTTAGACTGATGGCCTCAGTTGGTGTCCAGTAAAAAAAACATGTGATTGCTGATTAAAATGTTTATGAGAACCCAGGAAACAGATCCAGGCTACAGACGACCTCCTGAGCTGCTGCGCAGACTGATGTCTTTTTAACCATGAGAGCAGGGAGATGGAAGTTTGCCGATGCAGGGAATCGTTCTTCTATATTACCAGTTATCACTGATGGATGAATATTGTCTTTTATAAAAACGGGTGTTTCTCATTCTTAAATGTGATTGGCTGAGCTGCGTTCCAAGCCGTGATAAGACTGACTGTAACCCACACGTAGGGTCTGTCCCAATTCCAAGTCTGCATCCTTTGAAGTGCGCATTTGAAGGCTGCTTACGTCACAATGCTGCGTGAAGGCTGTCTCATCTGGCAAAAAATCGAAGGGTCCTTCAGATGCGGCCTTCGAATGTGTCCTCCTTTTCGGAGGATGCATCGCTACCATCCTTCATGGCCTCACATATCCCAAGATGCTTTTCGTGCCTTCTTTCTAGTCAAGTACACCCAGCTGCAGCCGCTGTCATGAAACTGGGAGTGGTTTGTAGTGAAAATGGGCGTAGTTTGTAGTGACATAGGTGGGTGGTCGTTAGGGTTAGGGGAGGGGTTAGCGTTAGGTTCCACTCATGCCTACGTTGGGCGTGGTTTATAGTGGCTCCAGCTGGCAAATTTGCAAATCACAGGATGGTAAGGGAAGGTACCACTTTTCTCACCTCTGATTGGCTAGAAGGCCTCTGTTCAGATTGGCTATTTTGCTTGGCCCTAAAACATCATCTCACGTTCAGGGTACACAGTGCAGGCTGCGGTCTGTTGGCTCGTTTTGTAATGTTTACATCCTATACGTCTTTCTTTCGATACTAATAACGTTTCCAGTTCTATATACTGTATACGTATGTATGGGAAGAGAGCGAGAGAGTTAGACAGACAGACAGACAGATATTAGCCATTTAGTGGTGCCTTGTGGTCTCATGACCATCGTGCCGTCTTTACTTTGATGATAATCTAATATATTAGGAAAACGTCCATTAAATAGTTGTGAGTATTGATAATATTGAAATTGATATTGTTTCTGAAACCAAGTTTTTAGGAGTTATTGTGGACCATAAATTAAACTGGAAACCACATCTAAATTACGTTAAAACGAAGATGTCAAAATCCATTGCCATACTGTGTAAAGTAAAGGACTTTCTGTGCCAAAAATCACTATATATTCTCTATAATGCATTGATTCTTCCATACATGACATATTGTGTGGGGATTTGGGGAAACACTTACCGTACAAACACAGATTTAGTTGTTTTGTTGCAAAAAAAAAAGCAATGCGAATAGTTGGTAAAAGAATGTATTATGAAGCAACAAATTCCTTATTCATCCAATTACATGCACTAAAGTTTAAAGACTTAGTTGATTGTAACACAATACAAATTATGTATAAAGCAAATAATAATCAATTGCGTATCCAGAAGCTGTTCAAAAAGAGGGAAAAGTGTTTTGAACTCAGAGGAAAATGTATGTTTAGTAAACCCAAGGTCCAGACAAACACAAAGATTCACTGTATTTCTGTCACTGGTGTCAAACTGTGGAACTGGTGTCCTGACCACATTAAAACGAGCTCTACTTTGAAAAGGTTTAAAAGAATATATAAAAATGAAAAAATAATGAAGTATTATGATAAATGATACTACGACATTTGTTTATTTAGTTTATAAGTGTTTTATCACGATTGGTGGTATATTATTGATGCTAATTTTTTTCTGAATTTAAAATTACCCCCGTTTATTTCATTTTGTATATTATTCTTGCATGTCAGTGATGGGTAGGCTCTTTATAACTTTAGCTTCTGCCTTCACCCTTTCGGTATTCTTTTACTTTTTTATCTGTGATTTTTTTTTTCATATTTGCTTTTGTTAACCAAATAAAGATGTTAAATAAATAAATAAATAATTTGGACATAACTGTTTCATAGGTTGAGGTTTCTGAGCAGGATGCAGGTTAGGACACATTTCTCATCACCTCAGGAAGCCTTGATGAACTCTGTGTTGACTGTTATGTTAATTATTGTTAATGTTACTCCGCTATAGTGTACAATAGTCATACCTAATTACCCCCGTTTAACTGTATTATTTAACGAACCCTTAAATCAGAGCACAGCATGATTATGATGTAACCTGTCATCGGTTTCCATTAGAAGATGAACTTACCTGTACACAAGTGTCATGACACCAGACACCCCAATATGACTCAAATATTACAGATTTTATTGAATAAGTGTTGATCTGGACATCAGTCAGTTCTGTTCATGTGTGTGTGTGTGAGAGGGAAAAAGTGATCATTTATGGTGTGTGTATGTGTTATTTTCAATACTTCTTTTATTCAGTATGAAAAGGAAGTGAACCAAAAAGCACTTTGAGTCAAAAGTAGTTGTAAATGTTTATGATTTTATTTATTATTGTTTATTCACATTGCCTTACATCCACTGCCTTTTTACTCACTTTTCTTTTTCTTTTACTCAAAAGGGGGAATCTGTAGAAAATAAAGTTGTTTCTGGTTTACCATGTCTCTGGTCTCTATACTCTTACACAACTCTATCCAGAAATCTTGAAATCTTCAGTGTGGCTTTAACTGGTGGCCAACACAGCAGGAAATACACGTGTTGACACAGCTGGAACTTCTACATCATAACACTCATTTACACACACACACACACACGATTGTTTTTATATCCCGTGGGGTACATCCATTGACATAATGCATTCCCTAGCCCCTTACCCTAAACCTAACGCCCATATATGATTGCCTAAACCTAAACCTTGCCCTAATCCTAACCAAAACCTAATTGTAACTTAATCTCTAAAACCTAATCTTGACCCTCAAGCAATTTTATGAATCCAATTACTCGAGTAATCGTTGCAGCCCTACTACTTATTAAAATTATCTGTTCAACCTCGCATCTGTGGAAATGCGAAGATGACAAATCTCTGCTTCAAGCATCTGTGTTAAACCCCGCCCACCTTAATGTCCAACCAATCACACAATACTTCTCGGAGCTCCACAAGAAGAAAGTTCTGCTTGGCCGAGGGGTTGAAAACAAGCTGCAAGCCGTCCTCAAACACGTCCGCGAGAACAAAGTGATGTCATTTCGTTCTCGTGGCCCCGAGAACAAGAAGAAAGTTCTCGCTTCTCGTGGAGTATGTAGCAGCCTTTAGCCCGCTTGTCTCCGTTAGCTTCTCTTAGTTCTGG
This sequence comes from Atherinomorus stipes, assembly GCA_023101725.1. NCBI lineage: Eukaryota > Metazoa > Chordata > Actinopteri > Atheriniformes > Atherinidae > Atherinomorus > Atherinomorus stipes. The sequence goes on from JALJCO010004799.1 coordinate 36,987, forward strand.
GTTAGCTTGGTTAGCTCTTAGCTCAGATCTAATTGGCTGTCAATCACTCGCCCCCGAAGCTCACAGCCCCCCTCTCTTTGCCCATTTTTGTATTTTCCGCGAGTGACAACACACCCGACACAGGTAAGATGTCGACAGTGGAAACTACCCACATGAGTGGAAAATTCGTCTATCTTTATTAAACTGTCTAGGACATTAACCCCAAAATTTAACCCAAGAAATACAGGGGCAGAAAATTAAGGTATTTTATCTGAAGCCTTTATTTGGCCCTTGTAACAAAATAAAACGAAACAAAATCATTTTCATATATATAGTTTATTATTACGAGATACATAGAATTATAGTAGTGTAAAAGGTGTCCACCAGGGGGCAGAAGAAGAGCACCACATTTTTACAACAGCATTTTGAGTTAAGTTTTTACTGTTATTAACTTTGAGAAATGGTGTTAAAGGCGCAGGACAACCCTGTTGCCTCGGCTCTGCCCTATAAAGCTGATCTGGTTTTGTCCAGGAAGCGTCTGATCCTGAAAGGTGAGAGGTCATAGGAAGGGACATCACCCTGGCTGAGTTCACACAGAAGCTTGCCGACGATTGGCCCAAACTTGAAACCATGACCTTGAGGAAAAAATAGACATCATGGTGAGAAAAACCCAAATCAAACCTCAGCAGGAATCCAGTGGATGAGAAAATAATCTCAGAAAAAAAAATATAATCCGTAGAAATAATCAGTCGTTGCAGGAAGGTTACGACACCTTGCAGGCTAAGTTTCCTCAAAGATCTTAAAACAAGTGGTGAAACACTCATTCAAGTCCTTAATTACATTAAGTTAAAGCAGTAACAATGGATTAGATTTACGAAGCTCTTCACATTGAATCATGATGTGTTCATGTCTCATTCACAGACCGGTGGTGGAGCATGTTTACCACAGCTCCGCTGGAAACCACTTGGATGAGTTACGATGTTTCTCACCTGTCTAACGTTTATTTCAGAAAATCCTGCAGGTCTGATGATCTTCCTGCACTGTCAATTATTTAAAAGTTTAAAGTTCTTGTTCATCAGCTAACTGGTGGCATTGGTGGAACTGAGAAGGTAAAAAGGGGTGTGAAACTTAAGTTTATCTCCTTCAAAACAAGATTATCCGGACGTTTTTCTGAATATGAGACTTAAACACTTGCTGAGACAGATTATGAGAAAATTGAAGTATTTTGGAACAATAACAACTCAGCCACGAAGTGGTCGGCCACATAAACTGACTGAGTGGGGTCACCGGATGCTGAAGCTCATAATGCGAAGAGGTCACCAACTTTCTGCAGTCAATCAGCACAGACCTCCAAGCTTCACGTGGCCTTAAGATCATGAGTTTCCATGGTGGAGCAGCTGCATCCATCCATACATCACCAAGTGCAATGCCAAACTTCGGATGCAGTGATGTAAAGCAGCCGCCACTGGACTCTAGAGCAGTGGAGGCGTTCTCTAGAGTGACAAATCATGCTTCTCCATCTGGTAGTCTGATGGAGGAGTCTTGGTTTGGCGGTTGCCAGGACAGCTGTACCTGTCTGACTGCATTGTGTCAAGTGTAAAGTTTGGTGGAGGGGGGATTATGGTGTGGGGTTGTTTTTCAGGAGCTGGGCTTGGCCCCTTAGTTCCAGTGAAAGGAACTCTGAATGCTTCAGCGTACCAAGACATTTTGGACAATTCCATGCTCCCAACTTTGTGGGAACAGTTTGGATCTGGCCCCTTCCTCTTCCAACATGACTGTGCACCAGTGCACAAAGCAGGTCCAAAAAGACATGGATGCAGATTCTGGTGTGGAGGAACTGGACTGGTCTGCGCAGTCCTGACCTCAACCCGACAGAACACCTTTGGAATGAATTAGAGCGAGACTGAGAGCCAGGCCTTCTCGTCCAACATCAGCGTGACCTCACAAATGTGCTTTGGAAAAATGGTCAAAATTCCCATAAACACTCCTAAACCTTGTAAACAGCCTTCCCAGAAGAGATTAAGCTGTTCTAGCTGCAAAGGTGGACCAACAACATATTGAAGCCTGTGGATTAGGAATGGAATGTCACTGAAGCTCATATGTGACTTAAGGCAGGTGAGCCAATACTTTTGGCAATATACTGTATGTAAGTCAGAGATGCACGAGGATATTCCAGTAAAACTTATGATTTTATGATCAAAGAAAATCAAACCTGATGGACCTTGTGAAATAACCATAAATCTGGCTGAAAACACGTCTGTCTCAGTGCAGTGAGATAAACTAGAGAGCAGGTGTTAAATGAAGGAGGTTTGCCCTTCATCATGGGACTGAGCCCAGCAGTGAAATAGGAGAAATGGAGCTGCCTGACTCTTTGTTTGGAAGGTCGGAGAGGGAATCTGGCTGGAGGAGAGCGCCGCTGTGCCGCTGGATAAAGGTCTCCGAGCTCCTGTGGATCGTGGCTGGCTTTGAAGTCATAAAAGCTTGGCGCTAACAGGCTCTCGCAGTTTGGCCATGAGACTTTTTATGTGGCCAGAAAAAGAGAATGAAAGGCCTCAATGCACCGCCAAGCCCACACAGACAGCCCCCCCATTCCTCCTCTTTACTTTGCATATTAAATCATCTCACTGAGACTGTGTCATTGTTTCTGTCACACCCATTTCTAGCTGTAGAAACCAGTTTCAGGAGCTCCCAATACCAGTTCATACACACAGATGTCCTGAAATAAGAAACAATATCTAGACTTTAGAAAAACAGCTTAAAACAAGCTGTGAAACGTCCATGACTGGCCTTGCTCCTCTAGCTTCTTCTAAATGTTCTTGTGTGAAAAGCCTTGAGGTCAGATCATTGTGACACAAAAAAAACAGAGCCTTTATCTATCAAATATATTGGGTCTTTGTGGCATTTAACATCAACACATTATTGCTAAGAGATTAATCTGTGAAATTAACACATTAATTTCTTAAAGGGATACCGTGTAACTTTGCAACCAAAAACTAGCCGAATATTATATTAAATTACAATATTGTTATTAATGTAAGTAATAATAGATTATTTCTGGGGTCAAGATGCAGCACTTAACGCATGTCAGTTGATACAACATGTATTTTTATTTTGGGACATGGTTTTAATCTCATCTGTGAAAGTGGTCTGAATGACGTGTTTTAGATTTGGATCTTTTTCATTTAAAGGAATAGTTCACCCACAGAATGGTGTAACTTTATTTTCCACTTCCCCTCATGGTCAGCAAGACTCTGAAGCACTTTTTTAATATCTCAAATGCAGCCGGCAATCAGGAAGGCTTCTTGTTTTCCCCCAACTTTCATGTAATGGAGTTCACCGGGGCCCGAGCCAAAAAAATCCATAAAAGTCCACAAAAACTTGTCAATATTCCTCAATACTGCTCGTCCAATGTAATCCAAGTGTCCTGAGTGGGTAGCGTCCATAATTTACTATAAACAACGTCATTTAGTATATTTTTAGAGCCTAAACAGTACTACATCTTACTTTCACGAAGCACGCAGATGCACGTTCACGAAACTACGGAAGCCTCGGCAGACGAGATCGCGCGTTCTCTTTTTTCTTTGTTTGTTTGTTTTAAATCAATATCGAACCCCTCTTGGAGCCTCTTGTGTTTGTCCTGGTTTGTCTGCAGCTTTGTCGCTCTTACCACAATTTAAACAGTGAATTTCTTCTTCTTCGCTTGCATTATCGGCAGAGTAGGCTCTAAATGCGGAGGCTTCCATAGTTTTGTGAACGCGCATCTGCGTGCTTCGTGAAAGTAAGATGTAGTACTGTTTAGGCTCTAAAAATATACTAAATGACGTCGTTTCAAGTAAATTATGGACACTACCCACTCAGGGCACTTGGATTACATTGGACGAGTAGTATGGAGGAATATTGACAAGTTTTTGTGGACTTTCATGGACCTTCTTGGCTCGGACATAATCGAACTCCATTATATGAAAATTGGGGGAAAAAAAAGAAGCCTTCCTGATCGCCGGCTGCATTTGAGATATTAAAAAAGTGCTCCAGAGTCTTGCTCACCATGAGGGTAAGTGGAAAATAAAGTTACATCATTCTGTGGGTGAATTATTCCTTTAAACTGTGTTTATCCCATTGAGTCTGTTTTACAAGAGAGACCTGTTCTGTTCTACACACTTGACTGCAGCTCTGGACCAGCTGTTCCAGACCGGCAGTTTCTGTCTAGCTGTTCCAGGCAAACAGCTCCAGATCAGCAGGTCTAAACCAGCAGATCCAGATCAGCAGTTCTAGACCAGCAGTTCCAGATCAGCTGACTCCATCAAGGCGATGGAGTCCCATAAATGCTCCTGCAGACATGACTCAGTCCTGATATCCTCCTCAACGCTCCAGCTCATCCGTTTTATTTGCTCTGATCTCAAATCCCTCATGAGGGTCCAGAGAGGAACTCTTCCTGAGCCTGAACCCTGCTGGGTCTTCATCAACTGCTGTGGAAACTCTTCATCACAGATTTTAAAAGAAATGAATCAGCTCATCGTAGATGTGTTTGTTTTCTTCATCATCACCATTAAATGCGACCCACTGGTGAAGATGAGTCAGGGCTGGGTTGGCTAAAGAAATCCTGAACTTTGTGGTCGGTTTGAGGAGAAAAGCTGGAACGGAGCTTTAGGAAATCTGGAGACAGGCTTCCACACTTCCTGTCCATCTCACATCACGTTTATCTGATTTGCTCCAGATCTGAAATGATGGCAGTTTCTCAGATTTCTTTTCCTTTTTTTTCATGAAATCTCCGTTAGCGGTTAGCTTGGTTTACCAGAAACATGGCTGAAGACAAGAAGCTACCTGAGTGCAGCTTACCTGAGAATCCAGCCCCGATGATGATGTTCCTGTAGGTGGGGTGGTGGTCCAGGATGAAGTGACGGTCAGGCGTCAGCTGCAAACACAACAAAACAGAAAAATCTGTCAAATTTGCCTCTGGAAGGCAAATTTGACTGATTTGATGCCCCCCCAGCATGATAAATCCTGTCTAGATGCCAGCGTACTGTGTACATGCAGCTCTCCACCACGGCGGGTTCAGAGACCAGTCTGGGGAAACATCGGCTGACGTATCTCTGGAGGAGGTCGATGTCGGACCGGTCCGTCTGCTGGTCTCTGCAGTCCGGGTCGGTCCCGCTGCCGATGTGGTGGCAAATCTGCGGAGAGGAATCAGCATTAATGAACAAGGCATGGAAACAATCAGTGTGGCATCATCGTCCGCCTCCTCATTTCCTCTGAGCATGTGCACAACGCTCATGTGATGCTGGCACAGATAATGACCGGGTCCAATACAGAACACACAACAGAGACCACAGGCTGCAAGTCAGAGACATTCACGGTCGGCAGCAAAAACGCGCTTGATGCCCAAAGTTTGACGCTGGTCCTCATAAAATCAGACGCCAACATTCAGAGACCAAAACGCTGTTGACACGTGACTACAGCAGGAGCGTCCAAAGTGTCCAAAATCGGTCCTGGAGGCCTTACGGCCTGTGAAGTTCTGCACAACAACTCATTAAGTTCAGGTGTGTTGGAGCAGAGAGACATGGAAAACCTACAGGATTGTGGCCCTCAAGGATCGGAGCACCAGCACTCCCAGAAATTTTCACTGCGTTTGAAATCACTCCATTCAAAACACCTTCTCTTCTTATTTTAGACAAGTCCGATAAAAGACGATGGTTTGGATGGTTTTATTATTTATTATTATCTGTTTTATTTGGGCTTTTTAGAGTGATCTGAAGGACTCAACGCACTCTAACAGCAAACAGCTGACAGCGTGTGGACACGTGTTATCTGATGCAGCGATTACACATGAATAGAAACATAGTGTTGAATTATATATAATTTTTTTTGCCATTGACCTTTGATTTTCTACACACTGCAGCTGTGTCTCAAACCGCACACTTGCATGAATGCACTGGAATTCAGTGCGTAGTGCGCGCTGTGTATTTCGTCTGTAGTGCACACTATTGTGGCTAAATGCTGAACCAAACAGAGCGCTGCACTTACAGGAAGTCATGGACTAGCATTGCCTGCTAATGTGTGCTAACTCCTCTGAGCAGGTATAACCGTGGCCTCAAACACATGACCAGATCATAACTGTCATCAGGGAGTGAACAGCTTGGTAGCATGCTACAATATACATTAGCAATTATGTCTAATTCATTTCATAAACGTTACTTAAATCAGTACAATACCGCCTCCGATGCAGCAGGGGTCGCCACCGCTTTGTTCACCGCCATTTTTCAGCTCTGAAAGCAGTTTGAACGTCTCGCCTTTTACCCCTACATCAGCAAGATGGTGTCTGTTTAGTGCGAGTAGTGCGCTTCGTTTTGCTCTTCATTTTTGGCCATTATTAGGACAACATCCTGGTACTTTCAGTGCACTGAAATTTTGGCTTAAATGACACCATGAACGCACTACACACTCAAAAAATAGTGTTTAAAGTGCTCAAGTGCGCGGTTTGAAACACGGCCTGTACCTTTGACACAAGTTCTGAGATCATGTTGAAATCATCAGATTTCAACATGATCCAAAGAGAAGGAAACATGTTGTTGGTCGTGCAGACCGGTGGTCTGTCCTGTAGAACAAAGCTGATCCATACAACTAAAAACCAGGACTGGAGACCGTCTGGAAGTTTTACCTGATTCTCTGTTCAGTTCTGCCATCAGCTCTGATTTATCGAAACACTTCCCCTTCTTCTGATATTTATTTACTGGTTTGTGTATAATAAAACTGGAGTCTCCATCGTACCTTCATCATCCCCGGGTACTCGTTGGATGGGAGGCCGTAGATGTGCTCTTTGGACTCCTCACTTTCAGTCAGAATGAAGCAGGGGAAGCGTCGCTTCACGTCGTAGGACCCCGGAACCTTCTCTCTCCAGTAGCACACATTGATCTTCATCACCTGGTAACCAGATAAAACCAGTAGTACCAGTCCAGTCCCCAGAGATTGGACTGGTTCTGATTCATAAAACTCCTTTCTTTAGATTTAGATAGCCTAAAAACACTACAGATGTGCTGGAGCAAAACCCAATCCTGACTCCTGGATTCCTCCTTTTTAGCTCTTTGTTGTTTCATTAACTTTTTGTGTGCCAACAAACATAACTGAGTGACGGACCATTGAATCTTCGCCTCCACCATCCTGTTTCTAACAACTCCTAACAACATGGCATGTAAGCTAGTTGAGCTGGAGGCTGCGTCGTCAAGCCTCAAGTTCCCGTCTGGGAGCACATTCGGTTTTGACAAAAAGGGAGAAGGAAAAAGAAAGAAAAAAAGCCGACAAAACAAAAGCAGCATGCCGACTCAGTCGGGTATGAACTCAGAAACACTTCCAACATGTTAACGCATCAAAAGCGACACCACACAAGTTTGAATGTTACTGGTACAACGAGAAAACAGACAAATTTGGTGCAAACAACTGTAAAAACAGCAGTATGTTACTTATTTATGCATTTTTTTGTGCAGGAAATTGACCAGAAGAGTAACCTGCTGTGATGTTTAGTTTTGTGATGAGGATGAGTGACATGAAAAAGGAGCTGTTTGTATTAAATGCCACTCTTAAAGCTCAGATGGTGCGGTGAAAGCATGTTTCCACTTTAGTTGTGAAAGCATTTTTTTTTTCATTGAAAAGTGTAAAAAAACAAACAGCAGGATTTTATTGTAAAATATTTTCTATATTCATAAAAAAAAAAATTCTCATTCAAACAATATGTCAAAAAAAACAAACAGCTTTGATGTTAAATTTTAGTGAAATTGTTAATAAAACATATTGGGTTTTTTTTCTAATACTGTACCGACAAAAAAAAAAATTCCTGAACCATGAACCCTACTAATTATTAATGAAAAAAATTGTTAAACCCTGTTCATCAGTGAGTGTTTATGACCTGTTTAATCATATTTATATGCTCGCACAACAACATGATAATAATAATAAAATTGAATAATAATAATAATGATAATAATAATAATACCTCTAGTGGTAAGCTGAGGCCTGTGTGGACCAGCAGTCTGTTAGCCCAGGGTCCAGCAGTGACCACCAAACTCTTAGCCCGGTAAACACGAGCAGAGGTTGTCACGGTAACGATCGGTCCCGGTGTGATGTCAGTCACCTCCTCGTTGTCTCGTAGGACACCACCCAATTTCTGGAACTGCCCCTGGAGAAGAACAACACTGAATATTGATGTATGAAAATCTCTTCATTTAAATTGTTGTTCATACTCTGAAATCAAACCAACCCTGTCATGATGGAGGAGGATGAAGAAGAGGAGGAAGAGTGACTATCTAAGAGTCATTAGAAGCGTAAGCAGCTCTCTCTGTCGTCTTCACTTGCTAAATAAGGATGTAAATTCTCATGTGTTGCCCTGATATACCGACAATAAAGCCTTCACTGTCAATCTCACTGGCTGCTCCAACACATGAACACCGACACACTTGATTGTGTTTTATCTGATGGTTTGCCCGTTCTTAACTTGAGACATCTGCAGCGCTGTTTTCCACACATAACCCTGTATTATATAGTCACATTGCACATACCACCTCATGCTGCTGTTGGGTGCTGCCGTCCTCCACTGCCCTGCAGTTTCAACCATTTTTAACCCACCTCGAGACTGAGGACCATAGTTTCTGGTTTGATTCCACCTGTCAGACTGTTCTGGATACTGTGACTTTGTTTAAAACTCGGCGGTCAAGACCAAATCCGAGCCTGAGCTGTCAGACATGAGCGAGCAGAGGCAATCTGCAGGTCTGAAGGACTGCTAGCATCATCGTCAGTCAAGTGAACGATGCCAGAAGAAAACAGATTTCTGAAAGAACAGACTGTTCTTAATGTGGCACTTCCATTTTTACAGATTGTCAATAATAGAAACCTACAGGTTTTCCTTATGATGCTACCCCTCCTCAGTTTTTCTACATATTGGGGTCATCTTTTCTTCAAGTCTTAGCAAGTCTGTCCCATGACTTCTTATTATAAACCTGGCTGTGACCCTGTAGTCTTGGTTAATTAAAAGGTCTTTTTCTAAATTACCTTCCACCAAATCTTTGAAAAGATGGCTTACACTAACGTAAAGGTCTTTTTGGATGACCTTGACGTTTTACAGGTGTTCCAGTTTGGTTTTAAGTGCTTTACAGTACTGAATCAGACTATACTGATCATCAGCATTTACTGATTACTGATTTTGTGCTTTTAGAGTTGACAGCTGCATCAGAGAAGACGGATCGTAACATCTTAGTTTGGTGCTTAAAGCAGTGTGTGGGCATTAAGGATGAACCACTGCAGTGGTTCAAGTCATATTTAACAACACAAAATTTCTGTATTAGCTTGGAGAACATGGGTCCTCTTTTGCTTGTCTCCACTTGGGTGTCCCACAGGGTTCAGTATTAGGCCCCGTATCATTTTCTTTGTAAATGCTTCCACTTTGATCAATTTTTAGGGGAAGTACAGCATTGATTTTCACTGTTATCCTTAAGTCTGCCAAATACATATTATTGAATTTCCCTTCTGGGATAAGATAAGACAGCTGGCTGAACTAAACCCTCTTTTGAGGCAGAACTTTGAACTTTTCGGTAATCCATGCATTGTTTCTACCCAACTGGATGACTGTAATTTGCTTTACAGAGGAGTTAGTGCATCCACCATTGCCGACCTCCAGATTGCAAAATGCTGCTGCACTTCTTCTCACTGGATCTATTTCCCCTACTTTAGCCTCCCATCACTGGCAGCCAGTTCTACTTACAACTCATTTTTTAATTATTTAAGTGTGGGATAAAGCCCTATGAATCTTCCATTAATTTCTGATAATGGACACCTCGGAGAGCATTATCCCGCTTATACCATAGTTACTTATTAAAGAAATAAATATTGAGTCAATTATTAATATGTTAATGTTGTGTTGTTTTTTTTTACCACTAAAGCGTTTCACAATAAGCATAGATAAATATATATATATATAGAGAGAGAGAGAGAGAAAGAGAGAGAGAGAGATGGATGGATAGAAGGATACTGTAGATAAACAGATACGTGATACAAAGTGCTATTTTAGAGGGCAAGTGCCCCTAGTGTGTTTTGAGAGTCTGTTGCCATGGCTACCAACTAGCGTTTGACCAGAACTTTTTTATAGGTGTCCTATATCACTTTTTTAACAGACGCACTCCAGCCAATCAGAATCGAGTATTCACCCAGACCATGGTATAACTTGCTTTTAAGTCCCTCTATGGCCATTCTCCAACCCATCTTCCAGAGCGTCAGTGCCTTCAAACCGAGGGATGTCAGATGCTGACTCGCTGAGGAAGGGCGGGAGAAAAGGGAACAACAGCAACCCCAGGAGAGCAACAGGATTCGGAGAAGAAAACTCACAAATGTACATATGAACAGATTACACATTTGTTCGCAATGTTAGCCAGACATGCTAGCTAGGCTAAAATACTGATTAAAATCTTGCAAAGGCTCTTCGGCAGTTTAAGAGACAACAGCCATCAATGGCAACTTCTCCGTGTGGTTGTTTTGTTTTTTTAACAACCGAACAATGAGTGATGAAAAGAAAGAAAAAAAAAACGATCACAACTTTTAACTCCATGTTGTTGCTGAGCATGTTGTTATGGTGAGACGTATGTGCAAACGTCACCACGCAGTCGCTTACGTGCCTGAACGTAAATGCAGCAAGTAGTGTCCCAATTCCTAGGGAAGATTACAAAGCCCTACCCCTTGTGGCTCCAATTCAAGGGTGTAGTGATAGTGGGCGAGGGCTAGTGGTAATGAGTAAGGGCTAGTGGTTGAAAGTAGGGGGAATGTTGGGATTGGGCCTTTGGGTTGGGTTGGGATTGGGTGCGTGCCAATACACCCCCTAGCCCTACTTTTATCCCTATCCCTAAAATGATGCGCGTTCCCGTGAGGGTAGTGGTGTCCCAGTTCGTCTTTTGCATGTAGGGGTAGTGGATATAACGAGGGGTAATATGAATCTAGCCCTTCAGAGCGAGGGATTTCAGATGCTGACTTGCTGAGAAAAGGCCAGAGAAAATTCCTCAGAGAGCTTAACGTCATCATTTGCATACCGAATCAACCAACAGTAGCAACCCCCCTGGAGAGCGAGAGGACTTAGAAAGAAAACTCACAAATGTACAAATGTAGAGATTACACATTAGTTCGTACTATCGAATTAATGTCGTAATACTGACAAAAATCTTGCAAAGGCTTTTCAGCAGTTTACAAGAGACAACAGTCGTCAAAGGCAACTTCGTCTCCATGTGGTTGTTTTGTCTATTAATCAACCGAAGCATGATGAAGGATTGAAAGAAAAACGATCGCAACCGTTAACTCCGTGTTGCTGTCATATGAGATGTATGCGCAAACGTTACTACGCAGTCGCTTACTTCCCTGAGCGTAAATGCAGTGAGTGTCCAAATTCCTAGGGAAGATTACAAAGCTCTACCCCTTGTGGCTTCAATTTGAGGGGTGTAGTGGTCGTGGCTGAGGGCTAGTTGTTGAAAGTAGTGGGAACACTGGGATTGGGCCTTATTCACCTCCTGGATCAGACCTGAGGGAGCCATGAACCAAGCGGAAGCTCAGAGAGGATGCCACTTCCTCTGGTGCAGCACCTAAACCGTGAAATGATCTCCCCTTTACGTCAGACCTCTGTGTAATCAGAATTGAAATCATCTTTTCTATTTGGGTTTTAACAAGTAAGACGCTGATCTTCTTCACGCATTATAGTTTTAGTTGATTTCATATTGTTTTATCTTGTGATGTAGGGCTGTTTTAATGTGTTTTATCTTATTTGTATTTATTGTGTTTTACTGATTGTAATTCATGTCATGTGTTGTGTTATCTGTTGCTTTCATCTGAATTTTATGCACAGCACTTTGGTCTGGTGTGTTTGTTTTAAAGTGCTATATAAATAAAGCTGGATTGGAAAATTTATATCTGGAACATCCATAAAATCCTTCTTACACACATTTATAGCAGCAGAGTAAACAGAGGCCACATCATGGATCATAAAACCAGAAAGAACAGCTCCTCCAGCATGATAGGTTTTTTTTTTTCCTGACATATTTTCTTATTTATTATTGGCTGTGGGAGATTTAAAGACCTGCATCGCTGCCCGGAAGACTGACTTTAATGAGAAAACAAGTATTTGTGTATTTAGAGATTTTTCAGATGATCAAGACTTTCTCCCAGACTTTAAAAACAATAACAACAGGAACACCTCGGTCTTCTGGCTGTTAGTGGCTGAGATGTGATCAAAACGATGCCTTTATATGCAAATGACATTCAGAGAAGTGTCTGCACCGGCAGGAGTGGGAAGGAAATCAGGTTCGTGCACATGAATATATCTGAAAATGATGGAGATTTATCACAGACAAGCATGTCTCTGTAAATCTGTTGGGGAGAATGGGTTTGCACGTTCAGCCATAAATCTGCAGCTCTGTCTGGAGCTTGACAGTTTTCACAGTCACAAACTTTACAGTGCAGAAGTGAACGCAGACAGCATGAAACTGTGCACACCTGATGCCATGCACCATTCTTAAAATATGATGATGAATTGATATCATGGGGACAAAAATTGCAAGGTGAGATTTCAAGCTTTCTGGTGATAAATTAAACTCTTATCTGACTTACTGTGTCGATATTAATCATGAATGTTTCCATGACATCACTGATGAAATGAAGAAAAATGAAGAAATGAGGGAAAAGTGATGGTGCTGCAGCGTTCTCAGTGTCACACTGTTTCTTAAATTCACTTCAATTAAACATCCTTTCTCTCAGAAAATGGATTCATCTACTTCCTGTATTGAAATTATTTCAACATAATGGTGGATTTTAAAAATCTGTTGAAAAATTCTCAGAAAAATCTATAAAATTTCTCTGAGTCTTTAGTATGTGACACACAGAGACCTGCAACAATCAGTTTGAATTTATTTTCTCATTTGAAAAGATAAAAAAAAAGATATTTGAGCTGAATAAATCAAATAGAAGAAGATATTGTTATATTTTATTTATCCAGGAATGTAAACCTTATTGTTCATCTTTAACTCATCTCAATATAAGGTCGTGGAGAACTTTGATGTTCTGACATGAAACCAGGTCTGACCTGAACAGTCCGGAGCGCTCGGTCGGCATACAGGACCCCAGCAGTTACATCCACCACCGCTCCATCTCCCGCAGCCAGAACCACATTTGGGATGTGCTGGTTGAAGTTTCCACGGCTCAGCGTTACCATGGGAACCTTGTTTCTCACCAGGGTATTCTTATACATCTGGAAGTTAGAACTCTTCTCCGGTCCCATAATCAGAAGTCCTGTTTGTCTAAGAGCAAATATGAAATATAAGTTTGACATTTCCCTACTATGCAAAGTTACTTAAACTGAATGAATGATAATTGAAAATATAATTAAAAGAATGAGCATCACAAATTTTGAGCTCAGAATGTGCAGGAAGTCTGAGGTGGAGTCAGACCACCCTGAGACTTTCATACAGAGGTCTGTTTGGGAGGAAGTCAATAATCAAAGAAATTACTCCAGAAAAAAAAACATGCTAAAATGTGTAAAAAGTACTGTAGAAATCACATATGATCCTCACTGTGCTGTCTACAGATGACAAGAGTCCAGAAAAATGACGAAAAATCAGACAAAAGATTATACAAGAAATCAGTCTAGAAATCAAACAGACTAAAAATAAGATTAAAAATAAGACTAGAAATCAGATTAAAAAACAGCAAGCACGCTATAAATCAGACTAGAAATTGGGCAAAGAGACAAGAAATCAGTCTATAAATAAGACTACAAATCAGACTAAAAACAATTTCCCCCTTGGAGGATGAATAAAGTATCTATCTATCTGTCTGTCTGTCTGTCCATCTATCAGAAAGTAGACAATAAATCAGACTAGAAATCAGTCTACAAATTAGGCAAAAATCATAAGTCTAGAAATCAGACTAGAAATAAAAATATAAAACAAACTAGAAATCAGTCTGCAAATAAGTCTACAAATCGGACTAAAGACAGAAAGCAGTCTAGACATCAGATTAGAAATTAGAATAGAAATCAGACAAGAAATCAGTCTACAAATTGGGCAAAAAATAATCAGTCTAGAAAAAAGACTATAAATTAGATTAGAAAACAGACGAGAAATCTGACTAAAAATAGAAAGCAAACTAGAAATCAGGCTATAAATTAAAACAGAAATCAGACTAGAAATCATTCTACAAATTGGGAAAAAATAATCAGTATAGAAACCAGACTATAAATTCGAACAGAATTGGTAACAAGTGAACGCAGACAGCATGAAACTGTGCACACCAATGATCTCAATTGGTAACATGGTAACAGACTAGAAATCAGTCAAGAAATCTGATTAGAATAGAAATCTGATTAGAAATTGGGCAAAGAGACAAAAAAAAAGATCATCCTAGAAAAAAAGACTATAAATTGGATTGGAAAACAGACTAGAAATCTGACTAAAAACAAAATATCAGTCAAGAAATCTGACTGAAATTTGAAAAGAAATCCAACTAGAAATTGGATAAAGACACAAAAAAAATATTCAGCCTAGAATAAAGACTAAACTGTAAATGAGACTAAATCAGACTAAAAACAGAAAGCAGGCTACAAATTAGTGTAGAAATCAGACAAGAAATCAGTGTAGGAATTGGGCAAAAGATAATCAGTCAAGAAATCAGATTCAAAATTACAACAGACAAAAAATTAGGCAAAGAGACAAAAAATAATTAGCCTAGAAATAAGATTAAAATAAGAAATTAGAGTAGGAAACAGACTAGAAATCAGGCTAAAAATAGAATGCAAACTAGAAATCAGACTAAAAATAGAATGCAAACTAGAAATCAGACTAAAATAAGAAATTAGAGTAGGAAACAGACTAGAAATCAGACTATAAATTAAAACCGAAATCAGACAAGAAATCACTCAACAAATTGGGAAAAAATAATCAGTATAGAAACCAGACTACAAATTCGAACAGAAATCAGACTAGAAATCAGTGAAGAAATTTGATTAGAATAGAAATCCGATTACAAATTGGGCAAAGAGACAAAAAAAAAAAAAAGATCATCCTAGAAAAAAAGATCATCCTAGAAAAAAAGACTATAAATGAGACTTTCAGACTAAAAAACCGACAGTGGACTAGAAATCAGACTATAAATTTAAACAGAAATCAGACTAGAAGATCATGTAAACAGGAAACTCTGGTCGCGTCAGGTGTGAGGACAACTGGTCTGGCAGGTGGATGAACAAGACAAGATGTTTTCTACAACACAGAAACTTCCTCCTGACTTTAACTGAAGAGGTGCTATAAAAATACCACGTAGCTGTCCCATGCAGACTTCTAGGACTCTGACAGCATCTGAACCTGCAGTTCCGTTCATACACCCAACTGCTGGAAACAGACAGGCTGGGGGGAGGCAGAGGGGGGTCTAAGATCCATTTCTGAGAACCAGAGTGAGGCTGAGGAGGTGTGACTGAAGGTGTGCAAGGCTTCCAGAGGCAGGAAAGAGAACTCTGACAATCGTCCTGAGCTGCTTGTATTCACATGACTTTACATCATTAGTCTCACATAGCATGACGTGGCCGTCAACTTCAAGCCCCATTTATGCTCCCTTACGTACGTAAATGGCGACGTCCATTTCATGCGCTGTCATGTGTCGCCGTTTTCATACTTCCATTCGTCTTCTGGGTTTTGATGGTTCATAAATCAGTTTGTCCACAAGGCAGCAGTGCTGAGTTCATTGTTAATTTCCCTGTTTTGATGTCAGTTTACACCGCTATGGACACACTCACACAGCCTCTCCTCAAAAGCGCCAGCCATGTCTACAGATGCTCTTCTCTGTTTGTTTGGCGTCTTCTTCTCTCAGGGCTATTAGACATCAGCGGTTTTTGTGTTGTTTTCTTCCAGTTCCTGTTCTTCTTCTCTGGTTTGTTCCTGCATATCAGCTACGAAGCTCAACACTGACCATAAATTGGCCTTCACTTCTCGTTGTAGACCAGAGCATGTGTAACAAACTTGTTCTTGAGCTGGAAATGCCACGCAACAGTGATGGTTTTTACTCTTCCAGTTGTCCAAACCACAAAACCGATCTGACTTGCAGTCATGAAAACAGGAGGAAGAGCCAAAGACTGACTACTTAGAGCAGTGGTTCTCAACCTGGGGTCCCTTGACTCTAATCAGGTTCCCCCAAAGAGCCAGTGTGCCCCAGATGCTTTGACTGTTCAAAGCCAGTGTTTTCTATATGAAAGCCATGTCCACACAGAGACCAGTTGACGAGGATCCGCTTAAGTTCTTTTATCATCTATATGCTTTATTCACATGAAACCAAAGTTTCTGAAAGCCTGAAAACACTTTGCACTCTTTCATTAACGAGATGCGTCTCAGAAACGCAACAGTGCAGATGACTCGTCTTTACTTTGAAAAAAGGAAAAAAAGTAAGGCTAAATGTTGATAATCAGCTTAGCTTTGGTTTTATCAAAGAAAATGAACCAGAAGGAATCATTCATGGTGAGAAGCAGTTAATAAAAGCATTAAAAATCAGTATGGTTTCAACACAGGGTGGGTGATGGTCCACAGCTGTTTGGTAGTTGCAAGAAGGGGGGTTTTCAGGGAAATTAGGTTGGGAGCCACTGGCTTAGAGAATGGTTTAAAACCTTTCGATGGGAAAATCTGAACCATCAGTCAGAGCTTGAAGTAAGGAGGCCATTTATGTTCCCTGCAAATGTCATATGGCCGTGGTTTGATATCACAAATAATGGACCCTGAGACATGCATGATAAATCATTCGCTGTCAAACAGTAAAGCAACTGAGGGAACATGACCAGGAAACCTGTTTTCATCAATGATTTAATCAAACACATTCATCCAGATTCTAAACATGAAAGTTTTGGAAATGTAGGAGTTCCATATGAGATGAGACGCAACTAATCTGTGTTTTGACCCATCTTTAGTTAAATTCATTTTTTCTCTGTGTATTCTGCAGACATCTTACCTGTACAGTTTTACACGCTCCGTGCTCTCCAGCTGAGCCCACAGCTCATACATTCCTCCATCATCTGATGTGTAGAAGTCCTACAGATAGGCCTTAAGGATGATGCGAGTCTGGCCATGGGAGCTCCCGCGTGTGGTGTGGGGCAGAACAAACTGCAAACGAACAGGCAAGGGCTCAAACAACTGTGACTTCCGATAAAACATCATTACCATACAGCTAGCATAGCTGTATGGTATGCATAAGCATAAGATACATTTTCACACATGACACACATCTCTGGTGATTTTTATGATACTACAGACTACACAGCGTGGGTCAAGCGTGGGACAAGCTCGGGACAAACCATAGTCCAAACCATGACCAAGAATGGGCTAAGTGTGGGCCAAGCATAGGCCAAGTGTGGGCCAAACCATGGACCAACCATGACCAAGAACGAGGCTAAACCATGGGCCAAGCATGGAACAAGTGTGGGCCAAGAATGGGCTACTCATCGGCAAAACCATGGGCCAAACTATACAGTAGGCACATTCAGACAGAGGTTCTAAGAACGCAGTTTCTATGACTACGTCTCCCGAGTTAAGTTATAAGAACTACCCTTCACCTTCAGTGTGCGTT
>JALJCO010004800.1:0-39129 GCA_023101725.1 Atherinomorus stipes
CCTAATGCCGGTAACGGCTCTTCTTCCAGGGGGGAATTCATACCCCCCTGGTCTCCTTTCCCAAGACCTCCCCCCCCCCCCCTGCTCTACCTCACACACACACACGTAGGGTTTTGGGGAGGGTGCGTGTCAAGCGGGCGTGGTGAGGGAGGGCACCAAAGTGCCTTTGCTTGCCATCGTCTAGAGACAGCCTGCTCCCCAGTTTTAACCACACTTAGACACCTAAACACATAAAATAACAACAGCTCACAACCACTTCTGAGGGGCGGGCCATATAGTGTGTGGAAGGAGGGAGGGGCCGGTTGGGGGGTCATGCCCCCTACGCGACCCCACCCCCGGCATGACTTGGCACTGCCCCTTAGTTTTAACTGCAAACAACACACATCTTACACACACAGTCATGAGCGGGGGTCGGGGGGGGGGGGCAGGGTCCTTTCATACCCCGGTCTCCCGGGCGCTACTGGGGGGAGGGGGGACAGTGGCTGCTTCACGCGCCAGTGGTTAAGGCTGGCTGCATTGCGGGGGGATCTGCTGGCCTGGGGGATGCCTGGCCTGCTGCGTCCGGGGGGTGGGGGATGGGGGGGTGGTGGGGGGGGGGGGGGGGACGTGTTGGGGGCTTGGAGCTCACGGCTCCTTCCCCGGCCCGAGCTACCACTCAGGAGGCACGAGGGCATGGGCAAGAGAGAGGTGGGTATGTGAGAATAATGAATGAGAGTGTGAAGAGAGGAAATGTGGGAGGGAGGAACTTGGGCTGGAAGAGGGAGGAGATGTGGGTAAGTGGTTGGAGGAAAGGGGGATGGAGGAAGGAGTGGCATGCTCGTGAGTGTCTAGTAGGGATGGTCATGAGGGGCTGAAGGAAGGAAGGGCGGGAGTGTGATAGGTCAGAGGGATGGGCGGGGCTGGACATGTAAGGGGGGACTGTATGGAGTATTGGGGGTATAGGGAGGTGGGGGCGTATGTGTGGGGAGGTAGGGAGGGGTTGGTGCAGCTATGTGGGGGGAGTGCATGTGTGTGTTAGAGGGTATGAGGAGGTGGGGGTAGGTGTGGACGGTAGAGGGAGGAGAGTGTTGGGGGTGGAGGGAGGAGTGAGTGTGGGTATGTAAGGTCGGAGAGCGGAGTGGGTGGGTGTATGTGTGTGTGTGGGGGGTACACGGAGGTGTTGGGTAGGGCTGGGCGGTGTGGGCGGAGGTTCGTATCTCGGTGTTCGTGCCGGGCATCTTGGTGTCGGTGTGGTGCGGTGTGGCTGCGGGTTGGTTGGGGGCCGGGCGCTTTGGTGGGGGGTGCGGTTTTGTTTGTGGCTTCCGGGGCTTTTTGTGCGGGGCGGGCGCAAGGGGGATCTGTATCTTGTATGTGGTTGCTCTTGCGGTATGGATGTCTTGGGTGCCTGTGTCTCGGTGTGGGGGCGGCGACGGTATATCTTTCAGCCCTAGTGTTGGGGTAGGTGTGTGGGGAGTGTGTGTGTGGGCGTGGTGGCGGGGTAGGGGGTGGTAGAGGTGGTGGCGCCCTGGTGTCAGGTGTGTGGGGCAGGGACGTTGGGGTGGGGGCTGGCCTGCCCTGGGGGGCGTCGTCTGGGGGGTCCGGTCCTCCTGGGTTTCGGTTGGGCCGCCCGGGTCCGGGGGGGGGGGGTGGCTGCTCCTGGGCGCTTGGGCCCTGGGCCCGGCGCTGTCTCCGCTCCGGGGGACGCCCGGCGCCCGGTGGGGTCGGCAGCTGCTGGTCTTGGTCCGCTGGGGCCTGGGCCCCCAGACTGCAGGGGGCTCCGGCTGGGGCCGCCTTTTGCCGCCCTTCGGGGGATGCATGTCCGCTCTTTGGGGGGGGGTAGCTGGGATCTGGGCCTCTGGGTGGCTGCTGGGGGCCTGGGTCGTGAGCCTTGCGGGCTTCCTCCTCCTTGCAGAGACGAGGCTGCATCTGCATGACTGTATCACCATGGAGCACCCTTTATTATGCATGTTGACACTGTGACACTGCTTCCCATTGCGCTGACTAGGTTGTACCTCTTCTCTGCGTAGTTCTGCGTGTGTTTGTGTGTGTTTGTATGATTATGCTTTCCAACAGAGACCTTGGTTGTTTAGGGATCGCGGTACAGATGTACCAGTGAACTGTGTAAGTGGATTCATGTTTTCTCTCTCCTCTCTCTCTTCCTCTTCCTTACTCCTCTCTCTCTGTTTCACTTTCTATCATTACCTCTGTTAACTTTCATTTCTCCCTTGTCAGGCCCAGCAGTATGAAATGGAATGGTGTAATAGACAAATGTTTAAATAAAAAAATAAAATGAATAAACATGATATCAAGTGGAGCCTTATGTTCATAAAGCTCCGCTTGGTAAAGCAAAACTGTTCAACAGAATAAAGCAATCAGATTTCCATTCTGCTTGCTTCGATGCTGGACAGGACAAGTAGAAAAAAAAAAAAAAAAAAAAAAAAAAAAGAGATGCAAACTGTCCACTGATAAGCTGGATGCTCCCTCTCCTCTTTAGTCTGCAGGACACAGCAGATTAAATTTGCTATTGATTTATAAGCTCGTGTTTCCCTTGAAATGCTAAAATGTTTCAGCATCTGGCATGTTGTTTATGTTCTACTGTGAATAAAATGTGGGTTGATAAGTTTTTCAAATCATTGCATTTTGTTTTGCACATCATTCAAGGGTCAAGATTAACTTTTTTGCCTCTCAAAGAGAAATTGTATTGGGTCATTCGCCCATGCTGCAGCCGCTATGCACATATGCTCAGTACACGATCAATAAAACATAAAGACACATACAAAAACAGTGCCAGAAAGGGCAAATGTGGTACTGCCATTGTGTATACATGTGCATACATGTCCTCTCTAAACCGTAAATAAATAACACCTAAAAAGCAGCAACAGAATTTAAAAAACAAAAAAGAAAAACTAATCATCAACCCAACTATTTAGGAATTGCTTGTGTACCTAAAATCCGTTATTGCATTAAACATTTAAACATCAGTTTTAAGCAAACAACTGGGTTTTCATTACTCAGTTGTGTTTTCGCACAACTGTCTGACATCTGGATGGAAAGAGGTAAAAATAAGTGGAATTGGGAACAGAAAATTAAGATTAATATAATCAGACAAAAAAACAGCCTTCTGGAAATAAATAAAACGTACAAAAAAGTGCTAGTTTTTACAAGAACTTCCATATTAGAAAGAAATATTTGGAGAAGTTAAAAAAAAAAAAACGGGTACAAGTGGAGGTTGTTTTGGGAAAATCTCTGGAATCAGGTCAGAGTTAATCTGTTGAGTCCACAGACCAGGAATGATCGATTTAAAGTCAGTCTACATCTGTGGGATTTATTTTCTCATCATAACGCCTTCAGTTCCCGTTTCTGGCTGCTTTTCTCATCATTTTAACATAAAGACAAAGCTAACAGCGATAACGTGACACGTTTGCTTGCTGGTGCAGGTAGGAGGCCTGTGTGAGAGCGTGTCTTACCATCCTGCTGCTTGACCAGCCCTTGATGGATGTAGCGAATGTAGGTGAAGAAATTACACACAGCTGTGATCTAAAGAAAAACAGAAATATTTCAGCCTGGTGTTTGTGAAATGTTCTTCAGGACTCAGTTCCTGACTGATGTTACAAACACTGAAACGTTTGGTATTAAAAGTAGATGGAGAAGTTTAATCCAACAGGTTGTTCCATTAACATTCCCCTCATGTGGACAAGGGACGTCATGACCACCTCATTTCACAATGAATAATAGTAAACACCATAATTAATTAATCGTAAAGATCCTTCAATATTCCATAAGGGACTGCGTCTGAGACATAACGGCAGACGAAGAGTTAGACAAAAACTGATTCAGACTTCCTCATCGAATTTGCTTTGGGTGGAAAAATAAAGGAATGTAGGACGGCTCTGCAGCTTGTAAAGCAGGGACCCTCAGTCCTGTTCTCGGGGGCCATTGTCCTGCAGGTGTCCTAAGTTTCCCTGCTGCAACACATATGATTCACACTCACACTTGTGCAAAGCTTAAAGGCCTCCTTCCACTGAAAACCCGTTTAACTTGCTCCTTCTGAAATACGGAGGGTTTCCCCTTGTTTACTTACACATGCTGACTTGCTAGCGTTGCGTTCCCCCAGTCGGCTGTGCTTCCTCATCACAGAAACAATACGAAGAAAAGAGCGAATTGGGAACAGCCTTGCACTTCTACGTAACATTGCAAATAGCGTATCCCACGTGGGGTTTCTATCTGTCCATTGGAAGGCAGGTAACCCTCCACTACACACTAGAAGTAAAGACGGCACGACTGTAGCTTCGGAGTTGAGAAGCTAATTAGCTAACTGTTTGTTAGCATGGCGGAACAAACTTGTTTGTCGGCTCTATTTCCTGTCTGTAGCAAAATAAGAGCGGAGGGCGGAGCTTCCTTCATACACTGATGGGAGCCAGCCAATCAGACGGAAATTCATGAGAAGGACCCGGAAAAGCCTGACGTTGGACCACAAGCCTCTCTTCTAGTATACAAATACAGCTGGATACAAAGATACCAGAAGGTTTTTTTAAACAGAAACGATGCAGAATGCATTCAATAATAATGGAGAACACAGAAATATTAATGAAAAGACCACGGAAGTACAACTTTAATGTTGAGCTCAGCCAAGTTGGCTAATTACCCATTGATTTGAGTCAGGTGTGTTGCACCAGGGAAACTTCTAAAACCTGCCCAAATGGCCCTCGAAGACCAGGATAAGGGATCCTGTTTACTTTGTTTCATATTATTTTGTTCTGTTGTCATGAAAAGATAGAACTGAATAAAACTTAAGACCCATCAGGATGTTGGTGTGATTTTACTTTTGTTGTGAAACAAACTTGCTGTGGCCTATATAGCTAGCGAATAATTATTTTGCCAAAAAACTCTTTTCTCAGTGTTGTTTTTGTTGTTTCATAGCATAAACAGCTGTTCAGATGTTGGAGGCGTTACTAGAGTAAAAAAAAATATTGGCATGAAAGTCACTTTTCCACTGGAAGAGCATTGCCGCATAAAATGTTTGTTTTCTCATCTTTTTGGTGAAAACCAGGCATTTTTGCTGCAACTACCCCATGTTCTACTGCAGATTACTTAAGAACGGGAAAAGCTAGAAACAAACTTTGTTTCTCTGATGAAAGAACAGAGTGTAAACTTTCCTTTGGTAGATTCGGTGTTTGCATAGGCATAGAACACAATGTTCTGTGGCTCTCTAAAAATCTTTAAAACTAGGGATGGGCAAAATGTTACTGTGTGATATATTGTCAAAGAAATTCCCCATGGTAATAATTTTGCATCTCACGATTAAAAAGATAAATTCCATGAATCAGGTCGTATTCACAGTTATTTATAAGATTAGTTTTGCTGTTTTGCACCATCTGAATAAATGTTAAATTTGTTCTCGTATTTCAGACATGTTTGATTGGCATCACTACAGTTTTGCAGTACAAGTGTACTACTGGATCTTAATTGATGTAGTTTAGTGGTTTCTAGTATTATTTTAGGGTTCTCAAGACAAAATGTCCTGATAGATTTTTGATACAGATGATCGGGCCGATGTTTTTAATCGTCATTTATCGTTACCGTGTCAAAAAAATGAAATTATCGGAATACATTTTTAGTCCATATCGCCCTTGGCAATATGGAGCGGTCTGCTCTGAAAACGTCTGGCAGTCAATGAGTTAATAGTTTTTCCAATTAGTTTTCATTGTGTCCTTCATTATATTAATTTTGGGGTCAATGCAGTATCGGCCCCAAATATCAGCAAGTTGTATTGGCTGAGGCTGATCAGAAAACATCGGTCATAAAAAATCTGTATCGGTTGATCCCTAATTAAAGCACATCTAGACTGACCAGGTGAACCCACCTGAACCCTACTCGGGACGTAGAACTGGTCCACAAATTGCTGATTTTAATTTTGTATTATTTCCTTCAACATTACAGCAGATTACATGTACATGACTGTGTGTGTGTGTGTGTGTGTGTGTGTTTATACTCACTCTATATCTACAGAAGGGAGAGACGTAGTAATAGTTGGACGAGTCTCCAAACTTGATTCTGTGCTTACAGGTTTTGGTCTGACCGCTCAGGGCACATTTTCTATCAGAGAGACAAACATTTCTTTATTGTTTTCTCTTCTTCCATCAGAGGACGAACAGATTTCTTCTACCAACCGGGACAAACTATGCAGGAGCAATACTAAGATTCAAGGAAGCGAGGAGGGAGGAAAGGAGGTAAGGATGAACGTCTATCAGCCTGGACTCGTGGCTTTGATAAACCTGGACGGCAGGAGGGAGGCGGGGACTAAAGAAGGAGCGTCAGAGTTAGCAGGAGTGTTTGGAGGAGCTGGAGAGGGGAGAGGGAGGTCGAGGAGCAACTGAGGAGAGATCATAATGCTGACGGCAGAGAGTCGGACTTACGTGACCAGCTCAGCCCTTCGCCCACTAGAGGAGGAAATTAAGGGAAGATGGAGACGTGATGATGAAGGAGTGACAGCTGATGAAGGGAAGAAAGAGAGAGAGAGAGAGTATGTGTGTGTGGGGGGAGGGAGGAACTCACTTTGGTCCTCCGCACTCCACCGCTGATGCTTTGACTACAGGCAGTGGCTGGAAACCCACCGGCTCCACGCTGAGAGTGTTCTGCTCCACGGCTTCCAGGATGGCCGAACCCAGCTGGACAGGAGGAGACAGAGAGGAGGACAGAGACGAGGAGGTGGTGGGGAGACAACAGAAGCACTTTAAACTTGAGAAAGTGTCTTTAATTCCTCGAGTTCATTAACTCACTGGTAAGCGAAGCAGAAGTGGACGGACAGACGGAAAGAGGGAGGAAAAGAGTTGCTGGTTTTCTCATATTTTTGGTGAAAAGCAGGCATTTTTGCTGCAACTACCCCATGTTCTACTGCAAATTACTAAAGAACGGAAAAAGCTAGAAACAAACTTTGTTTTTCTTATGAAAGAACAGAGTCCAAGCTTTCCTTTAGTCCAGTGCTGTCCAAAGTCGGTCCTCAAGGCCCGCTGTCCTGACGGTTTTCCATGCCTCCTTGCACCAGCACAGCTGACTCAAATCAAATGAATCTAAAAGCCTTTGATTTTGAGTCAGGTGTGTGTTGGAGAAGGGAGACATGGAAAACCTGCAGGACTGTGGCCCACGAGGACCGGAGCTGGACACCCCTGCTTTAGTAGATTCTGTGTTTGCATACTGTAGGCAGAATACACAATATTCTGCGGCTCTCCAAAAATCTGTGAAAATGCTTAAAAATCCTGACAATATGGAGCGCTCTGCTCTGAAAACGTCTGGCAGTCAATGAGTTAACCATGAAAACATCTCAGAGCCGGAGCTGGACTCAGACTCAGAGCTGGAGCCAGAGCCGGACTTAGGGCCGGATCTGGATTCTGAGGCCCCTTTTCCACCGAGCTGGTTCAGAGCCAGAGCCAGACTCAGCATCTCGGCTCTCAAACCTGGTTCTACACAGGCACAAAGTCTTTGCTGAGCCAGGGTGAAGAACCGGTTCACGTAGCTTGTGTCATGGGTTGGGGGTGGGGATACCTGGCCAGTGCAGGAGTGTTTCAACATGGACTGATCTCCAGCAGAGCAACAGATGAAAAAAAACATCAAGTAAACTGGTCCGAGGAGGAGACCCGGTGTTTTGGACTCAGAGAGTCCCACATATAAGTAAGTAAGTTTTATTTCTAAAGCGTCTTTCACCGACAAGGGAACATCGCAAGGTGCTTTACAAAGGAAATAACTAAAATGCAAAAAAATACAATAAATGTAAAATACAATAAAATAAATAATTATAATTAATTTATAATTATTATACCTGGAGATAAACTAGTGAATTCAGTTCAATTTATCTTTATTTGGATTGTGTCTGTTTTACAGACACTGTCCAATTCATGTAATGCAACCATCCTTCCAGTTTATGATAGTTGTGTTCATACAAGTCAAGTCAGAAAAACTAATTGTCCCTCTGAGGACATGAATGTTGTCTTCATGTGTCTACCTCGCTCTTGCTGAAGGTGAGGCAGGGGTAGATGTCCTCCCGGTAAACTCTCTCCAGGAAGCAGCAGGCCCGGTCCAGCGTCGGCTCCTCCTTCCACGCCTTGAACTCGCTGAACAGCTGACTGTCCACCTGCATGACTCGAGTGGTTAAAAAGCACGTACGTACACTGAACGCATCACGGTTAAATAAAGCTCAGGGCTCGTTCACCTCTCTACACTCCCGTACGATTGGCTGCGTGGCCGACGGGTCCGGCTGCGTCCCAAGGATGGCAGAGGAGGTGCTCTTGTTCCGGCTGTGGCCCTTCCTGAAAGGGGTCTTCACTCCTCCACCTCCCACAGACGGCAGCTCTCCCACGGGGGAGGTGGGGGAGGAGAGTACCAGCGTCTTCAAGGCCTGAACTTCAGCCTGGAGGACATCGATCTGAAGATGGAGTAGAAAGTTTAAACTTGATGTCATCAGCGTCTGATAGAAATGACTGACATTGTCGATGATGTTTACAGCCGAGAAAATAATAACTGGTTGTTTTTATTTCCAGAGAAAAGCATAATGGGAATGAAATACTTGTAATTACTGTATGTTTAATGCACAAGCTAATTATCATCCAGCTAGTGTAATCTGGCTTAAACCCCTTAATTTACTACTACAGGACAAAAGTTCTCTTCTAAAACGCTGCAGTAAAAACATTAGAGATAAATATTTTTTCCATTTTTTTCCTCACAAATCTTCCAGTCAACTTCAGAGCTATCATGACCTCAAATTGGAATTTAAAGTGTTAAAATAATTTGAATAAATGCATATTTGGTCATTCTGATTAGGACTGACTATGATTAAAAGCCTTTACAAAAAAGGGAGACTAAAACTATTAATCTGTAATGTTTTTTAAATAGTTTTTTATCAAAAAGGGAATATATATTTGTTGTTTTGTTGACCTAAATGTAAAGAAACAATTTTTAACCTTAGTACTCAGTATGAGACATTTTAAGATATTAAACAAGCAGAAATCAAAGATAAATATAAATTAGAAATTTATATTTATCTTCATTTATTATTCTTATAATTTGAATAATTGCATATTTGGTCATTGTGATTAGGACTGATGTTGATTAAAAGCCTTCAGAAAAAAAGGGAGAATAAAACTATTAATCTGTAATGTTTTTAAAACAGTTTTTAACAAAGAGAAAATATCTATTTGCTGTTCTGTTGACCCAAATGAAAAGAAACAATTTTTAAACTCAGTACGACATTTTAAGAGATTAAACTAGCAGAAATTAAAGATAAATATAAATTTGAAATTGAATGATTTTCAAAGAAACACTATTAAATTTTCAAAACAAAGTTGACACACAGTTTTGTTTTAATTGTGATTTTTATTATGATTTTATGTAATTTGGTTTGAACTTTTTCTACTTTTTATTGTGCCTTTTTTCTACACAGCACTTTGGGCAACCTTGATTGTTGTAAATGTGCTTTTTAAATAAACTTGAACTATTACAAAAATCATACAAACTAAGGACATAACCAAAATTGAGGGGAAAAAGGGTTAAATTCAGGTTTAAGTTCTCATATGAAACTTCAAGCTTGCATGATGTGTTCAGTGCCATCACCTTGCCCAGAGCTTCTTTCAGCTGCTTCTCTGCATTTGCCTGTTTGACGTTTGCTTCTCTCACCATCTTGTGGGCCTCCTGAAAAACACGCACAATATAACTTTTCTACCAATGTAAATGCCGGCATTCATTTTTCATTCTTACAGGGAAACGGCAGCAACGCAACATCAGTTTGTACAGAAGCACCACATGAATAAAGCCGAGTTTGGTTAAACCCGCTACTAGAAACAAGCTACAGGAAAGCACACACACCGAGTCCCAACACCCTCTGTGAGAAAAGGAGAGAGAGAGATAATAATGAGGAAGAACAACATGTTCTGAAGGCTGGCCGGACAGATTCAGTCTGCTTCCTAAACCCAAACAGAAAAAGAAATCTACTCAAACAGATTTTCAAACGGACTGTGAATCCATCAGCATCCTCCTTCCTGCCCCTCTGCTTGGCAAACGTGAGGTGCATTCGTCTTCCAACCATTTGCACTGCAATTTAACCCAATTTAAGGGGCACTTATTAAGTCCACCTCCACCCCTTTTTTCCTCCAGAACTGCCTTGACTCCTGGTGTCATAGATCCAACAAGCTGTTGGAAACTTTCCTCAGAGATTTTGCTCCATATTGACATGAGAGCATCACACAGTTGCTGCATCCATGATGAGAATCTCCCGTTCCACCTCATCCCAAAGCTGCTCTGCTGGACTGAGATCTGGTGACTGTGGAGAACATTGGAGTTCAGTGAACTCATCATGTTCCAGAAAGCAGTTGGAGATGTGAGCTTTGTGACATGGTGCATTATCCCGCTGGAAGTAGCATCAGAAGATGCTCCACTGTGGTCATAAAGGGATGGACATGGTCAGCAACAATACTCTGGTAGGCTGCGGTGGTTTAACCGCCACGTTGGTACGAAGAAAACCTCCCCCACACCATTACACCAGCAGCAGCCTGAAGCCTTGATCCAAGGCAGCATGGATCCATGCTTTCATGATGTTTCCAGCAGATTCTGAGCCTAGCATCTGAATGTGGAGCTGAAATGGAGACTCATCAGACCAGCAACATTTCTCCATCTTTATTTTCCAGTTCTGGTGAGTCTGTGTGGATTGTTGCCTCAGTTTCCTGTTCTTAGCTGACAGGAGTGGCACCCAGTGTGGTCTTCTGCTGAAGAAGACCACACCAGGAGCATTTAATAAAGGCCAAGTGATCATGAACTTGGGTGTCATTAATGTGCTGGTTTTAAAGAGAAAGAATAAGTTGCTTTTTCTATAAAATGTCCAGAGGTGTCAAAAACAGGCTAGAAGTAGAAAGTAGAAATCCTGTCCGGCAGTTTTGACAACCAATCACTGACCCAGCTGCGTTTAATTAGCTCCTCTGCCAAGTAGATGAGCTCGTTAGTGAAAACAGCTGTTCTAAACGTACTGGCAGATCCAAAAACATGGTAGGATTTCTACTGAAAAACTACTTTTACTTCTGCTTTTGACACCTCTGAAAATGTCTTGATCACTTACCACACTGTGATGCAGCAACTGAACTTTTGACTAAAGGCGCTTTCAGACTGTAGGAACCTCTTGGAGTTCCCAGAACCTTTTCGGGATCCCGGCCGGTTTTTTGGGGCGCATTCGGACACATAGGAACCAGGGACCTCGGACCTCAGTTCCTAGAACCTTTTTAGCTCCTACTCCGAGGCAGGGACTTTTCGGGGTTCATAGGAACTGAAATATGTAGATGTTTGGTGATTGGTAGAACTGGCAAGCCCCGCCCCTTGCGTGAGCTCCACTTCTTCCAGCCCTGCCATATTTAAAAAGTCCCACAGCTGTTTACCTGTTTAACTGTTTATCGAGATCGTAATAACAAGAACTATTACAATAGTAGTGTACCAATTCATTATTAAATGTATCACAATGGTACACGTCCTGAATCGATATTCATTTTGAAACATCCAAAAGCAATTATTTTATACTAATTTAATGACCCAAATACAGCTGCAAAGTGTGGCAGTAGAATCTGCGGCTGCTGTCCAGACGTTATGTGATACAAATGACCGTGATGAGGGAGAGCTGGTAAGCTAGCTTTTATAAAAGCTTTGAATAAAAGAAATGAGAAACTTCAGTTTTGTATCAGATCTGCTGGGGCATAAATTTGTCTCTGTCTCAACGATTGCGACAAACATGGTTCCTATCAAGGTCCTCCCTTATGTGCGAATGCAAACTGATTGGGAAGGTAGTTCTGATAACTAAACTCTAGATGGGTAGTTACAGAAACTGCGTTCCTTGAACCTTTCTGTCCGAATGCGCCTTAAAAGTGTTGGTCATTTCTCTGATTGGTCATTTCTGCAGTGGATCAAGAACCCTGCAAAGCTGGATGGATGCAAAAATCCTCCAAGAAAAAACAAATGAACTCTTCCCAGCACTCTGCTGCTAAAGAACAGAGCAGGGCAGGAAATCCCACATGGAGCATTTTAATCTTTTCTGTCTGGTTTCGGTCTGGCCGCGGCTTCAGGAGGAAGAGAAACAGGAAGCAGGAGACGAGAGGACAGACGGAGGAGATGCAGACCGACCTGGAAGAGACTGGCGGTGAGCTCCTCCAGCTCCTGGCCAAGCTGGTCTCTGACTTTAGACAACCTCTCACACTCCTCATCCTTCAACAGCAGCTCCTTCCACACACACACACACACACACACACAGGACAACACCAAACAGAAAACATAAAAACAAAACAAAAAAACACATGAAGGTAAAAATCAAAGCATGGCAACAAAAATGATAAAACAAAAAAACAATCAGATGTTTGAGGATTAAACATCAATAATCCAAATAATAAGAAAAGTGACAAAACTAAAAAGATGCATTTAAATAAAATCTGTAAGCAATGATGTGTCCCACTCACACTTCGGTTAAACACTGTTCCAGATTATTCTGCATGCTGGATTTCACTGATTATTAGTTTGTTTTCATTAAAGGAAGGTGTTCCAGTATATGAAGCAAGTCCCAGTTTTAATGCAGACTGGGGAAAAAGATGGACCTGTCTCCAAATTTTAAAAAAGTGAACTAATGCAACGTCTTCTGAAAGGAAAGATTGGACTTTTGAGGAAAACAGTCATGGTACCCTTTAAAAAAAAAAAGAAGAAGAAGAAGGAAAAAAAAAGTGTGAGTTAAAGAGCAAACGGGTTGTGGTGCTAAAACTATCACTACATTCTGTCGTAAAAGCCCTAAAATAATACTAGAAGCCACTAAACTACATAAATTTAAGGGGAAGTTCATTTTTGTAGTGACACCAAACAAGTTGGCTTGTAAAAAAAAAAAAATCACAAAATAGTGCAACTGCAAACACAACCTGATAAATTGAATTCATAATTTTACCGTGAGATGACATGCTTACCATGGGGAGTTTCTCGATAACATATCACCCATCCCTAATTAAGACTTACTTTCAAAGAGTTTTATTAACTAATAAACAGGATGCTACAATGGATGGTCCAGGATGGAGTTCTGGATCCACCATGTCCCAAACAACATCGACAAGGTGGGGGTGGAGGGATGTTTTTGGGCTGGAATAACAGGGAGTGAGATGGTTGGACCCTGTAGGGCACAGATGTCAAACTCCAGGTCCTCAAGGGCCACTATCCTGCAGGTTTCAGTGCTCCAACACACCTCACCGAAATTAATACGCCTTTGTGAAGAACTTGAAACAAGCTGTTGGACCCATTTGATCTGAACCAGTTGTTGGAGCAGGGAAACATGAAAAGCCTGTAAGATAGCGGCCTTTCAGGACAGGAGTTTGACAAAAAGCCCATTGAATGTTTGGTTGCTATAGTAATAAAGGGAGAACTAATGGTGGGCCACCATCATTCCCTGAGCTCAACCTTATTGAGAGCATCTTTTAAAGGAAAATGTATGAGGGTGGGGGCAGTGGCGCTCCAAACAGGGAGGAAATTCTGGTCTCTTTCAATGATGAAAAGGTTGTTGAGGTGAAATCAGAGAAAACCTCAGATTTTAATTTGGAACTGTAAAATTGGTGTTTTATTTGTTTTTTGTTTTGTTTTGTTAAGAAAAATTCCCTAATTAATGCAAAATTATGACAGTTCTTTACAATCTATTTAAGATATTTCACATTGATAAAATCAAGATAATTAAATAACTAGGAATGCATGATAATTATCGCGCTGATAACAGGAAATTATGACATCATTCCGATAAGTCTGATATCATGACGACTTACCCCGATAACATATGCCCCATAAAGTTGGAATTTTTAAGATCGGACATGCAGAAGTTGAAAATCCCACTTTTAAGCTTTTCTCACAGAGATATTGCGATTAGGGAAAGAAAGCTGCTGCTTCACAGGGGAGACCCCAATCTGCTTCCAAACCACTTCCCCATCTTATTTTAGACACGAGGTACCCCATACAGTTTTTTGATTTGGTATAATTAGGTATGTTTGTGTTATCATTATCGGCCTTTAGGAGCTGAAATTTATCAGTATCGGTTTTTAAAAAATGGTTATTGTGCATCCCTGTAAATAACCTAATTCAGTTTCTGACAGTTAAAAAGTGATGTTCACAGTCATATTATTAGGGAGAAATGGAAAAAAACAGCACATGCAGAATAATTTGGAGGACTAACTCAAGACATGTCACATGACACAGACGTGAAGACTCATCTTCTGTAAAGTGAATCGTGAGATCAGGTTTAGGTTAAAATCCGGGTTCATGTCTCCTTGAATCGTGTTTTACCCTCTGAGCTTTGGCCAGCTCCTCCTTCAGTCTCTCGTATCCTTTCTCTCGGACCTCCATCACCGACGGGCTGCGCAGCCGCGACAGGCTGTCGCTCAAGGCGCTGCACTCCTCCCCGTCCTCTCCAGACAGGAAGTTGCCCTCGGCCGCCTCTGCCTCCAGGCCTGGAACGCTTTGTAGCCATGGAAACCACAGCAGAGCATTACGAACTATAACTGAACAGGAAAACGTGATGACAGGAGCTAAAAAGTTGGGGGGGGGGTCGCTTGGCTTCGGTTACCTTCCATTGTGGCTGTGTCGCGGTGTGGAGTAAACCGGCTGTGTGGGGAGCTGGTCTGCCCTCAGGGATGTGGGGAGGCCAGCAGGGGGTGGTCCCAGAGAGTGGGTGCGGTACAGAGCGGTGGGTGGGGTGCTGTGACGGGCAGGCGGGGGCTGCTCTGTTTGCTTCTGCAACAAAGACAAAACCAAACTGATCAAAAACAAACTTTACAGAGACCTGACCTTCACGTCATGGCTGCCGAGTATAAGACCCTGCAGAGGCTCATCGGTGAGTTCTCCTCGTGTTAGTCTCCATCTGTGCTGCTGGATCTGCTCCACAGCCTCATCTGAAATGTCTGAATCTGAACAGGCGAATGTGTGAGCAGTCACTTACCTGAAGGTCAGGTGTGGTGGGCGAGGCCAGGTTCACCTCGTGGAACCCCTCCAGAGTCTCGGCATTGCTCTGACTGCCGCTGCAGGCCATAGCAGCTGCTCTCAGACATCATACACTCTGCAGACAGCACACAGCTGTTAGTGATGCTACAAATCTGTTTTAGAGGTGCAGGGCACTGGAGCTGCCTGCAGTCTGGCTGCAGTCCAGACAGTTAACCGAATCTCAACAACAGGACGCGGCATCGTTTCAACTTTTTCCCCTCATTGTAAAAGTTTATAGTTAATAATCAGAATCATAAACAAGCCCTAAAGAAATTCTGTTTGAATGAAATACTGCAGTAAGAGATGGGTGATGGGTGTTAATTCTTATTCTGTGGATGAAATGCACTGCAGTGTAGTACATCAGCAAAATATTCCAGATAATTTCAGTCTGAGTTGAAGTCATTGACTTATGTTCTTTACACATATACAGCCGTCCTCAAAATGATTCATACCTGCTAAATTCAAATAATTCAAATAACAAAAAACTAAAAAAAAAAAACCTAATAAATAAAAATTTACAGAAATATAATTTAGTGAAACAATATATTGCTTTTGAATTGTTGCTGAAAATAATAATTAAAAATAAATAAATAAATGAAACTGTCAGAGACAAATGTGAGCACCTTACAGGTGCAGAAATCTTATTCGACATTATAGAAAAACACCTGATTGCAGTGATCGCCTCAAAGTTTTTAGTTTTTGGAGCCCCATCATACTTGTTTACTTGTTTTATTTTTTGTGTTTTTGTTTTTAATATTTCTTTTGAACCACAATTCAGTCAATGTAATGAATTTCATAGAATTTTTAAGTATCCTTTTGTCAATTTTAACTCATTGCACTGACGGCTGATTTTTTTGTTCCGTCTTTAATAGGAGGATATGAATAATTTTGAGGACTGCAGATAAAATTTTCTAAAGATAAACACTTTTTTTTATAAAAATAAACACATTGTCTGTTTATTCAACAAGAAAATTTCCGCATCCATCCAAACAGTTTAAAACA
Source organism: Atherinomorus stipes (assembly GCA_023101725.1). Taxonomy (NCBI): domain Eukaryota; kingdom Metazoa; phylum Chordata; class Actinopteri; order Atheriniformes; family Atherinidae; genus Atherinomorus; species Atherinomorus stipes. Next base: position 15,997 of record JALJCO010004800.1, read on the forward strand.
GTCTGACAGACACGTGTCAGACCTGCTGACCTGTAAAAGAACATGCAGTTTCGACCCAAAACACTAGAGCTGGGGAAAAAAACACCGATACACTGGAATATAGCGATCTTTTCATATGCTGATATCATCTTGATATTTAAAAACTAAGTATCGATCTATTTTACAAACGAAATCCCGCTAGATTTTGTTGCAGTTACAAAATCTCACAGGCTTTTGAGAAATCTCGCGAGATTTCGTAAGAGAACAATGAAATCTCGCAACATTTTGGGGGTAAAATAGATCAATATTGTGTCTTTAAATATCAATATAAAAGCTATATATGAAAAGATTGCGATACTTCAGTGTACCGATATTTTCCCCAGCACTACTAAACACATTTTCAAAATTCTTCTGCCTCTAAAAAGGACTTCACAAAGAACTGGACTACAAGGCTGGACTATAAACAAAACGTATATTTTCTATTGTTTGTCATTTGAATACTTTGTGACGCACCAGTGAACCCTGGTTTGTGTTGCAGTTTTTATTGTTTGATAAAACAAATAAAAATAAAGTTATTTTAAAAAAATGCAGTTTCAGTCTCAGGTAAAATCTATAAAAAAGAAATTTAATTTCATTCCTTGATGTTTATCGGCTATAAAAACAGGATGTTTCCTGCCTCACTGTCAGGAAACCATTCAGGTGTGTCCAGGTAATAAAGTCAAACATCACCCTGCAGACTAAAGCTCACACAAGTTAAACAATTCCCAAGTTTTATGACGGTCGGAGATCCAGAAACAGAGAAAACCACATGTTCACCCAAACCAACAGCATCAAGAAACAAGCTCAATCTAAAACAGCTGAACTTTTTTTTTTTTCATTTCCATTCATCTGCTGAGTAATTCCCTGCGCTGCCTGTCCTCTGTCTTCGCTCCAGCTTTGCCCTCAGACTGCAGGTGGAGACAGCAGACCTGTTCTGGTCTGCAGAGGATCTGTTATAGGTGGAAGGTTGCAGAGCAGCAGAAGGGCCGTCATCTCTGCTGCCTGCAGTGTCATGATGAAGCTGGAGTCCGTCAGGATGATGGACTGAGTTGCCTTCGTACTGTTGGGCCAAACGTGTCTGATATTGTGTTTTCCACTGCAGGAACTTTATGCGCATGGAAATTTATTTAAAAATCTATGCATGTCCATCAACATTATCCAGGTAAAAACTATTTGACTTACTTCCAAACTATCCTCCAAACGTGGGACTTTTCAGATTTCCTCGAATTTTTGAGGGGCTGTCTGCTGAACAACTGCTTGGTGGATCATTCCTGCTGCTTTCCACACTTGTGCTCATCGTAAATTTAAGCCAGGGTGCAAACATGTTTATTAAACGTCTACCAACTTAACTCCGTGTTTTAATTGTTAGAAAGATGGAGCTCTGAGGAGTGAACAGACGATGAGGTACGGCCTCTTTCGAGCGAGGACTAGCTTCACCGTGACTTTTAGTTGGCAGCTTGAAATGACAGCGTCACACACAGATACTATTTCTGGAAAAGTAAACTGGAACAAGATTAAAGAACCTGAAAGATGATAACAGCCGAAGTGGAACCAACAACTGGTATCAGTCACTGGAACACATTTTCTGTAACTTTACGATGGAAATGCAAACCACACAGATTCCAGGATAAATAAATTCAGGTTATGAAAATTCTCTGATATGATGTGGCATCAAAGCAAATTTCTTCTCAGACGAAGGAGGAGGAAGTTCAGCTCTTTTCTTCAGCCTCAGCACACCGTGCAGGATGTTTCACACACCCAGAATCCACAGCTGGCTGAGCAGGTTTTCATCCAGCGTACACCAGGACTGTACACGTAACCAAGCTTGCATGTGTGAGATGAAACTACATTCATACAACTGGACGCTCCTCTGGTTTGCTGTGTTCAGGACTTTAATGTAAATAACTGTGTACCTTTTGCTTCCAGTTATTAGTAATTACATATTTTGTGGGCTTTTTTAAACTATGCCATCATTTACTGCTGCATAAATTAGTCTCAATCAACTGTGTTAGAACAGGCTGGGCATGTTCAAACCAATGCAGTACATTGATGCAGGTTTTTGAGGTTTGAGCTTAAAGGTACAGTAGAGAAGAATTACTGACATCTAGTGGTAAAGATGGGTATTTAAAAAAAAAGATGTTTTCTTTCAAATGACTTCATATTTCCAAGTACTGTTGAGAATGTATGGTGGCTGTTAGTGGCGTAAATTCTCACAGACATAAAGATGTTTTCATCTGTGAGTGGATCCAGTGGTCTCAGGTGCAGCTATGACTGTACTATGAGTAAAAACTTAATATGTAAATATGTCTTTTAAGACATTACTTATCCCAAACAGTGCTTTAACAGCAGTTTTAAAGTTCAGAGGGTTCTTACTTCGCACACATTGTTTTGTCCATTCAGGGACACTGTTGTAAAAATGGTAAAACAAATATGGCAGCCTCCATATGTGCACCACCCAGCAAGTAGATATAAATGACTCATTCTAAGAAAATAAACGCATAACAGCTATCCCAGTGAAGCAATTACACATCAATAGAAGCACAGTTTTGAATTATATATCACTATTTCTGTCGCTGACCATTGATTTTTTTTTACACACTGTACCTTTAAACCTCCAGCTCACTAAGGCTGGATGGTATAAATGCAGCATCTGGAATAGTAATTATATATACTGTTGTGTTATTTCTCAAAAAATATTCTTAAAATTCTAAATATGTGTAGTGCACGTTGTCTGTGGCACTATCTAATCATAAAAAAAAAAACAGGTGGCAAACTGTAATTAGCTTCGTAGTTATTTGCTGTGTGGCTCTACTTTAGGACATCAGTATTGAGTGAAAACTCACAGGTTGAAGGTAACATGCAGGGTAAACATGATCTTCTGAGGTTGAGTGTGTTAACTGTACCATAGTGCAGCTGTGGATGGAGAAGCTGGCAGGCTTGATGGAGGCTCCCAGCTACAAACCAGGAAGGTCTACAGGTGAAAAACGTCAGGAAACACACCACACAGGTTCAAGATGTCCACCTGAAACAGAGACACAGAGAGGACGAGTTGTTTTCATCTTCCACCATCACTACATGTTGATTCCACATCCACTGACTAGCCACACATGTTCAACTGCTTGAAAAAACAAATAGCTGTTAATACAAATACATCCAGTTTACCACCACCTACTCACACTCCTCCCCTCGGTACAGATCATTCTACGCCAGCGCAACCAGACACATCAACAGTCATTTCCCAGCTGAATACACATCAAGACATTTAATGCAATTAAACTCAGTGGCTGCACCGTATAAAATCCTGCTATAAATAAGATCTATGTACATATTTATGAGACATTCTACCAAAGCACATTAAGTACTCTTGCACTACTCCACTGTAAATGAGATAAACATGGCATTATAGTACACACTACAAACTCTGTTACTCTGTTACTTTACACATATTTAACACTACATGTACATTTAAACTGTGTAATTGTCTTTTATGTCTTGTGATGTCTGTCTTCATAAGTAAAAGGTTTAACAAATTCCTTGCATGCAAGCTTAGCTAATGAGGCTGATTCCGTTTTTTTCATGTAGACATTAGGGCTGCAATAATTAGTCGATTAATCAACGTTAACTATCAAAATATTCGGTGACTAATTTCATAATTGATTAATTATTTAAAAGTTTTGTTTTTCCTCTCAAAATTTCTCTTGCACCTTCCACTGCCTTGTCTGTCTTTCTGTCTGGTCAACTTTTCTTGAATTGTTTATTGACATAAATAAACACACACACTACCAGTCAAAACTTTGGACACAGTTTCCCATTAGATTCAGTGAAAGCATCCAAACTTTTGTCTGGTACTGTAAATATGCTGCAATTTTCGCATGATCTGATTAGTCGACTAATCGACAAAATAATCGGTGACAAATCGATTATCAAAATAATCGTTTGTGACAGCCCTAGTAGACATGGACAAGACGACTTGCTGGATTTCAAACTGAGCATCAGAATGAGGACAAAAGGAGATTTAAGTGATTTTGAACGTGGCATGGTTGCTGGTCTGAGTATTTACTGGGATTTTCACACACAACCATCTCTAGGGCTTCCAGAGATGGTCTGAAGAAGAGAAAATATCCAGTGAGCAACAGCTGTCTGGACCAGAATGTCTGGTTGATGTCAGAGGTCAGAGGAGAATGGGCAGACTGGTCGAAGATGATAGTAAGTAAGTAAATAAGTAGTAAGTAAACTTTACAGTATTTGTATAGCACTTTTCATAGACAGGGGTCACAAAGTGCTTCACATGATAACACATAAAAAATACAAGTAAAATACAGAAAAAGCTAAATAAATAAGTGAATAAAATGATTAGCTATGTGAAAATAGGTGCGTTTTGAGCTGCTTTTTAGAAGGTGTCCACAGAGTCCAGAGAGCGCAGGAACAGAGGGAGCTCATTCCAGAGACGGGACGCCCCCGCTTTAAAGGACCGCTCTCCTGGGGTTCTGAAACGGGTCCGAGGAACCATGAGCAGGTTTTAACCTGAAGACCTCAGACTAGGTCAAACAGACCTCAGACAGATAGAAATGCAACAGGAAGTCAGATCAGCACTGGTTCCAACAAAGATATGCAGAATAGCATCTCTGAACACACAACACATCCAATCTGGAGGCAGATGGGCTCCAGCAGCAGAAGACCAGACCGGGTGCCACTCCTGTCAGCTAAGAACAGGAAACTGAGGCGACAACTCACACACACTCACCAGAACTGGACAATAAGATGGAAAAACTGGTCTGATGAGTCTCCATTTCAGCTCCACATTCAGATGCTAGGCTCAGAATTAGCTGGAAACATCATGAAAGCATGGATCCATCCTGCCTTGGATCAAGGCTTCTGGCTGCTGCTGGTGGAATGGTGTGGGGGAGGTTTTCTTAGTACCAACGTGGCGGTTTAACCACCGCAGCCTACCAGAGTATTGCTGCTGACCATGTCCATCCCTTTATGACCACAGTGGAGCATCTTCTGATGCTGCTTCCAGCAGGATGATGCACCATGTCACAAAGCTCACAACATCTCCAACTGCTTTCTTGAACATGACCACGAGTTCACTGGACTCCAATGTTCTCCACAGTCACCAGATCTCCGTCCAACAGAGCAGCTTTGGGATGTGCTGGAACGGGAGATTTTCATCATGGATGCAGCAACTGTGTGATGCTGTCATGTCAATATGGAGCAAAATCTCTGAGGAATGTTTCCAACACCTTGTTGGATCTATCACACCAAGGAGTCAGGCAATTCTGGAGTGAAAAGAGGTCCAACCCGAAACAAGGTGGTGGACAAAAAGAGAGAATAATACATGTGTAACTTCTGAAAACTTTTCATGGCTGTTCTGATACTTTAGTTTGGCTTATATGAAGCAAAAGTCTTCTTGGTGTTCACCTAAAATCCTGATTCCGTCCTGGATCTGAACCAGCAGCAAGCTTACCGATCCCGGCTTACCGATCTGTTCAAATCTGGCTTTTAGTCTTACAAAAGCCAACATCAGCTGGTCGCCCATCTGAAGCACAGCCAGTTTATAGGTGCTGAGTCGGGACTTTCAAAGAGACTGACAGGAAAGCATTTTATACCACTAAGAAATAGGAAACAGGATCTGGAAAGGGGACCGGGTTGTGCCCTCACATTTAGTTATTCAAAGCCATAATTGGTCTGAAATGTCTGTAAACTCTGTTTTACCCAGATCAGGAAAATAAAAGAAAGAAGTTATTAGTCTCCAAAGCAGAGCAGAAAGCCATATACGCTTTTATTGCCCTGAGTATCGCCTCACAGGCTGGTGCTGAATCATTTGATTAATGGAGGTTAGAAGTGCAGCATGAGAGCTGCAGCTTTCAGTCGTCTGTATCACACGCCTGATGGAACGAATGCTTGTATCGATCCAGCTGTGGTTTCATAACAGTTCAGTTTCATTGCAAACACTCACATGCATCCTCCTGACTTTGCTACGTTCTGTGCTTTCAACTCATTATTGAACTAAAAGACGAGGCAATAACCCTTCGACATGCATTTGCAGTAAGTTTGTAGTATGTATAGATAATAATGTAACTAAAAACTAAATGATTCTGCAGCGTTTTTACGGGAAAGGATGTCCGAGCATTTGCAGAGTCCATGAGAAGCTACAGCACACAGAAAACCACGATGCTGTAAAAGTACTGATGGAAAGAATGAACATCTGATACGTTAAATCACTGCGGCTCTGCGCCCAGAACAATTCCCTCCTCCTTTCTCCATTTCACATATTTTATGATGGATTTTATGGAGGCCGACTGGACTCTGGTTTCACTCTCCGACTCCAACTCCAGCAGAAACACACCAGGAGCAGAGCAAGCAGTTACAACAAGTCTATTTACACACAACACATCCTCTATGATTGTTATTTTTGCTCGTAAACTTGTTCTCTACTGTGTTTGGAGCAGCACACTGGTCCCACCTGCTCAGCCTGGTGTGTCCATGTGTTATTAGGTGGGTGTGTCCTGCTCACGGTGTCAACACAAAGACAGAATTATGACACCTGTCTGTGAAGACAATGAAAAACTGACGTAACTCACGAGGCCTGGTGTTGTTCCCACAGCTGAGCTGAACATGACCTGAACGCGTTTCTGTATCAGCATCACCCTTTCTCTGCTGATGTCACACATGAATCTCGTTGTAGACAAAGAATCCACGTTTATGTGTAAATGCTGGTGCATTCAGGGATAATCAGACATTGATACAAAGGGCCCATTCAGAGATGCACAGCTTCACGTTAATCTGCAGGAGAAAGTAATATATACGTATCACTAGTCTGAGCTGCTGCGGTCTCATGAACATGGAGCCACAGGGCAGCAGTGGGCTTATCAGATCAGCTGTTGTCATAGATGCAAAAACAGGAATTTGGAAAAGTATAAGTGAAGCGCTAAAGTAGACTCATGTGCATGAGATGGTTGAGAAAAAAATGTATCTAGTTTCCTCTAAACTATAAGCTAGCATGAGGAAACGCAATACTTCAGTGGAGTTAAACATGCGAAGTAAGGATCGACTGATACAGATTTTTAGGGCCAATGCGATACCTCATCAGCCAATGGCTGATACAACCTGCCGATATTTGGGGCTGCATACTCAACACAAGAAAATCCATTATCATTAAGATGTAATGCTTTGTTGCGACTTTATAAAAAGTTTACTACACCTGATTTGGTTGGCTGTGCACTTGGGCTGCACGATATTGGAAAAAAACTGACATCTCAATTTTTTTTCTAACCCTGCAATATATTGCAATGTGAAAATCTACAGGAATTTTTAACAGATGACTTGAATAGCACTTTAAGTTACGCTGCACTCTTGCCATCTTATTAACAGTTAGGGGATCAACCGATACAGGGTTTTTTTATTAGGGCCGATACAGTTTTTTTTTTTTTTTTTTATCAGCCTCAACCGATGGCCAATAAAACCTGATGATATTTGGGGCCGATACTGCATTTGACCACAAAATTAATATAATGAATGACACAATGAAAATTAATTTAGAAAATGCTTAAGATAAAAAAAAAAGGAACAAAGCACTTAAAATACATAAAACCGAAACAGTGCATTTGTTTACAAATATTAAATAGAAATATTAAAACTGATAATAATAATAATATATATTGAAACACATATTTTTTTTAAAAACTGCCTGTGTAGAAGCCCGTCTGTAAATTGTGGCAAAAAGGGGGGTATCAGCCAACACATCTGACGTATCAGCCGATACCAGCAAAAAACACAAATATCAGCCTAAAATATCGGTCAGCCGTCGGCCAATGTTTCGGTCTATTCTTCATGCGAAGCCGCTGTTGTCACTATTAAATGGACAGCGAACTCCACACCATGAAACTGAGGCTGTGGAAGCACTAAAGAGAGCAGACAGGATCGCTCTGGCAGATACTACGTCGCCACCATAAACGACTTCATCACAGATGTTTGGCTGAAAGTTTCTCAGGAGCTCAAACAAGAGCAGTGAATGACTGATTGTACTGCTCCCTGCAGATTATCGGAGGATGCTGGTTGGACTTCTGGATTCTTTTCATTAGTGATTCAGAATCTGCTGATGGCTGGATTTAGACGGACACACTCTTGTTTGTTGGTTTTTTTCTTCAGTGCTGGGAAACATGTTGGCAAATGCAATCTTCCAGTTAGATGACCACATCTCTTCCATTTGTTTAATTAATAATAGGGATGCACGATATTGGAACTCATGTGGTTATCGGCCACATGAGTTTTAAAATATCGGCATATCAGATATCGGCCAAAATTCCAATATTGTGCATCCCTAATCACAATTATTTTGGTCAATATTGAAATCCGGATTATTCAAAAGATTATTTTTTTAGTTACACGATGCATTTATTCAACATTTCTCTCTGTCAAAAAAACGATTCATTATTGATCATTTACGCAAAATACAACACGCCATCACTTCCAGCTGCAAGAGTGTAGGTTGTAGCAGGGCTGCAAGGAAGGAAATGTTCTGCACATGCAAGTCTCTTCAAAAATTTTGTAAAGAAAAATGGAAAATAAATCATTTCAACTCGATTATATGAGTTTGGAGATCGTTTGACAAAAAAAGTTAAATCACTGTCAAATTTTGAACAATTGCACAAAACTAAAACAAAAATTTAAAGGAGTGATGACATAGCAGTTAAAAAACTAGTTTATGTTGTTGGCATTACTGCATATGTAAATACTCCAAAGAAAAAAACGGCATTTTTTACAGCAGAGTATTGTTTTGAAACGCCAGACCTCACAGCTACGTTTATCAGACAAGACAGCATTTAGAAAATAAATAAACTTACGGGTAATGACAAGGTTGTGGCCCCCTCCCTCAGTGTTGCTGCAGAAGTTTTCTTTTAAATCCATTTGTTTGAAAATCCAGACCTGACTGCACAGAAGTTACTACTAGCTCCATACACGAAGCTGAATCAGACAGGGAGGGGAGGGGGGAGCGGACGGTGCATAGACCGTTAGGAGAGAGAGAGAGGGGGGGGCGCTGTTTACTTGATAGTGTGCTCTTATTGGAGCAATTAAATTACGTAGAATGATAGAACTACGTAGAATGATAGCCTGCTGTCTGATTCAACTGTTTCTGAGCAGAGAGACAAAGCTGACAGACCATAAACAGGAACTTTGATTCTCACTCTGGACATTCACATGGCCTCATCAGTGCACAATAGATCATATTATACACCCAAAACCCCAGAAAAGTGAAATTTGATGTCATGGCACCTTTAAGAGAAAGTGCACCTGGAAACAAATATTAAATAGAAACATTTGATTTGTAATAAATATATAAAAGTCTGTATATAATGCAGGGTGGGGGTATCGGCCAATACACCCAACATATTGGCCGGCGACGATACCAGCAAAAAAAATGCAAATATCGGCCAGCAGATGCATCAGTCTATCATTATTAACAATTAACCTGCTTTGCCTTACATCTTTGTGACTGTGCAAGTATTACTTTTATTTATTTGAGTAATTCTTCTTTATCTTTTACAGCTTGCTTTTATTGTGCTAGGACCTGTGTTATATACAAATGTTAATTGTGTTTTACTACAAAAGGTTTGTTCTTTCGCTGTTTAAGAACGATGGTGATTGGTGGATGGCTGTGTGCAGTCTGTGTCAGCTACACCTGTGATGTGACTACTGCACACATATCCATGACTGTGATGACGATGCTCAAACGATATATTGTGCAGCGGCAGCCCGACTGTGTGCTCCATGGCTCTGCCACATTCACAGGCAGGTCCGAGAGAAGCATGAGGGACATTAACAGAGAGCCGAGCAATGAATGAAGCCATTAACGTTGCAGAAAAACGCTGAATAGAAAATCCATGAGGCTACGGCAAAGTATCCCTAACAAAACTGTGAAATGCTTTAGACTAGGGCTGTCACAAAATTATTTTGATAATCGATTAGTCACCGATTATTTTGTCAATTAGTCGAATAATCGGATCACGCAAAAATTGCAGCATATTTACAGTGACAGTCAAAAGTTTGGACACTTTCTCATTGAATCTGATGGGAAAACGTGTCCAAACTTTTGACTGGTAGTGTGTGTTTATTTATGTCAAATCAACTATTCAAGAAAAGCTGACCAGACAGACAAGGCAGCGGAAGGTACAGTGGCAATCTTTAGAGGAAAAACAATTAGTCAATTATGAAATTAGAATATTTTGATAGTCAACAATTAGTTGATTGATCGACTAATCAATACAGCCCTACTTTAGACATCATTTTCTCTACACATTTAGTCTTGTTGTAAACAAACACACTGAGCTCAAAACATAAAACATATGATTTGCAAACTCTTTCACTCTTGAATACACAACAAATACTAAGGGTGCACGATAATTATCGGTCCGATATATACCAGGCCGATAACAAGAAATTATTACATCATTCCGATAAGTCTGATATCATGACGACTTGCCCCAATAATAGGGGTGGGGAAAAAATATCGATACACTGAAATATTGCGATATTCTAAAACATGGTATCGATCTTTTTTCACGAAAACCTGCAAGATTTTATCACAGAACAATGAGATATTGGGAGATTTCATTAGTAGATACCGCTTTTTTAAAAATCGATATTATATGGGCTTATGAAAATATCGCGATATTTCAGTGTTTTGATATTTTTCCCACCCCTACCCGATAAAACATATATTTTTGTCTGCTCACATTAGGAGAAAGTGATAATACACTTTTTCAGATTGTGTTAACATACAGTAAATGTTTGAATTCAACTACTCAGGATATCATTTTCTATGTTTTCCATTTTTTATCTTCTCAATTGTACTTCCTCCATTTGTAATCCCAATGCATGTATTTGCATTAGTTCAAGCCGTATCCTTTATTTTTGTATCAGTAAGCAATGCACCTTATTTAAGTTACTGTGCGTTTCATATATCGAATAGTTTTGATATCTTTTAGAAAATGTTTGAGAGGCTTGCTGATAGTTTTTAACTGGAAAAACTAAATATTACTTAATTTAAAAAGTAAAAATTCTTTTTTGGTTTTGTTAACAGTATTGATGTCATGATTAGGTACGATGTGTGTTATCGGTTATCAGTTATCGGTATCAGTTATCTGTATCGGTTTTGAAAAAAGGTTATCGTGCATCCCTACAAATACAGTATCTTATGTTCAAACTAATCAACTTTTTTTTTCTTTTCCTCTAACAAACAAAAAAAATCTTGGGTGGGGGGATTGTTCACAACTGTGGGAAACTTTCCATATAAAGTTTAAGATGTTGGAAAAGGTGATGTTAGAGAAGCGGACCATGATGCTCAACACAATGTAGAGTTAGACAGCAGATTACGCTGCCGAAAGAAAACCAGAATTTCCTCAAAACAACCACTGATGTCCAGAAATGCACTGAACACACCAACACACACACACACGGCGCATCAGTGTGTTTTCAGTGTCAATAATGATATTAACACAAACCCGTCTATCAAACCCAGGTAAAACACCACCTGCCTTCAAACAACCAATCCTCCCTCTGGTTCATCCCGTCTCCATGGAGACATGCGTCGGAGAGGCTGTGGTAACTCGACACCCTGAGTGATGCTGACTTCAGATCTAGTTACTCCTCGTCCTGTTTACAGGGTTTACGCACAGCTTTGTGTCGTCCTGAACACAACAACTCAACCCCAAAAACACCTCGACTCAGCAGCTGCACGCAAACCACGATGCAACTAACACCACAGGCAGGAGGCGAAAACAGCACAGCTGATAAATTCAGGGTTTTGGTCCACAGATGGAGAAACCGGTGAGAGCCAGCTGGCCGTTAGTCATTTATTACCTTCGCACGGTTCAGGTTGGGGTTACGGAGGTTGTCTTATTTTAGATTATCAGCAAAAATCCAGGGTTGCAGGTGACATCAGCAGCATCTTATTTATAGACTGAGCTTCATCATGGAGGCATCTCAGCTTTTGGAGATGGTTATTAACAGGGTTATGGTAGGGATTGACTGATACAGATTTTTTAGGGCCGATACCGATACGGATATTTTTCTCATCATCATTCACTCCAAAAATTAGTATAATAAAGAACACAATGAAAAATATTTTCCAATAAGATAATAAAGAACTTCAAATAAACATGAGAAACAGTACACTTGTGAAATATTAAAATAAAAAAAAACATGGAGGGGAGTATGGCCAACACACCTGATGTATCATCCGATGCCAATACCAGCAAAAAAAAACGCACAAATACTGACCTAAAATATCGGCCAACCCAGGTATCGGTCTATCCTTAGTTATTAGGATGTTCATTTGGGGGCTGCAGCAATTAATTAGGGCTGCTCGATTATGGAAAAAGTCATGATCACAATAGGGGATTATCACGCTTACCGGAAGTTGCCGGCTTTTGACACTTCCTCTTCCGGGCCATGTTAACGACAGCCGTTTCTGCTCTGTTATACTGTTTAAATCGGATAAATTCCAAACATATTTAAGTTTTCATTCTAGACTGAAGTGATACTGGATCAAAAGCTGGATCAAAGCGATTGATTTGCCGCGGTGAAGGGACGAACTTTATAATAAAACACGTTTGTTTGTCGCCGGTGTGGCACAACACCGGCACTTCACAGCATGCTAGCATTAGCCAGCTAACGTTTACTGACGTGCTTAACATTGTGCGTCTTCAAACACACAAACATCTGAAAATCGGGTCTGTACCTCCCCGTTTCCAGTGGAACAACTGGGGACTGCCAAGAAAGGAGACGCTTTCAGATGATTGTGTGTTTTCAGCCGCACAAAGTTGCTGGCTAATGCTAACCTGCTAACACGACTGCGCAGTCTACCGGCCACAAACAAACGTGTGTCGTTTTATTATAAAGTTCGGTCCTTCACCGCGGCGAATTGGTCGTTTTAATCCACTTCTTCCTCAGCATCACTTCAGTCTGGAATGAAAACTTGGCATTGGCGTTTATCCGATTTACAAAGTTTAACAGAGTAGGGTAGCTGGCGAACTATTGTTAGCAGGTTAGCATTAGCCAGCTTGATGACTTGCCTAACTTTGTGCGGCTGAAAACACACAATCATCTGAAAGCGTCTCCTTTCTTGGCAGTCCCCAGTTGTTCCACTGGAAACGGGGAGGTACAGACCCGATTTTCAGATGTTTGTGTGTTTTAAGACGCACAATGTTAAGCACGTCAGTAAACGTTAGCTGGCTAATGCTAGCATGCTGTGAAGTGCCGGTGTTGTGCCCCACTGGGGACAAACAAACGTGTGTTTTATTATAAAGTTCGGCCCTTCACCGCGGCAAATCGATCGCTTTGATCCAGCTTTTGATCCAGTATCACTTCAGTCTAGAATGAAAACTTAAATATGTTTGGAGTTTATCCGATTTAAACAGTATAACAGAGCAGGAACGGCTGTCGTTAACATGGCCCGGAACAGGAAGTGTCAAATGTTTCAACTTCCGGAAACCGGAACGCGGAAATGTGATAATCCCCTATTATTTTGGTTAATATTGAAATCCCGATAATTCAAACAATTATTTTTTACTTACACATTGCATTTATTTAGCATTTCTCTCTCTGTCAAAAAACAGTTTGTCATTGATAATATACACAAAACACTGAAATAAAAAAAAAAGCAGGCTATAAATTAGGGATGCACAATATAATCGGCTCCCTATCGGTATCGGCCGATATTGGCCTTAAAAGTGAGAATCGGACATCGGCCACCCCACTGATATTTAACCGATCGGCCCGTTGTTTCTAAAGTAAAAAAAAAAAAAAAAAAAAACTTTTTCTTCAAAAACTTCTTTTTTACAGACTTTAAAACTTCTGAAGACTGGGGGGGGGGGGGGGGGGGGGGGTATTGATACACTGAAATATCGCAATATTTTCATATACTGATATCATATTGACATTTAAAAACGCAGTATTGATCTGTTTTACTAACGAAATCTCGTGATATTTCATCATTCTGTTGCAAAATCTTGCGAGAATTCACAAAATATTGTGGTTTTGTAATAGAACGATGAAATCTTGCAAAATTTTAAAAGTAAAATAGATCGATACCCCTTTTATTGAATATTGATTTGATATTGGCATATGAAAATATATCATGATATTTCAGTGTATCGATATTTTTTTCCCACCCCTATTTTTCAAAGTGTCGGAAACGGATAACGAAACTGCTATTTGCAATGTCTGCTTTTTTTCAGCTTTAATATTGGTATTGATATCGGTTATCGACCACATGAGTTTTAAAATATCGGCATATCGGATATCAGCCAAAATTCCAATATCGTGCATCCCTACTATAAATATGTATAATACAGTTGTTTTGCAATGAATAAACATTAAATTAATAAAATAAAATTTGAATATTAAATAAGCCATAGACAAACATGAATGTATCCAAAATAACCTGTCCAGCTGTTCTGCAATTTCTCTATATTTGAAAATAAAATACCTTTTTTAAATAAATAAATAAAAATCCCAAACTAAACTTTAAACTTTAGTGCAATGCTACAACATTACAGATCTAACATCTCTGTAAATGACACCCAACAAATTGCACAGGTGAGAAGCCACTAAAATAAATTTAATTAATTGCACAGCCCTAATCGTAAAAGTAGCAGAAAGTGATCATTTAACATTTTTGTTTTAAAAGGTTTAATGATTTCATTTGAACCCAAACAATATATGTTTATTATTAGACAAACATCATCTTATGTTTTGACAACTTGAGACTTTTTGTTTTTCCCTTTAACACTACACGATTCATTTGGCTAAAAAAAAAATGCAGCATGTGCAACAAATACTGAGTTTACTGTGGCGACCTCCTCTCAGTTTGTGGATTTTAGCCCCTCGTTCATCCTGGTGAGACAGTCGACAATGTGATCTGTGTGCTGGCAGGATGAAGTCGAGGCTGGAGTCCAGTTATTCCTCTCATATGACTCAAACTTTGCAGACCAGCCGTGTTTTAAAAGCAGAAACACCTGTTTCAGGCAGCAGGTTAACTAACAACTGTCAGCGCTGAAGCTGGCTTCAGATTTGTCAGTGGAGAAAACAGGCTGAAAAAGGTGCATTTCACTGCTCTAATCCACTTCAGAATAACGGGGGATTAAAAATCCTAAAAGCAAGACTGATACAATCTGGATTAGATAAACTACAGATAGAAAAAACTGCTTTAAACACAGTTTTTAAAGGTAAAACTTTTATCCTGTTTGGGGAAAGATGCAAAAAGGGGCCATGAGCATTTGTGTAACAACTAGAGAGATGTCACTATGGCTTAATTTCACGTTTAATGGCAATATTGAAAAACATGATTATTTAATTGTATAGATTAGTAAAGCCTTGGAAAATTTATCAACACAGAATTATCATAATAAATGTAAAAAACCGTCTTTATTTCTTTGACAATTATCATACCAAGAAGTTTGTAATCCTGACATTCTTTGTCTTTATCTGACACAACTTGTGATTACTTTTCCTATTTTTTTAACAGACCTTGGTTACAATGATGTAACAGTAGAAAAAGCTGTGAAATTGCCCCATTTTTATACATTTTCACAAGTAGAATAAAAGTTTTTTTATAGAACGTGTGTTTTTAACAGTCTATATTACCTGTAAAATAATATAGTACAGGTTATACGATTTCAAAAAGAATAGTTTTTTATCTGGACCTGATTGAAACTGCTACGTATGCTTAAAAATGAGGGAAATTACCCTTTTCTTATGAATCGCAAACCAACTTCAGCGTCGCCGTTTATCGTGATTGTTAGCAAACGAGCTAAGATGCTATTAACTGCTGACGGACAGGCAGACCGCTGGTGTAAGGCATATGTAAGGATGCAAACAGCTGCTACCTGACACTGCACGCATGAAACATGCATGAGAGCAGCGTCTCTTCGCGGTCTGACGGTTTCAGTTTCACTGGCTAACGTGAATGATGCGCTTGCATCTAGTTTAGCCGAGCTAGCTCACGTTAGCTAACTGATTGACGATATCTGGTCCATTTAAAGGCAAGATTTCAGCATCCCTTTTAGCTCTGAGAACTATGTCAGAAAGAGCAAAATGGGGCAATAAAAACGTAAATCATCTCAAAACAACACGTGTCTTTTTCTGAATGTCAATTTAATTAAAAACAAACTTCTTTGCATGCTGGGGATTACTAACAATAAGGGAAACCCTGATTCCATTGTCGGCCACCAGTCAGAAGCCTGACCACACATCCAACTTCAAATTTACGACTAAATCAGAGGAAAGCATAAAAAATATCAATGACATTAATATTTGCAATTAAGTTGAAGCACAGGCAGTGTGCGACTGTAGTCGCTAAGCTGTGGGGGGAAAGGTAAATAGAGCAGTGATGTCCGATAATGGGAGCAATAACGTAAACCGTTGATATCGTTGATGCATCTGCAAGCTAACGGGCTAATCAAGTTCCCTCACCTTATCTGTGAATGTTCAGCACCAGCAACGTTTAATGACGGCTACAAACTCACCGGAGCTCCGTGTGGACCGCAGCCGAGCCGGTCGGTCTGCTTCCCGGTAACCTGCCGAAGCAACCCGACAAACAAACAAACGGGCGCACCGTGGCGGCTGTTGACGCAGAGACCGACGGGAGGTGCGTTCAAGTACCGCTGGGAAATCAGTGGACACCAAACCCCCTCTCCAAGTTTGACTTGATAGTGTATTACATTACACCGCACCCCAGTGTTTGGTCATACACAGCACAGATCCCAGAAATACAACAGAAAATGTGAATTTTCCTGATATAATTCTTCATAGTTAGAGAAACATGCAGAGGAAAAATCATGTTTATGTGTGAATCGGAGGATATTCTTGGTATTTTCATTGTCAAAGACAACGACTTTACATTACCACGATTTATTCCGTGGTGTTAATATAGCTAAAAAATAGTAATTAATAATGTTGTAGCCTAATTTCCCATCAGTGGGGAAGTGTGTAAAATCGCATAAACATTTCTGAGCCTGTAGGTCTTTCATTTTTAATGAGGATTAAAACAAAATTAATTAATCAATGTAAAAATCTGGCTTATCCACACTAATGCACGCATGGGTGAAATTAACTCTCTTTACAGGGAAAAGGGTAATCTTGAGACGCAGGAAGTCAAAAGAAAAATCAGTTTTAAAGAATGGAGGGTTTGCCTCTTTTGAGCAACTCATTTATAGGATTAATAAAAATTTAGATATGTTTGTGAAGGTATGGGCTCCTTATTTGTGAGTGATTGGAAGGTTAAATAAATGTAAATTGAGGAAACAGACATGTCATGTAACATTTTTTGTGATAAAGCCATCAAGAATGTGTTATTATAATTATTATTGTTTTGTTTTGTAAAGTTTTCTTTTACTCTTTGACTTACTCATACTTTGCAATTTTTACATTTACACACTTGCTGTGTAGCCTATTTGCATTTGCAATGAAAAGTCAATAAAAAAGTTTAATAAAAAAATTAATTAATGCAAAGATAGGCATTTTCTTTTTCTTTTATGTTAACTCATAAATTATGGTTATTAATCTTGTCATATTACATCCCTGAATTTGTCATTATTTCGACAAGTGAAGTAGATTTAGGGCAAGTAGATACTTTGTTAAAATCCACTTAATCCTGTTTATTTGTGAAGATTCCGGCAGTTTTTAAGCCAAGGATGCCCCTGCAGGATGACCCTCTGACGTAATAGCCTAACTGATCTGTCATTATGGTTCAGGCATGATCTTTTATGGAAATTGGAGATATAAAGGAATCTTTGTGATTAATCAATCATGTCGTTTAATGCCGCAATTAATTGTGGAATTATTAGTGAAATTTAGTTATCATGAAATTTCTACTGTCCACAGAAGAGTGGTTCGAGCCTTAAGTTAGGAGGCTTTTTTATGTTTGAATTATTCATAGCTCAAGTCTGTTTCTCTGAAAATAGTCAGGACTTTTTTTATTCGTTATTTTTAGTGCATGGAGGTGGTGATTTCCATGCACTTGTTGTATTGCAGTAACCAGCACGCGGCCAGCAGAGGGCGCCCATAGCAAACAAATAAGTCACTTCAAAAAAGAGAGATAAAATTGCAAAAACATTACATTGATGCATTTTGTTGTTTTGACCTCAACATGATAAAATATCAAGCTGCGCCTCGGTTATTTCTTCAACCTAATTCATTGTTTTCTCTTAAACTGCTGTTTGTGATTATAATTCAAATGAAATTTAAGGAAGAGTAGATACTTAGAGCTTCAAGTCATGCAGCTCCTGTCAGTCATGGGTGTTCCTGACCCACATATCAGTCATCAGCTCCATTGTCACATACAAATACAACGAAACTATCATCTGCAGTCACTTTCATTTGTAAATCTAAAATAAAGGCAAGTTTATTTCTAAATCACAATTCAATGAGAGAGTGATTCAAAGTGACAGTAGAACGGCATTGTTCAGCGGGAAAGAAGAAACATAATATAAAATCAAAAACAAAAGTAAAGAAAGAACGTCAGATAAAATTCAAGCTTAAAAGAAGCAGCACAGATTTAAACTTTTGAATAAAAACTATTTAAATGCAGATGAGAACAGATGGGTCTTTAAATTGGATTTGAATAAACTCTTTTAGCTGATCTGAGGCTTTCTGGAAGTTTGTTCCAGACATGTGGAGGAAGTCTGGTTCTGGGAACTGATAAAAGACCGGATCCAGATGACCTGAGGGATCTGGTAAGGTCGTACTAGGTCAGGAGGTCACTGATGTATATTGGTCCAGAACCATTCAGAACTTTATAGACCAGCAATAGGACTTTACTTTCTATCCTCTGATGGACGGGCAGCCAGAGCCGGACTACAGCTCTGAGGTCTTTACAGTCTTTAAAGTGGACCACATCAGTCCAGCTGCTGAACTGTCATGGCCCACTTTTTCTGACTCAATGAGAACTCTGGCAGCAGAGTTCTGAATGAGCTGTAGTTGTCTAATTTTTTTAGATAAGTCCCGAGTCCACCACTACGCCCAGATTTCTGGCCCGTTTGGTGGTTTTTAGGTCCAAGTCCACCACTACGCCCAGATTTCTGGCCTGGTTGGTGGTTTTTAGGTCCAAGTCCACCACTACGCCCAGATTTCTGGGCTGTTTGGTGGTTTTTAGGTCCAAGTCCACCACTACGCCCAGATTTCTGGCCTGGTTGGTGGTTTTTAGGTCCGAGTCCACCACCAAGCCCAGATTTCTGGCCCGGTTGGTGGTTTTTAGGTCCGAGTCCACCACTACGCCCAGATTTCTGGCCTGTTTGGTGGTTTTCAGGTCAGAGTCCACCACTACGCCCAGATTTCTGGGCTGGTTGGTGATTTTTAGGTCCAAGTCCACCACCAAGCCCAGATTTCTGGCCGGTTGGTGGTTTTTAGGTCCGAGTCCACCACTACGCCCAGATTTCTGGCCTGGTTGGTGGTTTTTAGGTCCGAGTCCACCACTACGCCCAGATTTCTGGGCTGGTTGGTGATTTTTAGGTCCAAGTCCAGCACCAAGCCCAGATTTCTGGCCCGTTTGGTGGTTTTTAGGTCCAAGTCCACCACTACGCCCAGATTTCTGTTCCGTTTGGTGGTTTTTAGGTCCGAGTCCACCACTACGCCCAGATTTCTGGCCTGGTTGGTGGTTTTTAGGTCCGAGTCCACCACCAAGCCCAGATTTCTGGCCTGGTTGGTGGTTTTTAGGTCCGAGTCTACCACTACGCCAAGATTTCTGGCCCGTTTGGTGGTTTTTAGGTCCGAGTCCACCACTACGCCCAGATTTCTGGCCTGGTTGGTGGTTTTTAGGTCCGAGTCCACCACTATGCCCAGATTTCTGGCCTGGTTGGTGGTTTTTAGGTCCGAGTCCACCACTACGCCCAGATTTCTGGCCTGGTTGGTGGTTTTTAGGTCCGAGTCTACCACTACCCCCAGATTTCTGGCCCGTTTGGTGGGTTTTAGGTCCGAGTCCACCACTACGCCAAGATTTCTGGCCTGTTTGGTGGTTTTCAGGTCAGAGTCCACCACTACGCCAAGATTTCTGGCCTGGTTGGTGGTTTTCAGGTCAGAGTCCACCACTATGCCCAGATTCTGGCCTGGTTGGTGGTTTTCATGTCAGAGTCCACCACTACGCCAAGATTTCTGGCCTGGTTGGTGGTTTTCAGGTCAGAGTCCACCACTACACCCAGATTCTGGCCTGGTTGGTAGTTTTTAGGTCCGAGTTCACCACTACGCCAAGATTTCTGGCCCGTTTGGTGGTTTTCAGGTCAGAGTCCACCACTACGCCAAGATTTCTGGCCTGGTTGGTGGTTTTCAGGTCAGAGTCCACCACTACGCCCAGATTTCTGGCCTGGTTGGTGGTTTTCAGGTCAGAGTCCACCACTACGCCAAGATTTCTGGCCTGGTTGGTGGTTTTCAGGTCCGAGTCCACCACTACGCCCAGATTTCTGGCCCGGTTGGTGGTTTTCAGGTCAGAGTCCACCACTACGCCAAGATTTCTGGCCTGGTTGGTGGTTTTCAGGTCAGAGTCCACCACTATGACCAGATTTCTTGCCCATTTGTTGGTTTTCAGGTCAAAGTCCACCACTACACCCAGATTCTGGCCAGGTTGGTAGTTTTTAGGTCCGAGTCCACCACTATGCCCAGATTTATGGCCCGTTTGGTGGTTTTGGATGACCTGGTGACCTGCAGTCATTTCTTTTTGGCCCCAAAAACAATCAGTCAGTTTTGCTTTTGTCCAGCTGAGGACACTTTAGGCGCATCCAGTCATTCATCTTCTCAAAGCCTTTACGTAGAGCCTGTGCGAAGCCTCGGTCTACTGGTGGTTAGTGTCATCTGCGTATAACTAATATTGTTGTGCTTACAACCTGGGCCAGGGAGACAGAAGATTTTTATTGTTTCAGTGGTTTGACATCTTTGCCCACTATTTGTGTTGTTCAGTCTGGATAATGGAGCATATTCTTTGATGAAAGGTGATGGGTTACATAAAATATTCTGTTCTGGATTTTCAGCTCAGATTAGTTAATTAGTTAACATATAGAGTAAAATACAAACTGAGCAAATAGCTGCTCTACAGGATCATTTGACCATATTTGAATGAAATTATTGACCTACATCACTGTTCAGACACTAAAAATTAAACGAATGAATGACTATTTAATCATTTCTGATCAATTTTTCAGAGCCGCGCAATTTCTTTGCAATATTATTCCAATAATGTAGGTTTTACTCCTTCCAAGCACCATTAACTAAATCAGTTTAAATGACTCATCTGGTTTCTTCCTGATAAACATGAAAAATCAGATTTCCTGCTGTCGTTGAATCCATCCCGGTGAGAGTGGAATAGCTTTCCACTGTGTCACTGTCGCCTCCCAACAACCTGGAAAATACCTGAATGAAATCTCTGACACACACATACACGCAGGCACGCGCACCCACGGTGGGCGGAGTTTCTTGGTGGTTTCTTAAATCGGTGCGTAGCGCGGTGCGGTGGTACCAAAACGCGCGCGGAGCTCTCCAAGAGCGCAAGAGGACTGTAGACTCAGGGATTTAGATTTAAGCTCAAACCAGAGACTCGTGCTGATGCTGTAGAGTCTGAAAAGCGCCATTCCTGGTTTTATGATGAAAAAATTTAGATATGTTTGTGAAGGTATGGGCTCCTTATTTGTGAGTGATTGGAAGGTTAAATAAATGTAAATTGAGGGAAACAGACATGTCATGTAACATTTTTTGTGATAAAGCCATCAAGAATGTGTTATTATAATTATTATTTTTTTTGTTTTGTAAAGTTTTCTTTTTACTCTTTGACTTACTCATACTTTGCAATTTTTACATTTACACACTTGCTGTGTAGCCTATTTGCATTTGCAATGAAAAGTCAATAAAAAAAGTTTAATAAAAAAATTAATTAATGCAAAGATAGGCATTTTCTTTTTCTTTTATGTTAACTCATAAATTATGGTTATTAATCTTGTCATATTACATCCCTGAATTTGTCATTATTTCGACAAGTGAAGTAGATTTAGGGCAAGTAGATACTTTGTTAAAATCCACTTAATCCTGTTTATTTGTGAAGATTCCGGCAGTTTTTAAGCCAAGGATGCCCCTGCAGGATGACCCTCTGACGTAATAGCCTAACTGATCTGTCATTATGGTTCAGGCATGATCTTTTATGGAAATTGGAGATATAAAGGAATCTTTGTGATTAATCAATCATGTCGTTTAATGCCGCAATTAATTGTGGAATTATTAGTGAAATTTAGTTATCATGAAATTTCTACTGTCCACAGAAGAGTGGTTCGAGCCTTAAGTTAGGAGGCTTTTTTATGTTTGAATTATTCATAGCTCAAGTCTGTTTCTCTGAAAATAGTCAGACTTTTTTATTCGTTATTTTTAGTGCATGGAGGTGGTGATTTCCATGCACTTGTTGTATTGCAGTAACCAGCACGCGGCCAGCAGAGGGAGCCCATAGCAAACAAAATAAGTCACTTAAAAAAGAGATAAAATTGCAAAAACATTACATTGATGCATTTTGTTGTTTTGACCTCAACATGATAAAATATCAAGCTGCGCCTCGGTTATTTCTTCCAACCTAATTCATTGTTTTCTCTTAAACTGCTGTTTGTGATTATAATTCAAATGAAATTTTCTAAGGAAGAGTAGATACTTAGAGCTTCAAGTCATGCAGCTCCTGTCAGTCATGGGTGTTCCTGACCCACATATCAGTCATCAGCTCCATTGTCACATACAAATACAACGAAACTATCATCTGCAGTCACTTTCATTTGTAAATCTAAAATAAAGGCAAGTTTATTTCAAATCACAATTCAATGAAGGGAGTGATTCAAAGTGACAGTGAACGGCATTGTTCAGCGGGGAAAGAAGAAACATAATATAAAATCAAAAACAAAGAGTAAAGAAAGAACGTCAGATAAAATTCAAGCTTAAAAGAAGCAGCACAGATTTAAACTTTTGAATAAAAACTATTTAAATGCAGATGAGAATGAGATGGGTCTTTAAATTGGTTTTGTTCAAACTCTTTTAGCTGATCTGAGGCTTTCTGGAAGTTTGTTCCAGACATGGAGGAAGTCTGGTTCTGGGAACTGA
>JALJCO010004801.1:0-235752 GCA_023101725.1 Atherinomorus stipes
AGAAAACAAGTCTGTGCAGCAGCGTAACGAGGAGCTACAAAGAGACCTTCTTGAAAAAGATGTTAACCTTAAAGTGAAATCTCTGAAACTCCATCAAGTCAGGAACAAGCTTAAATATGTTAAGAATGACTTGAAGTTTTCCAAACAGCAAATTACATGTATCACAGAAAGGAACAAGGTCTTAGAGGGTGAAGTCCAAAAGCTTACTGGGGAGTTTCGTAACGGACAGAAAGCCGCGATACCCAGAGATGAGTCTTTGCAGCTGCTAGAAGCAGAGCTACAAGACTGGAAGGACAAGTATATTAAAATAGAAGCAGAAAACAAGTCTTTGGAACAGCATAACAAGGAACTAAAAACAGAACTTTGTAAAACTGACGAAGACTTTAAACAGAAATCTCTGGTTCTGGAAAATGTCATGAAAAAACTCACACAAGTTGAGAATGAGGTTGAGATTTTCAGACAGGAAAATACATCGATTAAAGAAAAGAACAAATTGTTGCGAGAAGAATTACAAAAGTGTGACAAGCTGTTTAAAGAACAGAATGCCTTGAAACGTGCAAATTGGTCTTTGCAGAAGGAAGCACATCTGGTGAAAGAAGAGCTAAAAGACTGTAAAGGCAAGTATGATGAGATGGTGGAGAAATTCGAGACTTTGGAAAGGATTAACAATCTAGAAAAAGATAATCATAAACTAGAGGTTGCAGAGAAAACTCTACAAGTCCAACGTCTACTGAAACACCTCAAAGGTGCTGAGGAAACCGTTGAGGTTTTGAAACAGGAAAATACATCGATTAAAGAAAAGAACAAATTGTTGCAAGAAGAATCACAAAAGTGTGACAAGCTGCTTAAAGAACAGAATGCCTTGAAACGTGCAAATTGGTCTTTGCAGAAGGAAGCACATCTGCTAAAAGCAGAGCTAAAAGACTGTAAAGGACAAGTATGATGAGATGGTGGAGAAATTCGAGACTTTGGAAAGGATTAACAGGATCTAGAAAAAAGACTAATCATAAACTGAGAATTGGTTGCAGAGAAAACTCTACAAGTCCAACGTCTACTGAAACACCTCAAAGGTGCTGAGAATGACGTTGAGGTTTTGAAACAGGAAAATACATCGATTAAAGAAAAGAACAAATTGTTGCAAGAAGAAGTCACAAAAGTGTGACAAGCTGCTTAAAGAACAGAATGCCTAGAGACGCGCAGAATTGGTCTTTGCAGAAGGAACGCACATCTGGTGAAAGAAGAGCTAAAAGACTGTAAAGGCAATTATATTCAGATGGAGGCATTGAAAACATGCGAGACTTTGGGACAGCGAATAACGAGGATTTAGAAAACAGAAATTCCTAGAACTAACGAAAACTGGCAGAGAAATCTATACAGTTCTGGAAAATCTACTGAAAACACCTCACAAGGTGCTGAGGAATGACCGTTAAGGTTTTGAAACAGGAAAATACATCGATTAAAGAAAATAACAAGGACTTGGAGGAACAAGTCAGAAATCTGAACGAGCAGCTTCATGATGAACAAAATCAGAGACTCAGAGCTGAATCTTTGCAGCTGAACGTCCAACTGCTACAAGCTGAGCTGAAAGACTGGAAGGACGATTATATTCAGATGGAGGCAGAAAACAAGTCTTTGGAACAGCGTAACGAGGAACTAAAAACAGAACTTTGTAGAACTAATGAAGACCTTCAAGAGAAATCTCTGGTTCTGGAAAATGTCATGAAAAAACTCACACAACTTGAGAATGACGTTGAGGTTTTAAGACAGGAAAAAAATTGATTAAAGAAAAAAAAAAGGATTTGGAGAAACAAGTCAGAAAGCTCAACGAGCAGCTTCATGACCAAAATCAGCTCAGAAATGAATCTAAGCAGCTAGAAGCAGAGCTACAAGACTGGAAAGACAGGTATTGTGAGATCAAGGCAGAAAAGGAGTGTTTGAAAAATATTCACTATCTAGACACAGAACTTCTTAAAAGCTTTCAAGACAGATCTCTCAATGTCCAACATGTAAAGAAAAACCTCAGTGATGCTGAGAGAGACGTCAAGGTTTTCAAACAGGAAACAGGATCCATTGAAGAAAAAAACAAGGACTCGGAGGAACAAGTCAGAAATCTGGACGAGCAGCTTCCTGATGAACAAAATCAGAGACTCAGAAATGAACCTTCGCAGCAGAAACTCCAGCTGCTAGAAGCAGGACTACTAGACTGTAAAGAAGAGTATAGTGACCATAGACCGTTAATAGAGATGGATGAACCTTTTGCTACGTCACCCGCTGGTTTCTGAAGAGCTAAAAGTGGAGCCAGTTTGGCGTGTCCCACCGTCGCCATCTTGCCGTGTCATGTGTGTCGTCACTCCCGGAAAATACTAAAATGGACAAAGGCAAGGCCGAGCCGCGGGGAAAATGATTTACTCACGTACGCTGGGCTAAATGTTAACCGGCCTAATTCGAAACTAACAAAAACTAAAGAAGATTAGCCTCCTAAGGGGAGGGGTAAAGGTAAGACACGCTACACTTGTTATTAGCTCACCAAAAACTGCCATTGTGCTACTCTGCTACAAACTGAGACCTTACTGGGAGCAAACAAGGAGCTAACTAGGAGCCACTGGTCAGCAGGCTGTGCTTCCGGTCTGCCGCATGTCAATCAAAGGACACGCCCTTAATTATGTGTCATTTCAAGATTAAATAACATCTAAACAGACGAGTTATAAAAAAATTCACCCCCTCACAGTTGGGATGAAGGTAAACTTGACCTATTAAACCTAAAATGATTTTTTGCACCAGGCTGTAAACATGTTTATTGCTGCTGTGACGATGGCGTTTTTAGTATGGGAGTCTATGGGGATTTGCTCTGTTTTGCAGCCCCGAGCGGAAAAAGAGAGAACTACAAAAAATGACTTCTTCCGGGTAGCCTCATAGTTGGCCACCGGAGGTTGCCGCTTAATGGTGACATAAAGGAAGAAAACAAGACTTTGAAAAGACATCACTATCTAGACATGGAAATTCTTGACGCAAACCTTCAAACCAAAGATGGCACTGGCCAAAATGTGACGAATAACCCATAGACTGTATATAATTACTGGACGTAGCTTCCGGTCTCTTCTGAATAGAGAAATGTGAAGCCAGTTGGGCGTGTCTTACCGTCGCCATCTTGCCGTGTCACGTACGTCGTCACTCCAGGAAAAATCCTAAAATGGGCACAGCGCGGCCGCGGGACAAATGATTGACAGCTGACGTACTGTGGGCTAAACGCTAACTGAGCTAACACGAAACTAAGAGGAGCTAACAAAGATAAGCCCCCTAAGCGGCATGGTTAAGGTAAGACATGCTTAGACTTGCAATTCGCTGACTAAACACCGCCGTTGTGCGACTCTGTAACAAACTGAGACCTTATTAAGAGCAAAGAAGGAGCTAACTAGGAGCCTTCGGTCGGCAGGCGGAGCTTCCGGTCTGCCGCATGTCAATCATAAGGATACGCCCTTAATTATGTGTAATTTGAAGAATAAATAACATCTAAACGAATGAGTTATAAAAAAATTCACCCCCTCACAGTTGACATGAAGGTAAACGTGACCTAATAAACCTAAAATGATTTTTTGAACCAGGCTGTAAACCTGTTTATTTCTGCTGTGACGATCGGCGTTTTTAATATGGGAGTCTATGGGGATTTGCTCTGTTTTGCAGCCCCGAGCGGAAAAAGAGAGAACTACAAAAAATGACTTCTTCCGGAAGATAGCCTCATTGTTCTGAGGCCATGGGAGGTTGCCGCTTAATGGTGACATAAAGGAAGAAAACAAGACTTTGAAAAGACATCACTATCTAGACATGGAAATTCTTGACGCAAACCTTCAAACCAAAGATGGCACTGGCCAAAATGTGATGGATAACCTCAAACAAGGTGAGAAAACCTTTGAGGTTTTCCAGCTGGAAAGTACATTGATTAAAGGGATATTGTGTAAGTTCTCCTATTATCTATTCACAAAAATGTATTATTTAGTTCAAAAGTGTTTTTCAATTAATCAGTAATCACTCCCATCAACAAACTGAAGTGCTCCTGTAAGCTCTGAGTTTGCCGTTTGTATCATTCATTTATACATTGAACGGGTCGGCTCGGTGGTGGCTACCATGTCGCGTCACTGAGTTTTTACGTTCAGTAGAAACGTGACAGCAGAAAACAACAGAAACTCACTGGAGACACTGGAATAGTCAGCTCAGTTTGAGGTGATGGTTTCGAAAAGTCACCGCGGTGCTGTGAGGAGGAACCTACTGTTACACTGACGCCGGGTTCACGTTCAGTCAGACAGACGGCCGTCAGTAACAAACCACACCTCATTTTAATCACAGAAGCCGAGAGAAAGACGGTAAAACACGGGTCAGGGAAAACAATACGACATCGCCATGACAACATATCAGATGTGGACTGAAGTCACTGTAACTTACAGACCACGTCTTTACATAGAGGCTGTTTATGCCTTTACATGCAGCGGCTGTCGTCCGTCTGCCCGGTTTCACGCAAACGCAGCATGAAAGGTACGAGGGAGCTGCTGCATTATACAATTGTTACACAATGTCCCTTTAAAGAAAAAAACAAGGACTTGGAGGAGCAAGTCAGAAAGCTTAACCAAGTGTTAGGTTCTCCACACTGCTTTACACAGTTACGCTCAGGATATGTCTGCCCATTTCCACTGGAAATACTGCTTTTTTTTTTTTCTTTTTTTAACTCTGAGCAAGGAATTTTCATAATATGCACTTCTGTTGTTACTCAAAATTAAAGTTTTTATGCACATCAAAAACTGTTGCTTTTTAAAGTGAAAAGAAATTATATTTTTTCACTTTCAGGGTATATACAGAAGTTCTTAAGCTAAAATTAATACCTTTTAATACCTTTTTAAATACCTTCCTAACATTTTTTTAATACCAACACGTCAACCACACTTTCGAACTTCAGTTATAGACATAACTAATTACAAATAATTACAGAGGTGCACAGACTTGCTTACAACACCAGCAGAAAAAGAGACAAATCCTCACAAATGGAAAAGAAATTTCACCCAAATAGAAAAAGAAACAAATTTGCTCACAGAGGCTTAATATAAGTTTTTAAAGTGTCTATTTTCTGTTAATCCTCCTTCAGCACCCCGCTGTAATGTTTTTAATATTTTAAAAATAGCATCGTCTTAAGACAATGCTATTTGCACACAACGGCTTTCACTACCTTCTACTCTGATTTCCTGCAGGTGAAAAATTTCGGAGGTTCAGGGGAACACATGTTCATGTGTTCATGCACACCTACACCATATTTTGCATATTTTGTACACATAGTTTGAATATTCCAGTTACGTCTGGCATATATCTCTCCACAGCAGGAGAGGTATTAACAGAAATAGAACAGCCTGACTTAGTTTAAATTAAAAATGTTTGAACCTCCCAAAATGCACCCAAATAAGGTGTGAAATAGGTAAAACAAACTAAAGGAGTTTACATCAAAAATAAATTAAAAAACCTTTTAACTTCATCTCACCAGTGTGTCAAACGAAGTGACTTTAGTGTGATACAACTACACATTTTATATACAGATTTCATTAATGCACTGTTCTTTGTATTTTCTAAACTAAATCAATACGTGAAGATTTTCATAATTTGTCTGTTTGTACTTTTTTGCTGCGAATATAATTATGAAACAATTTGTGAGCAATTATCTCTTTCTCTGTTACTGTTGCGATGGAACAGATTTCTCTGATTCTGAGCAGGTTTATTACACCTGTTATCAGTTTCTGGACGTTTTCTTTCCTGAATGAAAACACTGACTTTTTTTTTCTCATCCAACCCAGACAAAGTTATTTTACGGGTGTGAGGAAGAGCACAGACCGCTTTTCCAGCCCTTTAATTGTGTAGCTGGTCTGGTCCTACACACGAACGACTTTGCTACGTCGGAATCGGGGAACATATGAAATAGATCCGATCCCCTCGGTGGGTATTAGCGCCGGTTTTTAAAACCTCGGCACGCGACGTTAGAGTGGCGCAGAGTTTTCTGCCTGCCCTGACGTCTGCTGAAGAGGAGCGGTGGAAGTTGGCGGAGGAGTGATGCTAGCCGTCGCGCTACGTGTCCCCGAATTCCTACTTGGTGGCGTTTTTATGTGGGACTTAACGGTGTGTTCACTCCCATGCTGATATTAATTTTCTTCTTGCAGACTTGACAATACGCCGCCCGACTATCACCAACTACTGGCCTGAGCCTTTGAATGGTGGTTACTCCAACCAAACGTCCGAAAAATGACACTTCCCCATCTTAGCAGCAAGTCTGTCACAAGTTCGACCAGTTTGTAGCTAAAGTGCCCGCTGCTTTTTAAAAAAATCTTTATTGCGCCTTTATTTTTCCCCCCTTCAAATTTTATGTACAAAAATACAGTGCATAATAACAATGGTGTCATCCAGCTCAAGAGTGGAAGAAACTCCAGTGGTGAGTAACTGGGAGAGTCTGACTGGAACTGGGCCGTCAGATCATTGAGTTCATGACTAAATATTAGGTTTCTGTTTCACGTAAGCAGAGCAGGTTTAAATCAACGCATTTCATGTACACAACGACTCAAAGAGCTTCACCTGAACAGCTCCACCAGCTCAATGTTGAGGTGCTCACCACCACCAAGTACACCATCCTTGAGCAATTAGCCAGCGGGAATGATGTGATTGTCATCACCCTGCAGGAGACCCATGCAGAAAACAGGAACATCCTAAGGATTCCTGGATACATGCTGGCCGGATACACTATCGAGATATATATATATATATATTTTTTTCATTTTCATTTCACCTTTATTTATACAGGTTGTCTCATTGAAATCCAAGATCTTATTTGCAAGTAGGGCTGGGGGTAAACGATTATTTTTAAAACAATTATTCGGCCGATTATTTTATTGAATAGTCAACTATTCTAACGATTATTTTTCTGTTGCATGATTAATAAAAAATAAAATGTCAAATAAATACCCCCCCAAACTGTATTAAATGACTTTATCATTCAACGGTTTTCCAAAGCTTAACATAAAATAAAAGCAGTGTCAGATTTTCATAACTTGGATGACCAGGGGTGCAAATCATTTTCTGGTTCTCACTGAACCAACAGTGGAACTTGGTTCTACTAATGTATTCATATTCATCTGCACTTGAGTGTTTTTAGTGCTCATGAACACTAGAGATTTCCCGAACAGGGTTTCTGCCCCCGATTCTGAGTAATTTGATTTTGAGGATATGCCGATACAGAGTCCTGGTCTGATACTTCTGTAACATAATAAAAAGAGATGAGAAAAGACAGATACAGGACAGAGTTTCTACACACAATCTGATCCTGAATCCTAATTTTAAATCATAGCTTGAAGGTGAAACTGGGGACTCAGGAGTTGTAACATTGTTATATTTTATTTCTTTTATTTATTGATCGACAGCCAAGCTAATGCTAACCAAGCTAATCCGAAGTGAACAGCAGCGAACAAAGATAGATGGTCTAAATGTAAGCTACACTAAGACTTGCAGTTAACCAGCTAAAATCCACCATTATGCAACTCTGCTAACAATTAGCCTCAATGGCTAAAATTGGCACCTGGTCTGCTGCCTGTC
Source organism: Atherinomorus stipes (assembly GCA_023101725.1). NCBI lineage: Eukaryota > Metazoa > Chordata > Actinopteri > Atheriniformes > Atherinidae > Atherinomorus > Atherinomorus stipes. Next base: position 7,612 of record JALJCO010004801.1, read on the forward strand.
GATCAAAAGGACACGCCCCTATTTATGTGTAATTTCAAGATTAAATAACAACTAAATGGATGAGTCAAAGAAAAACTTCACCCCCCTCACAGTTGACATGAAGGTAAACAACCTATTAAAACTAAAATGTTTTTTTTTAACCAGGCTATAAACATGTTTATTTCAGCTGTAAACATGTTTATTTCAGCGGTGAAGTTGGCTTTTTTAACATGGGAGTCTGTGGGGATTTGCTTTGTTTTGCAGCCAGCCCCTAGTGGATAAAGAAAGAATTACAATTTTTGGGCAACAGGAAAGTAGCTTCATTGTTCTCCAGCGGCGTTTGCCCCTTGGACATATCACAAGTGTTGGTCTCCACAAACAACTCAGGGTAAAAAGTGAAGGAATGTTTTGCAAAGTAAAAATAAATCGTTTCTGTAGAATCAGTGATGCAATGATTACATTTGTTTGCTTCAACTCAAAATGAGGCTCAAACAACTCCCAAAGTGAAGGCGAGCCAGTCTGGGTTTCTTATTCCACCACATTTCTGCTCGTATATTTGGTCTGGATCAGTCTGAGGTCACATGAGCTGCTCCTGCTCCTCTCCGGTCTCCTCCAGACTCTGTTACAGTGGTGTTGTTGGCCCCCAGAGTAAACTTCAGTTGCTTCAGATGCTGCCTCCCACCAGCTGCTGCCCCTCCAGGTCACGGGGTATCCCAGCTGCCCACAGACTTTCCTTCAAACACAAGCCAACACTTGATTGCAGTTGTTGCTGCTAAGGGTTATTAACCAGTTATTTTGTTTAGGGGTCAATCACTTTTTCACACAGGGCCCTGAAGGTTTGCACCCCCCTTAAAAATAAAATCTTCATTTAAAAACTGATTTTGGGGGGGGGGGCGGGGGGGGGGGGGGGGGCGGGGTGGGGGGGGGGGGGGGGGGGGGGGGGGGGGGGGGGGGGGGGGGGGGGGGGGGGGGGGGGGGGGGGGGGGGGGGGGGGGGGCCGGGGGGGGGGGGGGGGGGGGGGGGCGGCGGGGGGGGGGGGGGGGGGGGGGGTGCGGGTTGGGGCCCGGCTGCGGGGGGGGGGGGGGGGGGGGGGGGGGGGGGGGGGGGGGGGGGCATTTTGTGTTACTTGTGTTATTTTTGCTTCACATTTAAATTTGTTTGATGATCTGAAACATTGAAGTGTGACAAACATGCAAAAAAAAAGAGAAATCAGGAATGGGTTAAACGCTTTTTTACACAACTGCTAAGTTTATTCCTGTCATTCTGCGCATGCTCCTTCCCTTGTCCTGTTATAATGGCGCTTGTCGATGCACGTGGCACAAATGTTGGACTCGTGCCAGCTGGCAAAGAAGTACTATGTTAGTGTTGAGCTGCTACTACAAAACTACAATCAGATACAGTGAAAATCTTTGTGTTTATGTGGTTTTCATGTCTTTGCCGATACAGAAAGGAGTAGGAACCGGGGTCGGTGTATTTTTGGGTAGATGTAAATGAACATAAATATGTCACGTCTGCTCCCTGTCCAATCAGAACCCTTCCCAACCCCCAGATCTAAGGCGGAATTAGATAAATATGTTTTTCATGTAAACCTTAATTCAGAATTATTTTTATATAAACATGAAGGACAATAATTTAATTCTGAATTGTTTAATTCAGAATAATTAATTCTGAATTAAAAGACATTATGTAATCAGGGCCAGAGTTAATTTGTCTTCAGATTGCCCCATTCACATCCTGAAGATCAGCATTATTCCCGCTTATGGCTGTTATAATAAATGGTCCCAAATAGTTGGGATCCAACCTTCCACCTTTCCTTTGCTGACTTTATTTTGCCTTCACACTTTATCCCCTACCTTGAATTGAGAAGTTTGGCCATCTGACGTAATTTTAGCCTTTGTGTTTTTATGTCCCTTCTCAAGATTTTGGCTACAGGAAATGATAGTGTCTGTGTGAGTTTTATCTTTGGACAGAGGAAGTGCAGGTTTCTGACAGCTTGGTGTCTTTAGCCTGTGCAGAGGAATATGTGACCGATTGCCCTTTTCACCAAATACATATAATTCAGAGGTAATTAAACTAATGAGATTAAAATCGAGTTCAAATCATAAGAAAACACAACTTATCAACATAAAATTTAAAGTACTTTAATGAGAATGTAGCTAGCATATCACTAACCAATATTTATGAAAAAACAGTTCAAAATTTCAAATTAAAGCATGAGTACAACATGAAGGTTCAAAGTCAATACAAGAATAATTATGAATATTTAAATAAAAACACAAGTACACAAATGCTCAAGCATTTCTTTTGTTCCTCTTTTCTCTCCTTTTGTCTTGTACAAATTGGGTTAGACCACATCTAAAGGCAATATATAACATAAATTGTGAAAGCATCATATCTTTATTGTAATACAATAAACACCGAACAGTTATACATCATGAAAATAAAGAAAATGCAATACCCTAGCAAAATAATAGCAGTCAAAATATGATGCCAGGAGCAAACTGCCAGCAATCAGGGCACTAATAATTTCAGCTTCAATCATTACAATTAGCTTTTAATAAGTAAATATAAGCAAATGATGAAATAAGTATTCGACTGCATCCATCTGGATTTAGATCGGGAATCTCCAGCCCTCTCGGGAATCTTCGCTCCACTGGGCCCTCTGTGGGATTGTTTATACACCCAAATGGGAGCATAAACAAGTGTACAAGTATTCTCTTCCTGGACTGGATCCCCTCTCAAGCCCAATCACAAAATTTTAAAAATAAAAAACAAAAAAAAAGATAAGAAAACCAAAATTTCTTCTTTGGTCACCGGGTCTAACAAGCTCCAGAGCTATACGCACAGATTTCCGTTGTACTGGGCCCACCGTGGAAGGGACACTGTTTGTCATCACTATAGGCCCAGGCAACACTCTATCCATTATGGTGCCCCTCATGGGCACAGGCCCACCATCTGCCTTGTCCACACCCTGCGTGGTTTTTGCTGGAGGCCCGGGGGCCGGGGGAGGAAGAAAGCGAGGGGGGGGGGCGGGGGGTTGCTCGGGGGTGGGGGGGGGAGGGGGGGGAAGGGGGGAAAAAACAAATTGCTGCATTTTAAAGCGATTGGGCGTGCATGGAGACAAAGTATCATAAAATAAACTACAAAAATTATGATTTTGGATGCTTTTTTTTACACGAATCCAAAAGAAAACATTTTAAAGAAGGGACAAACCCGAAAATCTTAAAATTGACCAGATGATGAAAAAACAGAGCTTTTTTCTGTGCCTATGTCCAAAATAAGAAGGGAGTAACGGTATTATAAAGCCTTGTTAATTCCAGGTTGGAACCCAGATACTGCACAAAAGCTGACCATTGTGATGGGCTTTCAGTTACTTTATACTTCGCTGAGTGTCAACAGCTAACAGTGTTGTATTTCAACATGGCGGATGGCTGTCCATCTTGTGACCAGTGACATCATGTCGCATGGGTCAACAGTACAGTTGTGCGAAAATGTGTTTGCCCCCTTCCTGATTTCTTACTTTTTGCATGTTTGTCACACTTAAATGTTTCAGATCATCGGGGGGGGGGGGGGTCCATGACCTCTATAATGGCCCTGTGTGAAAAAATGATTGCTCCCCCTCTTAAAACATAAATTAACTGTGGTTTATCACATCTTTGGAAAGATGAGTTCAATTGGGGGGGGGGAGGAAGGCCATACAAGATGACAAGATATATTCAGCTAAATTAATATCCCAATATTAGTGGAATTTGTGGCTTATTATTTTGTAAAATGAATTAATGAACTCACCACAAAATTAACAAATACAACATCCATTCAAAAAATAATTTGAAGAAATTAAAATTGGTAATAAATTAGTCAACAGTGGAATCCTTCACAAATGTGACACCAAGCAATAAATGTGCTTGTGAGTGAAACAGGAAGTAAAATTCATAGCCAGTGCAACACAATCTTAACTAAAAACAATTAAATCAGCAACCTAATAGCAGCCTATTGTTTTTTTTTTCACTCACCAGTCTTGTTCATTCTTTGAAATGTACGACTGCTTTTAGCTGCAGCTTGATAAACCCTCTGGTGATTATATCCAGGACCATGCCATATTAAAAGTTCGTAGGCTACTATTTTCTTATTAAACGAGGTTGATTTTTTTTTTTTTTTTTTTTTTTTCTGGTGAAGAATAAAGAAAAGAGAAGGGAAATTTTTTTTTTTTTTTTTTTTGAATTTTTTTGGTTTTCAAAGGGGGGAGATAAAAAAAAGAGATTTTATATAATTATTTTTTTTTTTTTTTTTTTTTTTATAAATTAATATATTATTCAAACACCTTTTTCATTCACATTGGGAGGGGAACAGTGGAACAACAGAACAACGGTCCCCAAACAAAAAAAGGGGCTGGAGGGAAAAAAAAAAAAAAACACATGCAAGGGGGGGAGGCGGGGGGGAAAAAAACACACACATCAAACAAACACACAGAGAAAGACGAGAGGAGAGGGGGGATAAGCGGGAGGGGGGGAGGGGAAGAAGAGAAGAGAGAGAGCAGGGAGGAGGAGAGGAAGGAGAGAGAAGAGAAAAAATAGACCGAAAAAAAAAAAAAAGGAAGAGGTAAAAGGGGCAAAAAAGGGGGGGCGTGGGGGAGAAAGGGAAGGAGGAGACGCGGCAAGCAGGGAGGAGGAGGCGAGGCTGATTTTGAGACTAGGCTGCTTGGTGGTTTGATTCAATGAAGAACCGAAGCCACTAAAAAACACTTTATCCTCATTTATCAAGTTTAAGATATAATTAAAGCTTTCTGGCTGATTCACGTAAGGTCTGTGTGCGCCACGTTTTGGCTGCGCTGTTTTCATCCTGATATACCGGTCCCCATGCTGTGTTCACGTGCAAATGCGATGTCTGACAGAAGAGAGTTCTACTGCGGCTAGAAGCGGTAATCCAGCTTCAATTAAGAAATTTTTGACGTTTTCCATGTGAAAAGATTTTATTCTGATCATTTTGAAGGCATGACGTTAATAATATAGCTGAGGAAGTCAATGACTGAGTCAGTGTAGGGAAACACTGCAGTGGATGCTTGATGAGAATGAGTTTGCCATCAATCCCACGTGGGTGCTCGGTATTTTCTGTGGGTGCTCGGGCCCCGAATCACCCACGGGATCGGCGCCTATGCACCCAGGTCTGATTACTGCCACACCTGTTCTCAATCAAGAAATCACTTAAGTAGGACCTGCCTGACGAAATTTAAGTAGACCAAAGAGATCCTCAAAAGCTAGACATCATGTTGTGATCCAAAGACATTCAGGAAAAAAGGAGAAACAAAGTAATTGAGATCTATCAGTCTAAAAAAGATTCTAAAGCCATTTCTAAAGCTTTGGGACTCCAGTGAACCACAGTGAGAGCCATTATCCACAAATGGTGAAAACATGGAACAGTGGTGAACCTTCCCAGGAGTGGCCGGCCGACCAAAATTACCCCAAGAGCACAGCGACGACTCATCCAAGAGGTCACAAAAGACCCCAGAACAACATCCAAGAACTGCAGGCCTCACTTGCCTCAATTTAGGTCAGTGTTCATGACTCCACCATCAGAAAGAGACTGGGAAAAAATGGCCTGCGTGGCAGAGTTTCTAGACCAAAACCACTGCTGAGCAAAAAGAACATAAAGGCTCGTCTCAGTTTTGCCAGAAAGCATCTTGATGATCCCCAAGACTTTTGGGAAAATACTCTGTGGACTGAGACAAAACTTGAACTTTTTGGAAGGTGTAGGTCCCATTACATCTGGCATAAAAGTAACACAGCATTTCAGAAAAGGGACATCATACCAGAAGTAAAATATGGTGGTTTTAGTGTGATGGTCTGGGGCTGTTTTGCTGCTTCAGGACCTGGAAGACTTGCTGTGGTAAATGGAACCATGAATTCTGCTTCTACCAAAAAATCCTGAAGGAGAATGTCCGGCCATCTGTTGGTGACCTCAAGCTGAAGCGCACTTGGGTTCTGCAGCAGAACAATGATCCAGAACACACCAGCAAGTCCACCTCTGAATGGCTTAAGAACAACAACATGAAGACTTTGGAGTGGCCAAGTCAAAGTCCCCACCTGAATCCCATTGAGATGCTGTGGCATGACCTTAAAAAGGCGGTTCATGCTGGAAAAGCCTCCAATGTGGCTGAATTACAACAATTCTGCAAAGATGAGTGGAACAAAATTCCTCCACAGCGCTGTAGAAGACTCACTGCCAGTTATCACAAACGCTTGATTGCAGTTGTTGCTGCTAAGGGTGGCCCAACAAGTTATTAGGTTTCGGGGGCAATGACTTTTTCACACCGGGCCATGTGGGTTTGGATCTCTGTATGTGGTTAATTGTGAATGTGTTCTTTATGTGTTACAGTCATCACTGTCGCCTCTATCTGCTGTACGTGATTCACCTCCCTCATCTTCTCAGCTTCCACCACAGCTGCCATCAAATGTGTGTGGAGATGATGCTGAGATGCAGTCAGATGCAGTCACAGAGCTCATAGGAGATGATGTTGAGATGCCCCCTCTCTGTGACAAATTGCATGGGGAGAGGATATTGCAAAATTTTTTATTTAATGTACATTGAAATCAGACAAATGATCTTGCTGTAATTCAGCTGCTGCAGATGACTGACAGGCTCTGGAAAGCTTCAGACTGATCAATGTGTCGCTGACATAAAACAATTCACATTTTGATCAATAAATCGACTGTGGTATATTCAGATTTTTTCCTGTCTATTTATATCATGTGTTTGCAAAACTATAAGAATAATGATCCATTTAATTGCTATGATGTTGGTAAACACTGATTCAATCATAGTGAGTTGGCTCTTGGGTGAATAAAGCTGCAATAAAAAAACTAAACAAAATCGTATTATTTTGTCTCATTTTAAAGGTGCATGCATATTTCCTTTTCTGGGGTTTTGGGGTATAATTGTCTTTGTGCACTGATGAGGCCATGTGAATGTAGAGTGAGAATAAAGTTCCTGTTTTGGTCTGTCAGCTTTGTTCTCTGCTCAGGCTATCATTCTACATAGTTCTATCATTCTACGTAATTTATTGCTCCAATAAGGCCACTATCAAGTAAACAGCGCCCCCCCCCCCTCTCTCACGGTTTATGCCCGTCCGCTCCCCCTCCCCTCCCTGTTTGATTCAGCTTCGTGTATGGAGCTAGTAGTAACTTCTGTGCAGTCAGGTCTGGATTTTCAAACAAATGGATTTAAAAGAAAACTTCTGCAGCAACACTGAGGGAGGGGGCCACAACCTTGTCATTACCTGTAAGTTCATTTATTTTTTAAAGGGGAAACTCAGTAACTTTTTTACCTCAATAAATGCTTTTCGGAATCCCCGTGGGGCTAAACAAAGTGTTTACAGAGCGATTCAATGTGCCCCCCCCTCCCGCCGGGGCCTCTGGCCTGCGAGCAGCTAAAAACAACTTTGCCTGCGTCGACCCGAGCAGAACTTGCGACAACAGAAACTGCTGTACGGTACTCAGGTCCCCTATCTACCGAGCTGCTTCCAGCTCTGATTTTAACCAGACTACCAGCGCTAATTCGAAGAAAACATTTCTTTAGCTTCACACCACCTAAACACGGCTCCTGGCTCTCATAACCAACTCTTTGCTGGACCAGAGTGATTCACGTAGCTTGCACTGCATGGGCGCCGGGTGCAGCATCACTGCTTCAGGCTCAATAATCACTTGTCACGTCCGCAAAAAGTAAATAAAAGTTCGTATTCTTACCTGCTACTCGCCAACACCAGAGAAAAATATAATCCACGGCATATTTACCCGCAAATCGCGGGTAAAACGTCCCGTTTCAGAAAATACAGGACTTTGCTTTGAGCAGAGGGAGATGCTGTGCTGCTACCAACGCAGCAAAGTAGCATCAACAAGCTAGTAAACGCTTAGAAATATAATCAGGGATCTAAATAGAGGAAAGACAGGTAGAGAAGCCGTCTGTGTGCTGTGGGGGTGTAAGGGGGGTTGAACACGACAGTGAAAGGACGCCACTAGGGGGAGCCCCGAGCTGAAGTTACTGAGTTCTGCTTTAAATGCTGTCTTGTCTGATAAACGTTGCTCACACTGTCTGAAGTGCCCATGTTGCTAGCAATTAGCCTTTAGCAAACTCCGACCGCAGCTTGACCTAGATTCTCCAAATAAGGTCATAGCCAAATAAGGTGTAGCCAATCAAAATGAAGTCAACGTGGTCTCCGGGTAAAGCTCCATATCATCACCGGACCCAACTGTATTACTGAGGAAGTGAGGTCTGGCGTTTCAAAACAATACTCCGCTGTAAAAAATGCTGTTTTTTTCTTTGGAGTATTTACATATGCAGTAATGCCAACAACATAAACTAGTTTTTAACTGCTATGTCATCACTCCTTTAATCTAAATAATTAAGTAATTATGACGATCCAGCTCATCCAGATAAAGTAGCACATCACAGAAAAGGGGGGAAAATAGGGAAATTAGAATAACGTATGATGTAGGGTTTTTCTCTCTCTTTTCCTTTTAAACTAATAACTGTCAGAAATAACTAAACTAATTCAAAGAAATAGTTTTATGGAACTGCTGTTCGTCCTCCGCAGCAGCAGGGGGCGCTGGACGTTTGACATGATTTAATATTCACGTGACTCAACCTGGAAGTGTGCATCAGAGTTGATGTTGCATGTAAAGAATGAACTGTCTGAACTAATTCTGAAAGGTAAAAACTATCGAGTGTGATGTCTTTGGAAGTAAAAACTCAGTCAAACAATTACCGGCCGGCAAAGTGTGGGTTTTGAGCCAAAATGGCGTCCGACTGGACGGAGAGGATCTCTGCTTTCTCCCTCAGTCCGTCTCGCTTCCTCTCCGGGACAACCGCGGACACCTTCCTGGCAGAGCTGCTCCGGGAGCTCCGGGATGACAGAGCCAGCTATGGCCTCAAGGTAAAAACAAGTTTGTAGGGAAATAATTTAAATAACGAGCTAACTCAGCTTGTTGGTGACGCGGTGCCTAAAGGCGACTCACGAGACTCTCAAACACTCCCACAAGCAAGTTCAGGGCAACTCTGACAACTGCATTTAGCTGAAAAGTTAGCTTATAAAATACTCCCAGTCCTCTTCATCAGTTCCACCTTCTAGAACCGGGTCGGACTCCTTTTTAATTTCTGCTGTGATAAATCTAACCAGGTGATGGAAACATGTCTCAGAGATTTTGCTCCATATTGACATGACAGCATCACACAGTTGCTGCATCCATGATGAGAATCTCCTGTTCCACCTCATCCCAGAGCTGCTCTGCTGGACTGAGATCTGGGACTGAGATCCTGCTGCTAGTATTACCGTTTCAGATTTAACTTTTGGAAAATCGTGATTATCTCACTTTGAAAACCTCACAGTGATGCTGCTCATTTCCTGGAAAAGTAGCAGTATTCACGCAGATACAGTTTGCAACATTTGGACTAAAGGGAGAATGTCTGGATGTATTTTGGATATTTTTTAAGGATACTGGGAGGAAACTTTATTTATTTAAACATTTATTTGTTTATTCCTTTATTATTTATAATGTTTGTTAAATTTTTTGTGGAATAAAACTATAAAACTATATTATATTATTGTTAACATAACTAGAAACTTTGCAGTACAATGTCCGTGTCACGTCTATTCATTGCTATAAGTATGTATTTGTATGTATTTTGTTGCGAAAATGTTGTGTCAGAGGACCTTCAAAATGAAGCCATTTTTATAATAAAAGTGGGTATGAGTAAGTCACTTAAATCCCCTTTCTTCCTCATGATGCTCAGTTTGAACTTCAGCAAGTCGTCTTCATCACTTCTACATGACTAGATGCTGCCGTGTGATTGGCTGGTTGAATATTTGTGTTAACAGGAAGCTGAGCAGCTGGTGATGAACTGAAGTATGTTTCCAGTGTGCAATTTAAGTATTTTCCATGATCCAATCCAACTTTATTTGTAGAGCACTTTAAAAACAACGAACTAGCAAAATACAAATTACATAAATAATACAGAAAACATAAACAATAAAAACAGTAAAAAGTCAACTGTCAATCAGAGTAAAGCGGAGGCTCGATCTGTTATGTCTGTAATTTCCAGTGATCCGTCTCACATAATTCTTGATGGCATGTCTGATTTGTCTTGTGTCTTTTGTCCACCTCCAGGTGGTCCTGTTGTCTCCGCTCTGTGAATATCCGGCTCTGCTGTGTCCCTCGGACTCTGTGGGTGAGGAAACGGCCCTGGAGCTCATGTCCGTCTTTGCCCAGTGTCCTCCCAAATCTCTCCAGTTTCGTTGTCAGCTCCTCGTGGCCCTCACCTGCGTCCTTCAGTGCTCCTCCTGTGCAAGCGGCCGCTCCCGTGCATCCCTGGACTTCCTAGACCTGCTCCTTCAGATTGCCCCGGACAGCAGCGACGTCCATGGCGACGGCTCGCAGCGTTTGCTCCGAGCCACGGCTTGTGAATGCCTGCGGGAGATGGAGGCGTGCTGCCCCGGCCTCTCTCCCAGCGCCTGGAGCTCCTAAGTGGGCTCCGGCAGCAGGAAACCTCCAGGCTCCACCAGGCCTTTGCAGGACTTCATACTTTGGTGTTGAGAAATGCGGTTTATCAGCTGACCCAGGAGACGGGAGCAGGTGCGGAGCATCTGAAAGCTCTTTTGGGAGGAAATACTTCAGCTGCATGGGAAGCAGATCAGGACTGTGGTCCCACGAGCGAGGACTCGGCCCCGCTGTCGTCTCTCATTCTGGGTCCCATGGGCACCGTGCCGACCCTCCAAACCGGACCTGACTGTAAGGAGCTGCGATCAGTCCTCTCCTCCCTGCTGGAGGAGTCCTACCTCCTCACTCCTCTGTGCCAGGCTGGGTTATTATTTAGACTGACGGAGCTGGTTGCCATGGTGCCCGGGATCCCTCCCGCCATATTCAGAGCTCAGCTGCTGCGGCTGCTGGGAACCAGCGAGGTTTGTGTCCAACACGGTGAAACCTTGTAGATGTGAGTTCAGTGATGCTGTCAGACGTGTTTTACGAGGACGAACGTGTATGACGGTGCACGTCTGAGCGCTGGTTCAGCTCAAAGTCAAAGCCCATAATTTATCTCTGAAGTTCTGATGATCCAGTTCTATCAGATTAACACTAGAGATGCACTGATCCAGTTTTTTCCTGTTCGATAGCGATACCGCTACCCAGGCTGTGTATCGGCCGATACCCAATACTGATCCGATACTACTGTTGAATGAATGAGCCGTATACCTTGCCGTGCGAGTGAAGGCATCAGGCTTGACATAAACATTTAGCCTTGTTTAAAAAGATAACAAATTAACAAAGATATAAACGTACTCAATTTTATTTATTAACAAATAAAGTGTAATTTTATTGCCATATTAATAAAAAATAAATTGACTGGATCGGCCACATTCATCCGATATCTGATCCAGCTAATTAGTCAGTATCAGAGCCGATATCCGATCTAGGTATCAGGTCAGTGCATCTCTAATTAACACTCCTCTCAGGGTTATTATCTTATTTAGATAATTCTTCTGTGTAATGTTTATTTGGAAAACTATTAATTAGAAATAGAATAAAACAAAAATGCATCTGAAAAGCAGCGAATCAAGACGTCAACTTAAAGTTATACTGTGTAACTTTTGGCCACCTGTAACAGCGCTGGCGTCTCACAGGACTCACGGCAATGACACAAATTTAAATCTCTTCTACCGTGTTTGGATATTGAAATAAACGAGTCCATCAAGATTCAAGAATTTTCTAAAGGATTTTTCACCATTGGAGGATTTACCCCTGGCAGAGGTACGCGCCTCTAACTTTTCTAATGGGCTCTATGCACAGTTCCATCACTTCCTGAACTTAAGGTAGCTCCTTTGTTTCTTGTCTTTTATTACTGGATAAGCTGATTAATCCAGGTGTGTCTGACCTCAGTAACTGGCCAGACACACCTGGATTAATCAGTCTGTCCAGTAATGAGAGACAGGAAACAAAGGAGCTACCTTAAGTTCTGGAAGTAATGGAGTTGTGCATGGAGCACATTATATATGTTTACTACTTCTTCAAGAACCTCTTTTTTAGACTTTAAAATCTCTAAAGACTAGGGGTGGAAAAAATATCGATACACTGAAAGGATATTTTCATGTGCTGATATTATATTGACGTAAAAACGCGGTATTGATTTATTTTTCTAACAAAATCTTGCAATATTTCATTGTTCTGTTACGAAACCTTGAGATAATTTACAAAAATTTTGCGATATTTTCATATGCTGCTATATTGACATTTAAAAACGCGGTATTGATCTATTTTTCTTTGGAAATCTAGCAATATTTCATTGTTCTGTTACGAAACCTCACGAGAATTCACAAAAATTTTGCAATATTTTCATATGCTTATATCATATTGACATTTAAAGACATCTATCTATTTTACGTACGAAATCTCACGATATTTCATCATTCTGTTACAAAATCTCGAGAGAATTCATGAAATCTCGTGAGATTTTGTAAGGAAAATAGATTGATACCGCCTTTTTCAAAATCATTTTGATATTGGCATATGAAAATATCACGATACTCATTGATGTTTCGATATGTGCATCGATATTTCTTCCACCCCTATTTTTCGAAGATGACTGCTTATATTTTTTCAGCTTCAATATTGGTATCGATATCTGTTATTGGCCACATGAGTTTTAAAATATCGGCATATTGGATATCAGCCAAAATTCCAATATAGTGCATCCCTAATTGTTTTGAATAAACTGAAAAAACATTAAAAGCATCACAATTTCATATGTTTACACAACAGCCAAACTTGCTTACCAGTCTAATAGTACCATGGCAAATAGAGAGCGTGTTTTGCTTCCACACTGCTGTTTCTTTTCCAATGTCCACTCGTGTTTTTGATCTGCCTCTTTCTTTTTCTGGCCTGCTCAGACATCACTTTCACTGTTTTCCTTTGTTCCGCCATGACAAAGCTTCGAGTAATCAGAGAAAGTAGTACAAGTAGAGCTTTCTGTGTTTACAGAAGAGGAGCCGTAAAGCATCTTGCTTTACAGCATTTTCATCGACGGCCTGCCTCTCCAAAGTTACCATGTCTGGTTTCTACAGAGGGCAGCCCGCTCAGAGTGCTGACACGCATCAGTCACTATATATTGGCCCCCAAAAATCATCTAACACTACTCAGTTTTTTAAAGTTAACCGTGTAACTTTTGACTCCGATATTAAGCCTAAAATGTCACTTAACTCTGATAAAATCTAGATTTTTATCTGACGAAATCACCATTCAGGAAACTTAATGTCTGTCTAGTGAATTCAGCTTATTTACATTTACCAGAAGTTCCTCCAGCATCTGGCATCCACCCAAACTAACTATGCCAGCATGCCTTCATTATCCTGAGGCAGCCTGAGCCTACAGTTAATAATAATATGATAATAATAACTAGAGCACCAGGCAGTTATAACGCGGTACTTGCTCCAGAAGCACTGCTTGCCTTGGCCAATGTTGGCATCCCATAGAAACCCACCTTCATGATGTGACGTGCTATGATGGTTGCAGACCTAACACATAAGGCCAAAGAAGCCATTTTGTGTATAAGACATTATCTACAGCAAAACTGAAAACTCCTTCATTTCATCAACGCTTTAAGTAGAATGAACGAACTAACGAGTACTATTGTGCTGTGAGTTTAGAGTTTTGCAGATTACAGTTTGTTGTCTAGGTAGCTGGTTGCTTTTCTCAACTGAACTGCAGCAGCGCGCGTTGGGCAAGAAATCCCCCCCAATAACTAACGCAGTGGTAACTCTGAACTCACAGAACAATAGTACTCGTTTGTTCATTTCTACTTAAAGTATTGGTGAAATGAAGGAGTTTACGGCTGCCCCGTCTCTCCCATTCTATGGATGTACCCCAAAATTTTACTGGTGAGTAAATGTGCGCATAAACACCTAGAAATAAGATGCAGGTTGAAAAAAAAAAAAAAGAAAGTTATCCTTAAATGTAAATGTTAAACATTGTGGGACACAATATGCTCCCTTGAGGGACACTGGAAGATAGAGGCAGAGGATGTGAAAGAAGGCCGTCGTAAATCCATAACTAAGCCAGACAGCTATCAGAGAGTCTCTGAGCCTGGTCAGCAGGATGTGGTGGTCCACAGAGTTGGTTGCTGCAGTAATGCAGCTATGACCGGGTCTGAAACCAGACTGAAACTGGTTTAGGATATTAGGAACCTCTAAGTGGGTTGTGAGTTGCTTGTTGACAAACTTCTTCAGTATCTTAGAGGGGCAGTGTAGGATAGGGATGGGTCTGTAGCAGTTTAGATCTGAGTTGTCACCCCCTTTGAAGTGTGGGGTAACAGCAGCAGATTTCCAGTCCTGTGGAAGCACACCAGTTTAGAGAGAGAGGTTGAACATCCGGGTAATAGGTGACGCAAATGGTTGATGTATTGGTTGCTGCAGGACAACTCATTTCCATCAGAGTGGAACATGGAGCTGCTGTATCAGATCTTTGTGCGCTGGAGGATCCGTCATCTATCAGAAATTTACAGAGTTCTTCCACGTCTGACCTCAACACATTTCTCCCATCCAGAAATGCTCGTCATCCAACACGCAAGCATGTTTAGGTTGTGTTTACCCACAATGCCATGCAGTGATCCCACTTTTACGCTGTAGTCTGCTTCCTGTATTTGGTCCACTTGAAGTGGACTGAGACCACTGCTTTGATCCGGATCAGAATTCATTTGCATGTTTACAAATCCAGATGAACTGACTTTGCCAGCAAATGGTGGAACTGGTTTAAGGGGGTAGAGATTAGGGCTGGACGATTATGGAAAAAATTATAATCACGATTATTTTGACTGATATTGAAATCACGATTAATATACACGATTATTCATTGATTTTATAAAAAGTGTTTATTGAACCACCAAAACTCAACTTCAAATAAAACCGGAAATAAATTAGAAACAAGTAAAGGAGTAAAATAAGAATATTATTTAAGATAATAATAGCAATAAAAATGAATACTAAGTCAACATGCATCCCTGTTCTATACTCCCTGCAGTTTGTTTCCTATAACTCCACCAGTCTGTTCACTTCAGGATTAATCGATTAATTGATTACAGTGTTTTTATGATAGTGAAAAGGCAAAATTGAAATCACGATTAAAATTTGATCAATTGTCCAGCCCTAGTAGAGATGCAGTTTGTGACCAGTAAAGCTGGATTTATAGTCGCGCGTTCTCTGTGGCACGTCGGGCCCGCGTAGCCAACGCGGATGGGATATGCTCTTGTTGCAGTACCCTTTTCACTCTGAAGGCAGCAGTGCGGCTGATATCGTCTTGTAAACTCCACAATTCAGTCTTCTTCAATGGTTCACTTCGGCATCATAAAGATGTTCATATTTTCTAATCTCCTCGATCAGTCTCTCGTCTATCTGATCCATTGTTTGTGGATTAAAAAAATGGCGGAATGGTGCAAATTCAACGAGAACCTCCAGAAATCCGGATACATGTCGTCGCACTCTGACCAATCACATGAGAGTACTTCCGCGTCTCTGCATTCGCATAGCCAGGATGCACATCGGGTCCAGAGCGGTGCACGTCAGGCCTCCACGGAGTTAACAGCAGTTACGCAGATGCAGACAATGTGCGACTATAAATCCACTTTAAGCGGCTACTGGCTGCTGATGAAAACGTGTTGATGGTAGAGGTGGTGTTTATGTCTGTTTGTGCAGCTGGAGGCTAATTAACGACCTGTAGCATCAGTTGTGTGTTGGTGTAACCAGCGTGCTGACTGTCCGTCCGCTTCCTCCCGTCAGGTTGCCCTGTTCCACGCCACCCTGCTGATGAAGTGCGCCTTCACCGACAGCCTGTTCAGCTCCGAGGACGAGGCCTTCCTCCTGAAGCGGCTGGTGGTCCTGTCCCAGCACCCACTCGTGCCCACGCCCGAGAAGCTCTTCTACATGGACTGCATCCTGCACTTCCCCGAGAACCGCCCGATCGGCTGCGGTGACGAGGCGCTGCCGGTGCTGCTGACGCCACAGCTGGCTTCGGTCCTGCTGCCCACCGTGTTCAACGACAGCGCCACTCTGCTGGCCCGCCTCAACCTGCTGTCTCTGGTCTACCTGGAAGAGGATGAAGAGGAGAGTCAGGGGCTGGCCTTCCTCGCCGAACACGTGGCGTCTCTGCGGCGCATCGTGGAGAACGGCGGCAGCAGAGAGATCGTGGTGACCTTCTTCAGAGCTGCCTTCCTCTTCCTCCTGCGCTTCTGCCACGTGGAGCGCTACGCCGCCAGCCTGAGCGAGCAGCTGTGCCGGCTCTACCTGCGCCACACCCAGCTGGCGCCACACCTCATCAACATGGCCGACCAGACCCAGGACCTGCTGGACGACTCTAACTGGACTCTGGGCTTCCTGAAAGCCCTCCAGAAGGGGATCACGGAGGCCCCGCTGGCCCAGCTCCGGCTGCCAGACCTCAGCTGGCACCTGAAGATGCTGGCCCGGGTGGCGGAGGAAGGGCGGATCTCCCAGCGCGGCACCCTCCGCTTCCTGTCCGCCATCGTCACGCCGCCTTCCTCCTCGCGCTGTTTAGGTGGCGACTGGCGCCGGGGAAACGGCGTGCTGGCCGTCTGCCGCCGCCTGCTCGTCCACCCCGGCCTGGACTCGCTGCTTGTCCCTCTGGCCGACGTCCTGCTGCATCTCACCTGCCGCTACGGAGACACGGACATCCAGGACCACGCCCGGCTCTACTACACCCTCCTCACAACGCTGTCCCGGGAGAAGCTGGCGGCGGTGCTGGCGCCGGGGGAAGGCGAAGGCGGGCGGCAGGCGACAAAGCGAACGCTGTCGTGCCTGATGGCGGAGAGCGAGGGTCTGAGGAGCGTCCTGACCGTCCACCAGACGGAGAACGCTGTCCTCCGGCTGGAGGAGGCTCCTGAGCGGAGAGTGGACGCTGAAGATGGCGACCTGAACCAGAGCGAGGAAGAGGATGTCCCGGATGAAGCTGCGCTGCAGACCTACGCGGCTCGGCTCTCCGACCCCGGCTTCGCTTCAGAAGTAGCGCTGACGTACCACCTGACCCACAGCGAGGACCGCGACCCGCGGTTTGACCACCTCTTCAGCATCTGCCTCCACTTCCAGCTCACGGACGATCACTACGAAGACCTGGAGGACATCAGCGTCCCGTGTCTGTTCAGAGACAGGCCGTCGCCGGCGGTGACGCTGAGACTGAAGCCCAGACACCCGTTCCCCACCTCCCTCCACGTCAGCGCCATCTTCACCACCAGGGACGGGCTGTCCTGGTCCACCACCCTGCCGGACATCCGCGTGGCGCTCCGGCAGGTCTTCCTGCCGCTGCCCGCTCCTCGGACCTGGTCTCCGGTCAGCAGGCTGGCGGTGTTCCGGGGACTTTGGGATGAAATGTGCTCGGAGATTTCGGGCGACGCCGTCAGTCTGTTCTGCTGCCGGTTGCAGGAGGCCGCTCTGACCGCGCTGGTGACCCAACACTTCCTCCCCTTCCTCGTGTCGGACGCGTCCCGGAAGGACGAGTTCAGCGTCCTGGTCTTCCTCCCGCCGCGGTCTCACGTTCTCCTGAAGATCCGGCCGGAGGACGACGCCGTGCACTTAAACATCGCCACCAACAACTGGCAGCTGCTGCCGCACATAAACTCGTACCTGCTGACCATCACGTCGTCGCAGGAGGTCGGCGTCAGCTGACCGTACCGAAGCTTCCGCCACATTTTAACGCCACAACAGCCGAAGATGGTTGATTTAAAATGAAAACTGCACTTTAATTATGTTGATTTGAAATAAAAACAAAACAAAACAAAACATGAAATCAAATATTTTGTCTCCTATTTTCCAGCAGTTCACTAATTAACTTCATGCACTCAAAGAATAATTCACCATAATAATCATGCCACCTAAATTCCATCTAAACAAATCAAGTTTAGTTAATCTATGTTGTGTTATTTGAACAAATCCATTTGTTGGTGCTGCACCATGTGAATGTGCACATGCTTTTTTATTGAATTAAAATATTTGCACTCCCTCAGTCTAGTGAAACTAATTTATGTTTAGTATATATTCATCAAACATTTACATTCAACAAAATTCAGCAATGTTGTCTTGACTATACTAAAAAAAAATGTTTATTGAACACAATCATGGCAAATATTTCCACATAATTTGTTCATGTCAATTGAACACATTTGGCATTTGTTGGTTGAATTTAATCAGATTACGTCAGATGAGTTGTTCCTTTTATTGTTCAACGAACCAACATGGGTTTTGTTGGTTTTACTATCAATCTCTTTCTTTTAATTAGATTTGATATCATTTGATGCGCAACAACACATTTTTTAAAATTTTGTCATTTATTAACTTACTAGGGGTAAAAATATCAAATCAGTCAAATTAGCTGTTTTCTAGCAGTAATATTTACCATTTGTTCATTTACGAGAATATGACCAGGAAGTCTGCATTAGTATAATTGCAAATATCAGGAGAAAACCCCAAGAGTTCACATACACTCACCGGCCACTTTATTAGGTACACCTTGCTAGTACCGGGTTGGACCCCTTTTGCCTTTAGAACCACCTTAATCCTTCGTGGCATAGATTCAACAAGGTACTGGAAACATTCCTCAGAGATTTTGCTCCATATTGACATGACAGCATCACGCAGTTGCTGCAGATATGTTAGCTTCACATCCGTGATGAGAACCTCCCGTTCCACCACATCCCAAAGCTGTACTGGTGGACTGACATCTGGTAGCTGCTGAGGCCATTTGAGTACAAAGAGCTTATTGTGATGTTCAAGAAACCAATCTGAGATTATACACGCCATATGGTACATTATCCTCCTGGAAGAGGACAGAAAATGCTACACTGCTGCCATAAAGGGAAAGAGATGGTCAGCAACAATACTCAAGTAGGCTGTGGCGTTGACATGATGCTCACTTGGTACTTAGGGGCCCAAGGTGTGCCAAGAAAACCTTCCCCAAACCATTACACCGGCAGCAGCCTGAAGCCTTGATTCAAGGCAGGATAGATCCATATGTTCATGTTGTTGATGCCAAATTCTGCCCCAACCATCCATCCGAATGTCGCAGCAGAAATGGAGACTCATCAGACAAGGCAACATTTCTCCATCTTCTATTGTTCAATGTTGGTGAGTCTGTGTGAATTATAGCCTCAGTGGCACTCCGTGTGGTCTTCTGCTGCTGTAGCCCATCTGCTTCCAGGTCGGATGTGTTGTACATTCAGAGATGCTCTTCTGCATACTTCGGTTATAACAAGTGGTTATTTGAGTTACTTTTGCCTCTCTGTCAGCTCAAACCAGTCTGGCCATTCTCCTCTGACCTCTGGCATCAACAAAGCATTTGTGCCCACAGAACTGCTGCTCACTGGATATTTCCTCTTTTTGGGACCATTCTCTGTAAACCCTAGAGATGGCTGTGCGTGAAAATCCCAGTAGATCAGCAGTTTCTGAGATTCTCAGACCGGCCCGTCTGGCACCAACAACCATGCCACGTTCAAAGTCACTAAGTCACCTTTCTTCCCCATCCTGATGCTGGTTTGAACTGCAGCAGATCATCTTGACCATGTCTACATGCCTAAATGCATTGAGTTGCTGCCATGTGATTGGCTGATGAGAAATTTGCGTTAACGAGCAGTTGTACAGGTGTACCTAATAAAGTGGCCGGTGTGTGTATACATTTAACTTACGGTGCAAACCGAACAGAGAGAACCACAAAGCATGATGGGAAATATTCAAATGAACCTGCCACAGGACCAATTACTCCGAGTTGTTGATTTGAAGTATTAACCTTCATTGGACTGAAGAATGCAAATCTTAAACAACTATTGTTGTTGTTTTACGTTAAACCAACAAGAGATAATAAGCTGAAAACATAAATGAACAAATTTCTATTTAGTTTACCAAACAAGTGCCATAGTTGACTTTATGGAGTGTGGTGTGCAGCTCTACGAACAACAAAACCATCTAGCATCACTTCAACATAAAATCAGACCTTGTTTTCTTCTGGAGGCGAGTCAGTCACTTCATAGAAGGCATCGCTAACGTCACGTCCAGCTGGCCAGCTTAGTTTTTCACGAATAAATAGGGATACACATACACTAAATACTACATGTCATGATGACTTAATTCTATGCTTTATCGTGACATTAAATGCTAAGATTAATTAATCATGAAGGTTCCTCCAAATCGTAACTTTCCATAAATCAGCGCAATTTTTCCACGGGAAGTAAACAAAGGCCTCCAGAGTCCAGGTAGAGGTCCTGGTCCCTCTCATGTGTTCCTCTGAGAGTTTATCTGAAGGATTTGTTCTGCACAGCAGAGGCGGTTTAAGAGGATTTACTTTGTTCTTTTATTTAGTTCTGTTGGCATCAAAAGATGGAAATAAATGAAAAGATCTACAAGGAGAGTTCATGTGGTTTATAGTGATGGAAATGAGCACCATCGTGAATGTTTCTTTGATGATAACCGTATACTGTAAGATGAGTAATCATCCCAGCAGTAGATCCCTGTGGAGAACTGTGGAACATCTGGATCTGCTGCTGAACTGATCCAGGTTCTGCCTTTAGACCACTGGCACTCATACACCCATACGTATGTGTGTATGTGTGTGGGGTGGAGGGAGGAGTCTGTGTGTGTGTGTGTCAGGTTTGAGGGAGGGGTGGGTTGGTGCATGTGTGTGGGGGAGTGCATGTGGGTGTTAGGGGTATAGGGACCCCTATACGCTCCCTCCGTGGCAGGGAGGAGTGTGTGTGTGAGTGAGGTGGTGGTGTAGGGGGGTGGTAGAGGTGGTACTGCCCTGGTATCGTGTGTGTGGGGCAGGGGCATCGGGGGGGGGGGGGGGGGGGGGGGTCGGCAGTTGCTGGTTTTGGTCCACTGGGGCCTGGGCCCTGAGACCGCGGGGGGCTTCGGCTGGGGCCGCCCCTTGGGGGGATGCATGTCTGTCCCTTTGGGGGGTGGCTGCTGGTGGTCTGGGTCTCAGGCCGTACGGGCTTTCTCCTCCTTGCAGAGACGAGGTTGCATCTGCATGACTGCATCACCAAGAGCCCCGTTTCCACCCGCGGGTCTGGGTCGGGTCAGGTCGGGCCAGGCTGGATCGGGTGGGTTTTGGTACGGATGTGTTGTTTTCACGCTGCGTCCCCACAGCAACCTGTACCCTTCCTCTGGAGGCGCTGGACAGCGCTGCTACGTGATCGCGTGACATCATCGCTGTGCAACGCTGTTTAACCAAAACACCGCGCCACACGTGACAGAAACAAAAAAAAAAGTCACCGCAGCTTTGTTTTTACGCTTGGTCACGCGGGAAGTGAGATTTTTCAACAAATCAGTGTATTGCTTTGCGTTAGCTCCACCTCTTTGGTCCGGATCGGTTAGATCAGTACCCCTACCAAAGGGTGCCAAAAAAGTAGGCCGGGTCGGGTCGGATATAAGGGTACCTGTCCCAGTTTTTATCTGTGGAGACGCAAAAAAACGAGTACCGATCCGGCTCGACCCGACCCAGACCCGCTGGTGGAAACGGGGCTATAGAGACCCTTCATTCTGCATGTTGACACTGAGACGCTGCTTCCCGTTGCACGGACTAGGTTTTACCTCTTCTCTGCGTAGTTGTGCATGCATTTGTGTGATCTTATGATACTTACGCCACCTGCAGGTCCTCCTGTGGGGGATTGTTAGTTTGTTTACCAGCAAAGACCTTAGAATGTTGTTTATGGGTTTCTGTACAGAAGCATCGGTTGACTGTGTATCCATGTTTTTTTTCTCTCTCTCTCTTTTCTTCACTCCTTTATCTCTGTTCCACTTCTGATCATTTCTTCTTTTAACTTCCATTTACTTCTTGTCAAGCCCAGCAATATGATTATAAACAAATGCTTAATTAAAGTAATAAAATTAATAAAAACAGGATATCAAGAGGAACCTTATATTCATAAAACTCCCCCTTGGCAAAGCAAATTTGTTCAACACAATAAAGCAACAAGATCACCATTCGGCTTGCTATGATGCTGGACATAACAAGTAAAATAAATAAATAAATAAAGACTACTGGCACTGATTGTTGCCTTTTCTTAGGAATAATTGGCCCTTTTTACTTTTTGTATTATACTTTGTGATATTTACCCAAATTTTCTGGAATTCAGATTTTTGATTTGAAGTGTTTTATTTCAGACTCTGACAAAAACACAATAACAGACGTGCCCTGTCAAACAGGTCAATGAAAACAATGTTACAAAACAAAACCTAAATAAGCTCCTGGAATTTTCCACCAGCCTGTTATGCTCATTTTCCATGTCTGAAAAGAGGTGGGTGGAGGTGGAATTAAGCAGGTCTGCAGAGCTCCTTTATCCTCCTCATTTCTCCACCTGAACCCAGCGTGAGAGGATATTTTTCATAAAGAAATGACAGCATTTTCTTTAGTTTCCACAAGTTCGTTTATTCAGATCATTCGTCATCTACTTTGCTCTGTAACAGTCACACTTGCACATTTGGACATCAAGGGTGAGATTTTACTCCACGACACAGTGAATAAACAACAGTGTGTTCAGTCAGAGGCTTCATCAAGTCCAAGGCAGGACAGGAAGGTACCGGAGATCATTCCTGCCCGCAGCATCACCCTCCTGAACACGGCTCCATCTTCTGAATAATTAGTATTGTTTGTACTTGAAAAACACACTACAATAATATATTTCCCTCTGGAATCAATAAAGTATTTTTCATTTAATTCATTTATTTTGTTTTGATCAACAGGTGTGGATCAATCTTCATGGATAAATAAATAACCTAAAAAATGTTGATTAACCAGGAGTGCAGAGTTGCACAGAACCAATGAGAGAGCAGCTTCAGGTCACCTGATGGATAAACGTTTAAGGTCTCCCATAACACCCATTAGTCTGGCGCCCCCCTTTAAACTTGTGTAAATACAGAAAGTAATGAACTTATTCTGGATCAATGCTGCCAGACTGAACGAGTCATCAGTTTTAACATAATATTACAGCGAGTTAATTTAACCAGGTGAGTAGTTGTTTTAACGATGGCGACACTTCGTAATAACACACCACTGCCACTGAAAAAAAAAAAAAACAGACCAGAGAGGAAGAACCCTGGTGGATTAAAGGTACAGTATGTAGAATTACTGCCATCTAGTGGTAAAAATGGGTACAGCACAGTAGTGACTATGGTGGCCTTCAGCAGCCAAACCTCTTCCAAACAAAGATGTTTTTATGTTAGTGGATCCAGCACTGACTGCACTATAGGTAATAGCAGGTGTACAGTCTTCTTCTATAGTGCTTTTAAAGGTGCCATAACCTACTGTTTTACATCCACAATCCTTCTTAAATTATCTTCAAATGAATTTTGAATTCTAGTTGGGTGGGGAGAAAAATTTAATGAGCTCATTTTAACCTCTTTTTATCTCAAACTTTTGTTTGTCGCGAGAATACAAACGAGTTAGACCTGTCTGTAAGCGCGTTCACGAGGCAAACGTCAAAGTCAAAACAAAGTTTTACCAGGACAGACCGAGTGAAGGAAATGATGTCCCAACAGAGAAAAACGTGATAAAAACGTAACGTGCGGTTGATAAAGGATCTGCGGAGTAAAAGGGCTGGACTCTGATGAATATAAGGAGCTGACTCTGACGTGAAGTTAACCAAACAGTGTTAGCTTCTGTAGCTACATTAGCAGCTTGTCCGCTCGTCAACCACCGTTTACTGGTCTCTGACACAAAAGACAATAAGTTACACAAGCAGCAACACTTACCGACTGCACATCCTCACTGATAAATATAATCCACTGCTCCCTGGTAAAGCTGTCTGTCCTGTTAAAGCACTGAAAACTGCTGAATTTCTGCCGAGGCAACTCAGCACGGCAATCTCCTCCCCCCTCCTCCTCCTTGTCGCCGGCGTCCTTTCTGACAAAGCTGATTTTCTCCACGGCAGGTAATCAGCTGCTTTTAGGTGGCGCTAAAGAGGCTAGCTTAGCAACTAGCAGCCTCTCTAGTTCACGTCATTCGGAGAAAGAAATTCAATTCGCGTACTGTGGAGAGCGCGTGCTTGTGGCCGATTCTGGTGAGAAGAGAGAGCCCGCACGCAAAGACGAAGTCACTTTCACTTTCCGGAGTTTCAGGCACGCTATTACTGAGGCCCGTTCCAGTACACACGTTTTAACGTGAAAAAGTGGGATTTCCAGGTGATGACTCTTTTAAGGCGTTGCTTGTCGCCAATGGCGCTCTAGATCCCATCAAACAAAGCTGCTACTGCAGTTTTAAAGCGTCACACAAGCCGTGTCTCATTTGGAAGTCAACGCACTCCGAAGCAGCCTTCTGAAACGAGACAGCTTAGACGGCCAGAATTTCCCGTAGTGCTCCAGTCCTGTTGCCTAGCAACTGCAGAATCCAAAGCTATGTAGTTATGGAACTGTTTCTACTAATTACTTCTGATATGTTGTAAAAACTAAATGGATCCAGGCATTTCATTCCTTTTTATTTATCTGTTGTTTCCTGAACATTAAAGGTAGAGTCCGGAGTTTCCCCCCTGAAATTAGACGTTAGACGTTAGTCCATCTCAGTCCGTGCCTTTGGGCCTCTACGCTCGTGCAGTTTGTTTGCAACTCCCTCTTAGGGCTGGACAATCAAATTTGGATCGTGATTTCAATTTTGCCTTTTCACGATCATAAAAACACTGTATCAAAGAAAAACGAGAAAAACGATTAATCCTGAAGTGACTGGTGAACAGACTGGTGAAGTTGTAGGAAGCAAACTGCAGGGAGTTTACAAGAGGAATGCACATAGACTGGTTATTTATTTTTATTGCTATTATTTTCATATATTATTCTTATTTTACTCCTTTACTCAGGCCAGACGGAGTGCGGGTTTGTAGGGTGGATTTAAAGGCTCCTTCGGCAGCTTTATAAGTGGGAAAGTACTCGACTGTGACGTACGCATCCGATAAATCCGCACTCCGAAGTGTGTTGACTTCCTAATGAAACACAGCTACAGAGTGGTTTGTCCATTCAGAGACACCGTAGTAAACGTGGGGGCAGCTGCATGTATGTGGACCCACGGGGAGAAGATAGAAATGTTCATTCTGAGAAAATAAAAACGTAACAGTAATTTCAGTGAAGTGATCAGAGATGAATAGAAACAAGTTTTAATGATCTATGACATTTTTCTGACCTTTAGATTTAAAGGTACACTATGGAGTTTTCTGGCATCTCATCAGCAAACAGAATTTAATTATTTATTCTGAAAACTGAATGTTGGTCAAATAACAAAGCGAAACTAAAGTCTCAGAGAGTCCTGGTTTCATGTCAGCAGGAAAATCATCCAGTGCCTCTAATATGCGTGTAAACAAGCAGAAAGGTAGTAAAGCATCATGCATTTAAGGCTGAGAAGAGTCATTGAAGCTTTTGAAGTCATTTTTCCATCCCTGTATGAATCGGGATGTCTGTTAAGATCATAGTTCACCTCCACCACACCAGTGTTCCTTTATAAAACCCTCGTTTTCATGTTTTGGCCCAGTTAGTCCAGTTCCAGCCGTCCTTTACTCGGTGAGGCCTTTAAAGTTTGGTCCTGTGAACGGAGGTAAGGCCGTCTGCTGGCTGAGAAGTTTGTCCATGATGGCGATCTCTGCGTCCCGCTTGTCCACCTCGTCTATGGGGGTCCAGGACATGTCGTGTTGAAGCTTGAATGCCCCGATGAATGAATGAGGGCAGCTCGGTCCCCATTCCTTCAGAGGAGAGGAGAGCAGAGGCACGCCATGAACAACAGCTGCAATTTTTACTCAGTTTCCTTGTGTTTATCAAAACTTTGCATTCAATTCTACAGCTGAAATAAATAATTAGTTCATTTTATTTCTAGAATAATAACAGAAAATTTGTGTGTTTGGACTTTAAACAAATAACATTAAGATTGAGCTTCTGTCTGCAAGCTGGAGGAATAATCGTAGGGAAGTTCTTATACAGTATTGGAGAGATATACAAGCAATACTAACATTTAGGTTCATTTAGCAATGAAGGAGAAGATGACGTCTATTAAAGCCCATATGATGATAATGAAGGAAAAATTGATACAGACATGAGTTGAAGCAAGACAATTATTTAGCTTTAAAAGCTTTAAAAACATTTTAAGAACGTCTGAGAAAACAGGTCAAAGTTAAAAAATGGGAGTATACATTTAAAAACAAGGGTTTTTTTTGTTTTTCTTTAAAAAGCAAAGCTGATATTAAAAGGAATTTTATTTCATATATAATTAAATTTATTCTATGTAATTAATTTCAGGGGGAAAAAAAATCAGATTTTGCATTTTACCGTCTTTCTAATTTAACTCATATCATTTGATATTTTATTTTCCATTTTTATTTTAGGATTATTCATTTTTTCTATTTCATAATTTTTTTAGACTTAAATTTAATTTTATATTCTAATTAATATTTAGTCTATATGATTAAATTTAAAAAATCGTATTTTACATTTTAATATCTTTCTATTTTACATAATTTCATTTGATATTTTATTTTACATTTTTATTTTAGGTTTATCTATTATTTCTATATCATTTTATTTTAGACATTTTAATTATATTTTACTTTTAATTCATATAAATTTTTTTATATTAAAAGAGTATTAAAAAGAATTTTATTTCATATCTAATTTAATTTATTCTATATTATAACATTTTGGGGGGGGGGGGGGATCCAATTTTGCAATTTACTGTCTTTGTATTTTAACTGATTTTAGTTCCCATTTTTATTTTAGGTTTATCTATTTTTTATTTCATTATTTCATTTTAGACTTTAATCTCATCTTATATTTTAATTCATATCTAATTCATATGATTAAAATTGTAAAAAAAAAATGTTATTTTACATTTTATTATCTTTCTATTTCACCTAATTCTATTTGATATTTTATTTTAGAATTATCAATTATTTCTGTATAATTTTATTTTAGACATTTTAATCTCTTTTTGTATATTAATTTATATTAAATTTATTCTATATAATTACATTTTGAAAAAAAAAAGGTTTATGATTTCTATATCATTATTTTATTTGAGACTTTTAATCCCATTTTATGATTATCTCATTTCACAGTAGAGTAGTAGTAGTAGATTTTTCTATTTTTATTTTCTCCTTTCTTTCATAACAGACCAGGACGGAGCCTTCAGAAACCCCATGTGGCTGCAGCTGAGTGATATTTGGATAAAATCCTGTCTCTGAGAACTGAGCTACTGTAGAGCATAAAAACTGTACAGTTTTATGTTAGAACTGTGTTCAAGTATTTATCTGAATGTTCAAAACCTGTATCAACAAGAGCTACGTATGTGCAGCTCTGCTCTACTACCATGTCATAATTTATGACTCCTGACATCCTATCCAAGGAAAAAAGCTGCATGAAATTCCACAAACAGTGTTTGGTTGCACTTATAAAACAGCCGGCTCCACTGTAACCAGCCAGATCCAACCCAAACTGGCCGTGTGGAGCCATCTGGTCATTTATCAGCTGTTACGTGAACTTTGAACATCAAACACTACCGTCACGTTTTCAGGCGTGCTGTGTTGCGTTAGGCATTAAACACGTGCTTCAGCGGGGGACTCCCCCTCAGGGGATGTTAGGTAACTGGCTACGCTGAAAGCTAGTGTTCCTCGGGGGGGGGGGGGGACACCAACCTTGGGGGAGATGATGGAGAAGTATTTCTGCCCAGAGGGCCGCTGGTAGAGGTAGTACATGTTGCCTGGCTTTTTCACTATGTTGCAGGCGGCGTGGTGGAGGTCAGCATCTCGTTTGGCTTCTTCCAACGTCTAGAAGAGAAGAGATGTGAATGATCCGAGTGCCGGCTCAGCTGAGGAAAAGTGCAGCTGCTGCAGGGGATGTTCGTACCTTCCTCGCCTGCTCCTGCAGGTACCGGATCTGGTCCGCGATCACCGTCAGTTTGTTGCAAGCATTGGCTTTTATGAAATCATCTCCCTAATAAACACACAACAAACATCATCATCTTGTCCTGGAGGAAGATTTTACACATAATAATAATAATATTTATTCTAACACTTTTACAGAAAAATCTCAAAGTGCTACAACCTAAAAAGTTTATTAAAAA
The DNA here is from genome assembly GCA_023101725.1 of Atherinomorus stipes. Classification (NCBI taxonomy): domain Eukaryota; kingdom Metazoa; phylum Chordata; class Actinopteri; order Atheriniformes; family Atherinidae; genus Atherinomorus; species Atherinomorus stipes. Next base: position 35,703 of record JALJCO010004801.1, read on the forward strand.
TAACAACAAAAAGTAAAAATGGCTCAGATTGGAATAAAAAAGATCAGATTTGAGCCACGTAAAAAAGTTGGATGGAGTCACTTTTGCCTGTAGAGTAAACAGAGCCTAAAGGATGTCAGACGGATGCGGGGCTACAGGACCGAAGACCCGGGCTGACCGAGGAGAGGGAGGGAGGCATATTGTGGTGTGTGTAGTTGTGTGTGCAGGAAGACTTCCCTCAAGACTACACACTGATCTCGTCAGCATCACATTTACAGTTGTTCTCAAAATCATTGATACCATCCAATTAAAGAAAAGGCTAAATTCATGATAGCAATTTAAATAACAAGAAACTGAAGAAACTAGTAATAAATAAAAATTTACAAAATTATAATTTAGTTAAATGATTTATTGCTTTTGAATTGTGCTTGAAAATAATAATAATAAAAAACAAAAACAAAACTGTCCCAAATGCATGAGCACCTGATTGCAGTGATTGCCTCAAAGTGTTCAGCGCCCCATCCTGCTTGTTTACTTGTTTGTTTATTTTTTATTATTTTTTTAGCATTTCTGTTGAACCACAATTCAAAATCAATATCATAATTTACATAGAATTTTTATTTATTATCATTTTTGTCAATTTCATTGATTTTTTTCCTTCTTTAATTGGAGTGGATGAATAATTTTGAGGATGACTGTATATTTGCACACGTCAGCACCTTCCCGCTCTTTATTGACATGTTGCAAAAACCAGAATCCCCACCTTCTGTACTTGTTCTGCCAGGGCGACCAGGTCCATGGGGTCTCCCACTCTGTTAGTCTGGTAGGAGCTGACCAGTTCCAGCCCACTGGGAGTCGCGCTGGTCTCAACCAGCGTCACTACAACACACATGAGCAGAGTTACAGCACAGTTATGACGCTGGAATCTCCGTCTCTGTCATGGCTGCTGCGTCATCGTAGAACTGCATTTTAACAACTAGAGGGTAAAACGTCTGCTAGCAAATCCAGTTCTGACGTACCAGTAGGGAAGGGCACATTGATACCCTGGAGTTGATACTTCGATACCAACCATACAAAATATTGGATTTGGTACTTTTTTTAGTACAGTACCACCGTACAGATACAAAACATGCAATTTGTTTCCACTTCTGAGAGTTTGAGGCAATAAAATGATGTGAAAGCAGCCAGATTCTGGCTTCTGTGTCACATGATGGTGGTAGTATCAGATGCTAGTAATGATGATGTTTTGGTATTTTTCAGTACTTTAATGCAGGTTATTGCACATTATGTTTTGATAAATTTATAATACTACTACTACATTTTATATTTGAACCTTTTCCACTGAATACATTTACATAATCTTAATCTGTACTTCAGTTATTTGATAATTGAATGAAGTTCTTAATCTTATTTTTTGTTTAATTTACTCATCAATAGAGATACACCAATCTGATATCGGATCGGATATCGGCTCTGATACTGACAAATTAGCTGGATCAGATATCAGATGAATGTGGCCGATCCAGTCTTTTTTTTCTGTTTTTATTCTTATCATAATAAATGTGCATTTTGTTATTTGACACCAAATATTATTAAGTACATTTATACGTGTTAATTTGTTACCTTCCTATTTAACAAGGCTATATTGTTAGGTACATACTATTATTATTATTACTATTACTATTATCATTATTATAAGTAGTAGTAGTAGTAGTAGTATGGTTTTGAATATTGTTATTTGGAATATTTTGTTTCGTCTGTTTACTTTTCTTACTATTTCTGTTGACTTTCTTGTGTTTGTTACACCACATGTTCAAAATAAAACAATAAAACAAAACTAAATGTTTATGTCAAGCCTGATGCCTTCATTCACATGGCAAGGTATACGGCTCATTCATTAAACGGTATCGGATTAGTATCGGCCGATACACTCAGCCCAGGTATCGGAATCGGACTGGATCAGTGCATCTCTACTCATCAATGCAATTAATCATTTTAAAAGCATTTCTTTCCAGTACTTCTGTAAGTTTTACTTATACTTAATATTACCCTTACATTCAACATATTAATGCAAACTGTACAATCATGTGATTTTCTTTTAAGGGGCAAAAGGTACTGATGAAAAAGTACCACAAACTACTTGTATTGTATTGTCAGGAATAATTTTGGCATCGCCCATCCCTACATCCCAGTGCGTCCAGCATGAATCCAACCAACACGACAGCGTTCACATAGTAACAGAGGAGATGATCTCATTTAGAAATTATTCATGAGTGAAATATCAGCTCCCCGTCAGTGTTTTCAGCCACTTTCATCTAGTTTTATGAGCCTTTCAGTCTGTATTTATAATCTTATAGAAAAAATTTAATAATTCATGATGCAAAACAGCATCTCAGGAACTGAGCATATTGTTTTTATTATTATAATGATCTTTGTTGTTGTTTCTTTTTAACCCAACAACCACTGATCAAGTCTGTTAGGTCGTACAGTTTGAGGACTCCAGAGTGGTGTTAAAAATAAGTTCAGACACGCTGTTCACAGTATCTCTGGTTTCTGATTCAACATATCAAATATCCAGAAGTCCAGATGTCAAACAGTCCTGCGGTAACTTGGGTTATGTAGAGAAAACCCGGTGCAGGAACTCCGCTGGTTATGTAACAGCTACAAACCTTATGAAATAAACATGTAATACCTAAAACTAATACCAGTACCAGAATACTCGCGGTCAGAGCACTTCTATTCTGATACCTGACCGAAATAATTGCCATAATCGGCTAATTTATCCGCATTTAGGGAGTAAAAGCCGGTTATTCTTTCAGTTTGTCTGAAAACGGAGGAAAATGTGAGATTTATTCCAAGTCTCGCGGTAATTTCTTACCTCTGGTGGTTTTATCGGGTTGATTCGGCAGGCTGACGGTCTTATCCATCTTCGCTAATTTTAGTTTTTACTAAAATCTTCCTCTAATTATGACTACAAAAAAAGCCGTCTGTACAATCAGTCCACCGGCCAGTGAGTGTTGTAACTTGCTTTATATACTGCACGTCTCACGAGGGCGGAAGTCTCCGCCCCGTTTTGCTTACAATAGTAGTCCAAATTACAGCCTGGTTAAAAGTGCAAATCGAAAATGTGATTTGGAGTGAAGCTGTGACTATAAGTACAAATATTTTTCTGTTTACGAAGCGCTGTTATAATAACGTTAAAAAAAATAAACTACAGGCAATAAATGCGAAAGAAGACTTTGTTTTATTTGTCAGGCACACAAACTGAGCCTCACAACGAAATATTTACCCTAAAAGATGTTTGTGTTGGTGAAACTCGGTGAAACTACAGATGCACACTGTATAATCTAATAAAAAGCATGATGTAATACAGCTACACTACACAGCTGCTGTGTCAGAAAGTCTCTCAGTATCCCCCAAAACCACAGAAAAACCACTGTTACGATAAAAGACTCAAAGCTCGTGAGCTTTTCCTGACATGTGCATGTTTGCATGGACATGTACTGTATGTCTCAGAACTGTCTTCCCCCTCCCTGAGGCTTCCGCGTGCAGTAAAAACGTGCTGACTCCTAAAAGTTTGGTAACATTAGTAAGAACACGTGAGACACACTTACTATCTTTATTTAAAGTATAGGACTAATATACAGCATACACAACCCTCAAATTATTCATGCCATCAACGCTAAATTCACAATGGTTAGTTCACAGAAGTTTTTTTTTTTTTTAAAGTAATAATACATAAAAATTTACTAAATTATAATTTAACTAAGTAATATTGCATTTTGAATTATGGAATAATCACATAAATTAAAGAAAAAAGTAATAATTAAAGAAAAAACAAATAAATAAAACTGTCCAAGACTATTTACAACACTTTACTGGTAAACAGTGGACCAACATACCTGTCAACAGGTGAAGAAGTCTGATTAAAAGTTACAGAAAACACTGTCTCACAGTGTTGCGCAACAAAAGTTTAGTTCAGGAGCCCCATTATACTTGTTTACTCGTATTATTTGTTTGTTTTAACATTTCTGTTGAACCACAGTAGCCAACAAAATCAATGTCATGATGTTCATGAAATTTTTATTTGTTACTTTTGTCAGTTTCAATTGACAGTCGTCCTCAAAATTATTCATACTCTCCAATTAAAGAGGAAAAAAACAGCTGTTGGTGAAATAAGTTTAAAATGGCAAAAGCAGTAATAATACATAAAATTTCTGGTTGTGGTTTAAAAGAAATAACATAAACAAACACACAACAAATAAAACAACTAAACAAGCGTGATGGTGCCTGGGAGCTTTGAGACAATCACTGAAAGCAGGCGTTTTCTCTAATGTTCAAAAAGACTTCTGCACCTTCTGACAGGTATTTTGGTCCACTTTTCATAGGAAAGGTGCTCTAAAGTGTCTGAGACAGGGTTTTTTTTTTTTTTGTAATTCTTGTTTTCTACTATAAATCAAAAGCAATATTTTGTTTCACCAAATAATAATTTTCTAAATTTTTATTTATTATTAGTTCCCTGTTATTTGAATTACTATTGTGAATTTGGCCTTTTCTTTAATTGGAGTGTATAAATAATTTTGAGAATGACTGTATGTCACTGGCAGGATGACAAAATCAATCAATAGACATATGAATATTGTAAACTCCAGCTGTTATTATCTGACCAAATGCAGTTAATTGTGTATTAAAGACCCACAAAGCAACTTTTAGCAGTTTTCTCCCCTTTATCAATAGCTAAACTAGCATCCATCCTCATCGTACCTGTACTGTGATTCACTCCAGCCACTAAAAGTCTTATCTTGACACTTGCTCTGTCCCTTTCTCTCTTTCTTTTCCTCTCTTCCTCCGGTAATGTTTCCTTGTATTTCTTTGCCAAATCCACCACGGTGCGCATTCAAAACAGCCGCTGCCCAGCTGGCATTTGACCCACCTTAAACATTTAAATGTGGTTGAAATAACGTCAGTTGATGAATGAACGTTAATTCAGTGTCATAACAACGCTGAACTCCCAATGGTTGAAATGGTGTTGTTAACTCACCTTAGATTCAACTTTGAAATATCAACAGTTTTTTAGTTGCATGTCTAATTAACATATTTTTCAACGTTAATTTAGTTTTGCAAAATCAAAACAAAATCCAAAGTTTTTTCAATGCTGGGATTGATTCAATCAAAGTTGTGTCGACGTTGATTCAACACAACGTGAAAATGCCAGCTGGGTGTGTTCATGTCTGGTTCATATCCATTTGCTAGTACGTGACAGCAATAGTCGGCTGCAAGGTCACGGCCCGTCCCAGATAAAAAAAAAATTTACATAGTGCAGATTCTGAGCCTCGGGACGCTGCTCAAAGTGACGGCACAAAAATGGGCATAATGAATGTTTGATGTGCATCAAAACGAGACAGAAACGCAGATTTTTAAGGTGGAAAAGTTATGTTGTGGGTCTTTAACTGTATTTCAACCCACCACCACAAAAAAATTACAAATAAAAGAACATAAGATAGAAAGAGAAGTCATTAACTACGGTTCGGGGCTCCCCCTAGCTGTGTCCTTTCACTGTCGTAAAGTTCATACCCCTCTACACCCCCACAGCACACAGACGGCTTCTCTACCTGTCTTTCGTCTATTCTGATCTCTGGATATATTTCTAAGCTTTTACTAGCTTGTGGGCTGCACGGTGGCGTGGTGGTTAGCACCGCAGCCTCACAGTAAGAAGGTCGCTGGTTCAATTCCCGGCTGGGGAGGGGGTTTGAACAATTCCAACAGTTGCCCTTTCTGTGTGGAGTTTGCATGTTCTCCCCGTGTATGCGTGGGTTCTCTCCGGGCACTCCGGCTTCCTCCCACCATCCAAAGACATGCATGTTAGGTTAATTGGTCACTCTAAATTGCCCCTAGGAATGAATGTGAGTGTGAATGGTTGTCTGTCTCTCTGTGTTGGCCCTGCGACAGACTGGCGACCTGTCCAGGGTGTACCCCGCCTCTCGCCTGATAATAGCTGGGATAGGCTCCAGCAACCCCCGCGACCCTGAACTGGATAAGCGGTACAGAAAATGACTGACTGACTGACTTACTAGCTTGTTGATGCTACTGTGGCAGTTGACAGTCCTGTCACTATGCCTCCGAGTGTTCATGTTCCCTGGCTACTTGACCAAGGGGATGTCCCTTTGGCTGACTGGTCAGCGTGCATGACTTTCACCTGGGAGTCTGGGGTTCAAAGCCCGCCTGGGCCCTCTGTTGCTTACCTTGCCACATTCTGGCGTTGTCGGGCAGGATCCATGTGCAATGCCGGTAGACAGTCCATGGATTCATAATTGGTGGCAGCCTGTGCAGAGCACGAGGACATGCTTGTGAAAAGAGGGGGAGAGATGTGACAGTGTGGTCCTGTCACTATGCCTCCGAGTGTTCATGTTCCCTGGCTACTTGGCCACAGGGATGTCCCTTTGGCTGACTGGTTAGCGCACATGACTCACCCGGGAGTCTGTGGTTCAATTCCCGCCCGGGCACTCCTTCGTCCTGCCACACTACTTTGCTGTGTTGGTAGCAGCACCTCGTCTCCCTCTGCTCAAAGCAGAGTCCTGTCTCTCCTGCAATGGGATATTTTACCCGCAAAATACGGGTAAAATACCCGCAAAATGCGGGTAAAATATAGTATTTTTTAGAGTCTAAAAAGGAGTATTGTTTATGTCCATGAAGCGCGCACATGTGCGATCACGAAAGCCTCGGCGTTCAGAGCCTACTCTGCGGATAATGCAAGGATAGAAGAAGAAATTCACTGTTTACATTGTGGTGAGAGCGCAAGAGCTCTAAACAAACTGGGACAAACACAGGAGGGGTTGGATATTGATCTAAAAGAAAGAAAAAGACAATGCGCAATCTCGTCTGCCGTGGCTTCCGTTGCTTCGTGAATGCGCATCGGCGTGCTTGCTGGGCGTGCAATGTAGTCTTGTTTAGACTCTAAAAATATACTAAATGGCGTAGTTTCAAGTAAATTCTGGACGCTACCCACTCAGGACACTTGGATTACATGGGACGAGCAGTATGGAGGAATATTGACAATTTTTTGTGGACTTTTATGGACCTTTTTGGCTCAGACCCTGGCGAACTCCATTGGGGGGAAACGAGAAGTCGTCCTGATCTCCGGCTGCATTTGACATATTAAAAAAGTGGTCCAGAGTCTTGCTCACCATCAGGGTAAGTGGAAAATAAAGTTAAATCATTCTGAGGGTGAACTATTCCTTTAAGGTGACAATGGTGTAACCTATTTTCCATGTGTGGTGAGTCCTTTCAGTAAACAAACACACGTGGAATTGAGAAAACAATGTGTTGTTTCTCACAACAGAGAAAACACTTAAATTATGTTGAAGTTGCTGCGTTATAATTGTTGTGATATTGTCTCTCCTAAAGAAGTACTTAACCTGATAATAAAGCCCTGTTTCCACCAGCAGGTCTGGGACGGGCCGGACCGGTCCACATTTTTTTGCGTCGCCACAGATAAAAACTGGGAATGGGTACCCTTATGCCCCGGCCTACTTTATTGGTACCCTTCGGTAGGGGTACTGATCTAACCGATCCAGACCAAAGAGGTGGAGCTAATACACAGCAATACATTGATTCATTGAAAAATCTGTCACTTTCCGTGTGACCCGGCGTAAAAACAAAGCAAGGGTGACATCTTTGTTTCTGTCACGTGGTGTGGTGTTTTGTTTAAAAAGCGTTGCGCGGCGATGATGTCACGTGATGTCATGTAGCAGCACTATCCAGTTAAAGGAGTGATGACATAGCAGTTAAAAACTATTTTATGTTGTTGGCATTACTGCATATGTAAATACTCCAAAGAAAAAAACGGCATTGTTTACAGCAGGGTATTGTTTTGAAACGCCAGACCTCAATTCCTCAGTAATACAGTTGGGTCCGGTGATGATATAGAGCTTTACCCGGAGACCACGTTGACTACATTTTGATTGGCTACACCTTATTTGGCTATGACCTTATTTGGAGAATCTAGGTCAAGCTGCGGTCGGACTTTGCTAAAGGCTAACTGCTAGCAACATGGGCAATTCAGACAGTGAGCTACGTTTATCAGACAAGACAGCATTTAGAAAATAAATAAACTTACAGGTAATGACAAGGTTGTGGCCCCCTCCCTCAGTGTTGCTGCAGAAGTTTTCTTTTAAATCCATTTGTTTGAAAATCCAGACCTGACTGCACAGAAGTTACTACTAGCTCCATACACGAAGCTGAATCAGACAGGGAGGGGGAGCGGGGGAGCGAAGCAAACGGTGCCGTTAGGAGAGGAGGGGGGGGGGGCGCTGTTTACCGTTTACTTGATAGTGTGCTCTTATTGGAGCAATTAAACTACGTAGAATGATAGAACTACGTAGAATGATAGAACTACGTAGAATGATAAGCTGCTGTCTGATTCAACTGTTTCTGAACAAAGAGACAAAGCTGACAGACCATAAACAGGAACTTTGATTCTCACTCTGGACATTCACATGGCCTCATCAGTGCACAACAGATCATATTATACACCCAAAACCCCAGAAAAGTGAAATTTGATGTCATGGCACCTTTAATACTTTGCCTGCAGGGTAAGGGGGCAGTATGCTGTGGGGACGCAATGTGAAATCAATCCGTACCAAAACCCACCCGATCCGGCCTGGCCCGACCTGACCCAGACTCACGGGTGGAAAAGGGGCTTAAATGTGTAACTTGCCATATATTACATCTATGTATATATGTAATATTACATAGCATATTACCATATTACTATGTTACATTATGCACTTATGAATGTGTACTGGATTTAAAAATCAAAGTCAGAGAAGCGCATGCTCCATCAACATCTTGGTATGATGTGACCGCACAAATAATGCAAGCTAAAAATAAAACAAAAGTTACATAGTTCCTGCATCACCCATCAGGGGAAGTTTCCTGTTTGCTAAGTTAACAGTAAAGTTGATGTAGAATTTTTAAAAAGTAAACAAACGCTGAACAAAACCTTTTACTTTTTTCATTACCACATTTTGGTGGGTCCTGCAACCTTGGGGCCCATCACCAAGTTTTTGCCCTCAGGCCCTCCAGATTTCAACTCCAGCTATGGATCTTGGAGGAGACAGATTTTTTTTTGTCTTAATCTATAAATCTGATATGATGCGTAGGTCCTATTCATATATAGATTTTGACTGACACATGAACGTCAGCCGTAAACGTGCTATTATAAAAGATTCGCCCGCTGTGCGGGGTTTTGTGGAGGTGGGGCTGTCACCGGGGGCTCCTCTGTTCAGCCCCACCTCCACATGCAAGTTCCAGCCTGACTGCCCGGGACACCTCCTCTCCGGTCTGCCGGTGCCTAGCCTCAGCTGCAGGCTTCTGTCCCGCTGCACAGCCCGACTTTTCCCACCATGGAGCTCCGTCACGCGCTGGTCCTGCTCTGCCTCGCGGCTCCGCTGTGCAGGGCGGACAGTGATCTGGCCGGTCCCCTGCCTCTGGAGCCTTATGATTTCCTCTTCGACACGGCGGTGGAAGCCTACCAGACGTCGGACTGGTTGTCGGTGATCCTCAACATGGAGAAAGCGCTCAGAAACAAAGCTACGGTCCGCAAAGTGAAGGCTGAGTGCCGGCTGAGCTGCGCCAACCAGACCGCTTTTAGCGAACCCTTGGCCGGTTTGGGAGTCCCCGTCCCCGGGGCCGGGTCTGTGGAGGATCTGGGCTTCTTCCAGAAAATCCTGAAACGCGCTGATTGTGTGAAATCCTGCGAGACTGAGAAGCTCGGTTCACCAACTTTGCATCAAGTCAGTGATGAAGTGGAGCTGGAGTTCAAGAAGAGGACCCCATACAATTACTTACAGGTCGCTTATTTCAAGGTAAGATGGGGGATTGCGGGGTGGGGGGGCAGCTGTAAATGCAGCAGTTAAATATTCAGACTCAGAACAGAAACAAAACTTTCTTACACCGTGTTGTAACAGATTTATTCAGGTTTTAGTTTAGAGCTGCAGTAAAAACACACCCCCGCCCCCCAACTGAGACAGCATGCCACGTCGTAAGGTGGAGTCTGCCTCCGTGGATCTGACGTGATGACGTAGAATTTGGGGATTATGTGGTTTAAAAGGCCCAAAACTGTTTTCAGATGCTGACTATGGAGTCAGTTCAGGAACAGAGACAAAAGAAAAGTGATAAAGTTTTATTATTATCTTTAAACAAAGTCATATGACAGAGATGCCGGCCCTTAGATGCTTCACATACATGCCACAATCTGCTTCTCTTCACATGCAGGCTCTATTCAGAGGGATAATTTACTGCCCCAACAGACCAAAACAATCAGCAGACCTGAAATTGATCAGTCACATAATAAATAAGTCATTTACAAAGCAGTAGCACTCCTCAGATTCTCAAACGCAGAATAGGATGTTCGTACAAAGGCATGTTGGTTCTTATGGAAGGTCATTGGGGGTAGATCAAACTTTAATTGGGACACTTCCTGACCTTTTACACCCTCACCAGATCCATCTGTCCCATGCCCAAGTCTTCACGAGAGTCACCTGGTTGTTAAATGGGAAACATCTCATGAAACGACCTATCAGGGATGTCCTATCAGCAACTAATGTTATTTAGAGGTCAAATAAGTGTCCTATTACAGTAAATACACAGTAAACTACATTAATCACGAGTAATCCTAAAGCAATCTCAGTTGCTCAGCATGACAGGATTTTAGAATTCATTCACAAGTGAAATTTTATTTCATCCCAACTTTTGTGACGCAGACACGACAGCTGGTTTATGAAAACGCAGATCCTAGCAGTTAATTTGTATTTATCCAAGGCTAGCTGACGTAGCTAGCAGGACAAATGACAAACTTACTACTAATAAAAAGTAGGTGTTACAACCCCACCTTCATCCTTTGACTTTCCTTCCTCCGTTTTCCTCTTCAAGTATCTCCTGCCCCTCTAGGAGGATTCGTCTGCTGACCAGAATGTCAATCATTCTGGTCAGCAGATGTCACCCACTGATCAACAATTTTGACTAAATTATTCATAAAAACACCAGCCACAATTTATTATTTTGGTTTAATTTAAATTCACATTTATTTTAAGGAATAATTTCCTCCAATGTGGCTGAACATTCAGTTTTGAGGCTGCCTGGTGGGTTTGTGGGGCCCAATGCATCTCCACGAGATCCACATGGCGAGAAATGGCTGCATGCAAACGTTTGGAGCTGCCCTTTATTTCACCAGGAAAACATGGAGTACTTACAGCTGTATAAAAACATGTATAAAAAACACAAAAGAATAGAGTTTGAAAGACATGTTTTCTTGTAACGCCTTTCAGTCTCCGGATCCTCGAAGGACTCTCCAAAGCTTCCTATTGTTGCGTTCTCTGTCCAGATGATCCCACACTGCGTCAATAATGTTGAGGTCCGGAAGGATCCATCCTTCCATAAGGCATGTTGAATCTAGGTTCTGGGGAGGATCTGTCCCTCCATCAGACCCGTTGAAGGCCGGGTTCTGGGGAGGATCCATTTTTTCCATCAGACCTGTTTCTACTGGTCTTCAGTCCAGTTCTTGGGTCATGAGACTTACCTCAGCCTTCTCTCTTGTCTCCTTCCTTAAGAAGGGCTTCCTGACAGCCACGTTTCCATGGAGACCATTTCTGATGGGGCTTCGGCCAACAGTAGATGATGAGCTGAAGGACCAGATGCATCTGTCAGGTCCTGGTTCAGGTCTTTGCTGTAGATGGTTTTTAGTCCAGCTGAAATGAGGAGTGGCTGAAGGCTTTCCCAGTAGACCAGTGCAGGGATGACTGAATTATGAGGATCTGCAAAACTTAAAACATAAAAGATCGTCCACTCAGCATTTTTGTTGATCTCAATAAAGCATTTGACAAAATACTTCATTACATTCTTCTTAAAAGAAATGTAAATACACTATCAGAGGAGTGGCACTGTGCTGGCCACCTACCTGCTAACAGTAGTCCGCCAGCTACTACTCTGTTAAACTTTGTTAATCGGATAAACGCCAATGCCAAGTTTTCATTCCAGACTGAAGTGATGCTAAGGAAGAAGTGGATCAAAACGACCGATTCGCCGCAGTGAAGGACCGAACTTTATAATAAAACGACACACGTTTGTTTGTGGCCGGCAGACTGCGCAGTCGTGTTAGCAGGTTAGCATTAGCCAGCTCGATAACGTGCCTAACTTTGTGCGGCTGAAAACACACAAGCATCTGAAAGCGTCTCCTTTCTTGGCAGTCCCCAGTTGTTCCACTGGAAACGGGGGGGTACAGACCCGATTTTCAGATGTTTGTGTGTTTTAAGACGCACAATGTTAAGCACGTCAGTAAACGCTAGCTGGCTAATGCTAGCATGCGGTGAAGTGCCGGTGTTGTGCCCCACCGGCGACAAACAAACGTGTTTTATTATAAAGTTCGGCCCTTCACCGCGGCGAATCGATCGCTTTGATCCACTTCTTCCTTAGTATCATTTCAGTCTAGAATGAAAACTTCAGTATGTTTGGAGTTTATCCGATTTAAACAGTATAACAGAGCAGGAACGGCTGTCGTTAACATGGCCCGGAAGAGGAAGTGTCCAAAATCTGGGAACTTCCGGTAAGCGTGATAATCCCCTATTATGTGCAACGGAAAGTAGCCAGACTGATCTGCGAGTGAAAACCTGAAGCACGAGAGATCAGGATGGTCTCACGAGGCTAGCATTCTACATCAGAGGTGTCTAAATTCAAGAGACATTTTCATATTATTTATTATATGATTTTATTAGTACAAGTTAACATTATGGTCTTTCACTTGCTATTGTCCATGAAATTAACTAAACTTAGCACAAGACTCTTGAAATCTTGTAAACTTTACAAAATAAATTTACCTGGATTTAATTTTCTCCCAGCCAGAGTAATAAAAAAAATGCTGAAGAAGACAGTAAACCTGCTGTAACTCCTCTAAAACAATGGTGAGGATGATATTTTGAAGCTCCATTTTGCTTCGGTTTAGCGCTGTCACAGTTGCTAGGCAACAAGAGATATGACGGGGAGGCTAGACCGTCTAGATTTAACAGCTTGTTACTTCCGTCTTACGCTGTCTAAAGCCCCATTCATACCCTACGATAAATATGGATACAGGTGCTTTCATCCATATCCGGATGTTGTTTCGTCTGTCAGTATGTCCGTTGCGAGAGAGCTTATGAATCCGGAGTGCTCCGGACGAAACGGAACAATACTACTGAAAATTGTGGTGGCAGTATAGACTCAGAGTTTACAGGAGCTGAGACAACGTTTGGTATGGACAGCGGATTTCATCCGTATCTGGAGGTATGAAGCAAGCTTAGGGAGGACCTGGCCTATGTAGACCGGGTAGGCTGTGTCCTTCGAAGGATGTAGCCCCTGAATTTTGACATAGCTTTTGTCTCCAGGCTGCTCTGCTCTGTCAGACTGATCAGTTTCCTTTTCCAGGTGAATTCACCCCAATGACATCAGCTGTGTCGTCTTTCAGATCAATAAGCTGGATAAGGCGGTGGCCGCTGCCAACACCTTTTTCCAGGCTAACCCAGATCACATGGAGATGAGACAGAACCTGGACTACTACAGGATGATGGCAGGGGTCCAGGAGGAGGACTTCAAAGATCTGGAGGCCCGGCAACACATGGTGAGAGCAGACCTCTTCTGTGATTGGTTTCGGAGCTGTTTGCCGTGGTGGTAAATCCCTCCTTCCCTCCTCAGGCGGAGTTTCTGCTGGGGAAGAGCTACTACAGCGACGACTCTTTCGGCCTGGCTGCCGAACACTTCGAGGCGGCCGTCGGCGAGTACTTCACAGCCGATAAGGAGTGCAAAGCTCTGTGTGAGGGAGCTTACCGCTTCGATGGATACAACTACATGGAGTACAGCGCAGACCTGTTCCAGACCATGACAGGTGAGACATGGCTGCACACAGAGAGGAGACGTCTGTGGAACTAGCAGGTAATGGCTGGTGTGGATGTCAGACCACTACATGCAGGTCCTGAGCTGTAAGCAGCACTGCTCCGTGGAGCTGGCCTCCGCCGCTGGCAAAGACCGACCCTTCGACAATTTCCTGCCGTCACACTTCAACTACTTGCAGTTCTCCTACTACAACAGTAAGTCTACCTCCTTCCTCTCTCCTTCCTTCATCATCGTCCAACCACAGAATTATTTTCAGTGCAGTAGCCCCGAAACCAGGGCCGGTCTTCATTTTAGATCAGTTCCACATGTATCCATAGATCCACACTTGCAAAGACTAAAGGCTGCTACATACTCTGCGAGAAGCGAGAACTTTCTTCTTGTTCTTGGGGCTATGACCAAAATGATGTCATTTTATGTCCCTGATGAATTTTAAAAACACACAATGTAACCTTTAGACCTTAAAAATATGCTTTTCTGACTTAGTTTGATGGCACACCAACATTCATTATGCACATCTTTGAGTCATCACTGCCCAGAGGCGCCCAGGGCTCAGAAACTGCACTATGTAAGTGTTGTATCTGGGACAGGGTCGTGACGTTGGAGCCGACTATTAGTTGTCCACCTCATTGCTCACTAGCAAAAGGATATAAACCAGATATGAAAACAGCGGGTGTTTGGAACGCGCATCATGGAGGATTCAGCAAAGAAACGCTAGGAAACATTACCGGATAAAGAGAGGAAGCAACAGAAGAAGAGTCAAGATAAGACTGTCTTTTACTGGCCGGAGTGAATCACAGTACAGGTACGATGAAGATGGATGCTAGTTTAGCCGTCAGTGGGGGGACGCAGCACTGAGAAAACTGTTTAAAGTTCCGCTGTGGGCCTTTAATTTATCAGAGGATAATTCAAGGTATTACTGACAGAAAAAACAGTAACAGAAGGTTGAGAATGTGTCTTTTTTTAAATACTGAGTCAGAGACAAGACAGTTCCCTACAGCGCTTCCCTCAGCTACAGTACACACTCACGGCCAGCAGATGGAGCTCATGCTGATGTCTCAAACAAGTCTCAAATGTCTCAGGACATGGTGTTGGTCTCTTGGCAGTTGTGTCACAATGTCTCATTGTCTCTTGTGGCTTCGGTTTCACCATCCCTAGTTTCACCCTATAATATCGTGATTGTAAAGGACGGCATTTAAACGTAAATCTTCTCCATGTCTCTCTTTCTTTAGCATCAGCAGTTCAAACTCACCATATAAGGCTTTAGAAGTTCTAGTTCCCTTCGGTGATGAACACAGCCCCACCCTGCGCTAAACCCCAGGTTGAACTACCCTGGGTTGATTAAACCAACTCAAATCAGCTATTCTGGAACTAAAAAACTCAGTTTCCTAATTCAGAGTAGGTCAAATCTGAGTTTAGGATTTGACTCGGTGTCTGTTGAACCTGCTTCGTGAAACAGACCCCTGAACCACCAGCTATGTACGTTTATAAATCGTTGGCACCCCTTGCTGGTTGTATTAAAAACGGCTTCCTGTAACGTCATCTGTGTTCTCAGACTTGTACAAAAATATCTCAGCAGGTATTTTCTGTCTCTTCCATCCTCTAGGTGAGAAGTATGAGCAGGCCATCGAGTGTGCAAAGACCTACCTGTTGTTCCACCCCAACGACGAGGTGATGAACCAGAACCTGAATTATTATTCTGCAGTGATGGGAGAAGAAAAAGCCAGAACCATATCTGCCAGAGAGGTACGATCACTGGATTTCTGTGTTTATTATGGTGATGCTCACCGTTGGAGCCGCCATGTAACCTGGCATGTCATTTCCAGAACAAGGAGCAGTTCCAGTAATAATGAGATTAACTTTAAACTTCTGTTTTATGTGCAGTGAATAGCTTGAGAAGACTAAAATTTACCCCATTTATATAATTTTGGATATTAATTGGATTAATATGTTGCAAACATATGTACTATTTAGCTTTACAACCTGTAATATAAATTATTTTTCTTGGGATTTTATGTAAAAATCTACAAAATGAGTCTTTACTGGGGAAATTAGAATAAAAGAATAAGAAGTGATTAATAAATCCACATTTTCTGCTGATCTTAGCTCATCTAGAATCCTGAAAAGAGGCTCTGACTTTTTGAGGAATTTTTAGGAAATTTTTTGTTCTTCCTTGCAACATACATTTACAGTTCTTACACACTGTCCACCCCAAACAAGAAGTCGTTACCTGGATTTAGGTAGGAGCCTCCTATGGATAGTTCCTACATGGGCGGTTATCTTTCAGCTGATAACAAGTTAATTTAACCCCAACTGATGCAATTAGGAGCTTCTCATTTCTTAAACAACCATGTGGAAAGATTAGAGATGTCCATCTGTTCCAGAAGGGTCAGATTATTGGCGTCAAGCAGAGAAAACATCCAATGGAGATACAGAAAATACTAAAACTAGGCTCAAAACATACCAACATATCATAAAAAACTGGAAGGATTATGGGGAACCATCATCTTCAAGGAAGAAATGTAGTCGGAAAAGCATCCCAAATGATGGCGATTAAACGTTTGGTGAAATCAGATGGAAAAAAAAACAACAGTAGAACTCAGGGCTGTTTAATGGCCAAAATAAGAACGTACTTACTGCTGCTCCTCATCAGGAGGTGAAAGCAGCAGACGATAATTCAGAGGCGAAGTCTGTACATGTACGAAGCCCTCTGACAACAAAGTCAGGAAAAAAAACAAGAGGTCAGACAAAACAAACAAACACAAAAAACAAACACTGTTTGGCAATGTGTTACTAAGACACGGCCACAACATGTTATCCCATGGCCACTTATTATTAAATCATGGCAACAAATAATTAACGTGGGAACGTGATAACTGAGTCGTGGCCATGTGTTGCAAATGCCTGGAAACTACTTAAATAACTTGTGGCCACTTGTTAGTACTACTACATCAAGAACTTAAACCATATCCGCATGTTGTCCAAAAATGAACTCTGTTAGCTGAATAATGGCAATTTTCAGATTTTTTTAATATATTGGCCTATATGTGACGGTAAAACTTCCCCCCATCACTCTGATTCTAAAGTTAATGTTTGTAAATGATTATAAACATTGTAAATAAGAATAAGTAACTGGATTTTACCCCCTTACATCACGCCTGATGGCATGTAAATGCAAAAAGAGTCTTTCCATTACACTTTTACGATATACTGCTTTATCAAAAAGTCTGAAAAACGTTCTCATGAGAGCTAAAAACTTCTGCGATATTTGAAAGTTTTTTTCTAATTTAGGTGGTTCCATTACCATTTTTTTTCAATATTTAGGGTTTGCAAAATTCTAGGTGTAATGCAGTTACTGAGCAATGATTCAAATTCATATCAAACTTACGTAAACATTAAAAACCATCTGAATATTTTCTGTACCTGCCTGAGCCTATTCAGGTTTGCTCCCTCTAGCCTGATCTGAATTATGTAACCTTTGCCTTCATTCTCCTGACTGACGGCTTCATCCGTTAGCCTCGTTTATTAATTATTTAGCATCACCAGACTGTGCTTTATAATCAACGCCAAAATCATTTGTATGTTTCTTAAAATATAGATAAAAACAGAATACAATACAAAGTTCAAATATTTCATAAACATATATTTAATTAACAACAGAAAAAAGAAAACATTTCTAATTTGGTGCTAAAGAAACATCTGGAAGAAGATGTCATGACTATCATGTTAACTGGCCGCAGCTCAGGAGCACCTCAGAGATGTAGAGTCTCTCAGCAACTAACTGTGGAGCAATTCCTAAATGTTTCTCTGAAGACCCTGAATATTCCATCCAGGTCATAAAATCATCTTAAAAATGCAGGTAAAAAGTTAAATTAAAAGGCAGATCTTGTAAGAATCTGAGGAAAAACTAGCAGAGTAAGACATACATTCAGAAAGGCTCCCAGAGTTCAACATGTCGTCCATGAATGCAGGCTGAGTCTGGACCAGCTCTTCACTGTAAACAAAAACTGGTTCCATTTTATCATCCTGCTTAAATAAAGGTAAAAAAGAGAAAGAAACAATCAAATATGCACATCTGGAATGTTTCCATCAAGGCTTAAGGGTGCAAACAGAGCAGCAGGATCCCTGTCAGAGAAGGATTCATATACAGTGGTGCTCAAGATTATTGAGCTCCAATAAAAGAAGGAAAAAAATCAGCTGTCAGTGAAATAAGTTGAAACTGACAAAAGGAATAATAAACAAAAATTCTATGAAAATCATAACACTGAATTTTAATTGTGATTCAATAGAAACATTAAAAACAAACACACAAAAAATAAAACAAGCCAACAAGCATGGCGGCGCTTTGATGCTAAAATTCTAATGTGCAACACTTTAAGGCAATCACTGCAATCAGGTGTTTTCTGTAATGTTAAAAAGACTTCTACACCTGTTGACAGGTATGTTGGTCCACTGTACATGGGAGAGGTGCCAGTTTTGTTTGCTTGTTGTTGTTTTTTTTAAATTATAATTTCCCACCACAATTCAAAAGCAATATTTTATTTTATTAAATAATAATTTTGTAAATTTTTATTTATTATTAGTTTCTTTAGTTTTTTTGTTATTTGAGTTATTTTTGTGAATTTTTCCTTTTCTTTTAATTGGAGGGTGTGAATAATTTTGAGCACGACTGTATTTTAGCAACATAACAAAACATTTGCATCTGTGTTTGGTTTGTTTATCACATCAGCAAAACACTCCTATCTAATTTGATCTTCATTGTACGCAGCATGTATTTGTTTTGAGACTGGGAATAAAAAATGAAAATATCTGTTTTCTGGTCGTTTTCTACAGATTTCCTAGTTTCATCCTCACAGAGACATAAGCTAAACATGCTTCAGTGCAACATAAATCCTAGATAACAAAAATAGTTGTCATGAATATGAAGTGATGAAGAAGACTCGCAGGTCTTCTTCATCACCTGAAACATGCACCAGTCAGAAGGCTGGTCACGGCGAGACCATTTATTCCCACTCAGACTGCTTCTCTGCTTTACTGCTGAACATGGATCCATATTTCAGGTTGTGGTTTTCCACCTCTGACTCTGATTCCTCAGGTGGTCAAACAGTACATCCAGCAGTCCATCCTGGAGAAAGAGCTGCTCTACTTTGGATACGAAGCCTTCGGGATCACCTTCGTAGATCCGGTGAGAGGATTAACTCTTAGTCATGCCGTCACATTTAGCGGTATGTAAGCCATGAAATGCTCACAGATGAATAAATGTGTTATTTGTGTCGTAAGGACTCGTGGACTCCTGAAGACGTCATGCCCAAGAAACTGAGAGACAAACAGAAGTAAGATATGAGATTTTACTCCAAACGTGCAGGTTGTGATGAGATTTACGGTTAAAGGGGAATTTCGCTTTTTTAGAACCTGGGGTCTGTTTTTATATGTATGTGAGTGATGGAGAAAGGAATTTTCAAGGTAGCTCCAGTATTTAGCCGGGCAGGCAGCCTAGCAGCCCAGCTGATGATAAGTATGGGGCAGCTGGCCCCTGCGTCTAAGTTTGTCCTAAAAACGTGCTTTTTCCCACACTGAAGGGCTCGGATAGTCTCAACGAGTATCCAACAACATACTAGAGAGGTGGAATGAACCAAAGTATCTACATTACCTGGCGATCGCTCTTCACCTGAGGCAGTTAGCTGAATCCCCCACCAGTGTGTCTCCCGAGATTTGGACACAAACACCAAAACAAATAGCGATGGCCAAGTAACGTAGATACCTCGTTCATTTCTCCTCTCTTGTATGTTGTTGGCAGGGGTGTGCCAAAATATCGATACACTGAAATATCACGATATTTTATTTATTTTATGTTGAGATATCATATCAATATTTAAAAAAATGCTGTATCAATTTTTATTGCCAACGAAATCTCGCGAGATTTTGTGAGAGAACAGTGAGATCTCGCGAGATTTTGTTGTTCAGCGTGTAGGAAAGTCCCTGCATTAGCACTCATATCTATGTGCAGTCTGCAGGTTCAGGTTAAACTTTAGACATGATGTAAAGTACAAATAAAAATGTGTATACAGGTTTTCATAGACCACCCAGTTGTTTGAGATTATGATAAAATAATGAATGAAATGTTTATTTTTTTATATGCCCCCTTAAGAAGAACCACTGTGCACCTTTTTACTGTTTTGCTCATTTCATATGAATTGATGTCACTTATGTGCTACTGATTGATAATATTTTGTAATTCATTTCACATGGATTCACTTTGGGGGTCTGTTGGTGAACCATCTAATGTACGCAGATGATCTTGTCATTTTCAGTCCAAGTAGTGCTGGGCTGCAGCAACTTCTTCATATTTGTACAGAATATGGTTTGCAATTTGACATAAAGTATAATGCCAGTAAGAGTGCTGTGTTAATATGCAGAACCAAACAGGATAAGTGGCTGAAATTCCCAGATTTTAAACTTTCTAATGCAGGACTTGAGGTCTGCCAACAAATTAAATACCTTGGTCATTCTCTAAAGGATGACATGAGTGATGATGATGATATATACAGACAATGTTGTAAGTTATATGCACAGGCAAATACTATTGCACGTAAGTTTAGTTTTTGTTCAGTTGGTGTTAAGGTGTCGCTTTTTAAGGCGTATTGTACACCACTGTACATGGCCCATTTGTGGTCATCTTATAAAAAATCTTCAATGCGAAAGCTGCAAGTTGCATATAATGATGCCATGAGGATAGTGCTTAAGATCCCCAGAGGAGGGAGCGCTAGCCTGATGTTGTGTCTGCTGGAGTTAGCACACTTAAAGCACTCGTGAGGAACTATATTTATAAGTTTATGCAACGCCTGGACGTGTCCGTGTATACAATCATTGTAGCTCTCTCGGATCCTTCTGAGAGTTGTTCCCATTACGCATCCAGGCTGAGGATGCACTGGATGAAATGTCTGTATGTTTTTAGGTGATTTTTGATGTATGTATGTATGTATGTATGTATGTATGTATGTATGTATGTATGTATATGTGTATATATGTATATGTATGTGTATGTAGGTGTGTTTATATATATATATATGTATACATTTCTTTTTAGTGTGTTATTTTATATGCATTTCTTAGCTTTTATAGGAACGTTTGTCTGTTTGCTTTTTTTATGGACATGAGTCTGATAATAAACTGAACTGAACTGAACTGAACTTTGGTTAATAAATTGGAATGTCTTCAGGGACAAATACTGTGGTCTATCGTTGATAAATTTATTGCAATATATCGATTTTTGCAGAATCACTGCATCGTGATATTGTTATCGTAGGCAAAATATCGTATATAGTATCGTATCGCGAGGTACTTAGTGATTCCCAGCCCTAGTTGTTGGACACTGCTTAAGACTATCCGAGCCCTTAAGTGTGGAAAAAAGCACGTTTTAGGGTGAACCTAGACGCCCTAAAAGGCAGTTGCACCACACTTATCATTAGCAAGTGTGGAGCAACCTGGAAATTTCTTTCTCCATCACTCAAATATATGAAGGACATATGAAAACAGACCTCAAGTATAAAAAAAAAAAGCGAAATTCTCCTTTAAAGCGACCTCCGT
Source organism: Atherinomorus stipes (assembly GCA_023101725.1). Classification (NCBI taxonomy): domain Eukaryota; kingdom Metazoa; phylum Chordata; class Actinopteri; order Atheriniformes; family Atherinidae; genus Atherinomorus; species Atherinomorus stipes. Next base: position 57,186 of record JALJCO010004801.1, read on the forward strand.
TAATCTGTGTGCATCAGGGCTGACAGAGAGACCGCAGCCAGGATCACGGAGGAGATCGGAAACCTCATGAAGGAGATTGAGACGCTGGTTGAGGAGAAGAAGAAGGACTCCTCAGATATGGCCAATATGATTGCACCACAAGAAGGTGACCCAGCGGGACAGCTTTCCGACAAAACATCCAAAAATCCAAAATGCATGAAGGTGTTTGTGACATTCCTCCTGCAGGTGGCGCTGTGTTGTACGACAACGTCAAGGTGACCATGGTGTCCAAGCAGCTGAACGGCTCCCAGCGGGTGCTGCTGGACGGCGTTACCACCGACGACGAGTGCAGGGAGCTGCAGCGCCTCTCCAACGTGAGTCAGTCTGAAACCGGCGCCGACGCCTGGTGTCTGCTGGTGTCTCACCATGGTTGTTCCTTTCTCAGGCGGCTGCTCTGAAAGGCGACGGTTACCGGGGGCGACCGTCTCCGCACACACCCAGTGAGATGTTCCAGGGAGTCACCATCCTGAAGGCCATCAAGGTCTGTAGCACTGACCTGTGACATCACCAGTGTCTCATCAGATACAAACAAGCACTGATGCGAGGGTTAAACTTAAGATCTGATTTTCTTTACAGCTAAAATAAAGTAAATACAGTAAAAAAAAAAAAAGCAAGTTGAAAATAGATTTAAATTTGAAACAAAGTAAGAACAAAAAATTAATGAATAATAAATAAATGAAAACATCAATATGAGTAAACAAATAAAAACGTTATTAAATTAAATCAATAAAAAAGAACAAAATAAAATACAATACTGAATAGATTAAAAACCAATTGAAAATAATAAATGTAATACATACATTATAGTAAGTATTAAATTAAATAAATCATATGAAAATGAATTTCATAAATAATAGTAAATAAAAATAAATCATTAAAATTTGCCATAAAAAGAAATATAACTTATTAAAGAAATAAAATTAAGAAAGATATGATTAATAAAATAAGAGTAGTTAAAAAATAATGACAAATAGATTTAAAAAAAAGAGAATCAAATAAAGAATTAAATGCAGTTGAATATTGAAAAAAATAGATAAATTATACAAAATGAATACATAAATAATAGTACAAAAAAAAAATAAACAATAAGATAAAATGACGTAAAATCAGAAAATGGTTTGTTGCTAATTTGCTATATTAAACAGGAAGGAGTTAAAATAATCCATAAATATGTTAAATAAAGGTATTTGTATGTGTGGTTTGATGTTTTACAGGACTTGTAGAAACTGTTTGATCATCTTTGTTTATAGGTGCAGATTTTCTGATTTTGTGAACAAACAAGAAAAACGTTTAATATGAAGTCCTCAAGACAAAAACTGAAGTTGCAAACTCTAGTCAAAGTCAAATATTTGACATATTTTCAAATGTCAAATAAAATAAGATTTTTTACAACAAAAAAACAAAGCAAAAAGCTACAGTTGGGTGAAATATCGGTTTATGTGTTTTTATGATGCATCCACTGGAACTGAATAAACCAGCAGAGCTCTGACAGATGCCTCCTGCTGCTATCAGCTGTTAAACTCTGCTTCTCGTGGACAGCTCGGACAGGAAGGGAAGGTTCCTCTGAAGAGCGCTCGGCTCTTCTTCGACCTCAGTGAGAAAGTCAGGAAGGTCCTGGAGTCGTACTTCCACCTGGAGTCTCCGCTCTACTTCTCTTATTCCCACCTGGTGTGCCGCTCTGCCATCGATGGTAAGATGCTGCGCAGTTTTTTCCTCTAAATGGTGATAAAACTGGAATTTATCTCTTTCCGTGCTCATCAGAACATTTTCTTGTGGTCCAACCGTTCTGAGCTGATTGATCTGATCAGTGTTTAGTTTTTATGATAAAAAAGCAGCAAGCAAACGTTCCAGAAATCCATCAAGTAAAAGAAAACTGTATGTTTGTAGTAAATGTAAGAAATCTGTGTTGAAACTTTTCACCACTTGGTGGCAGCAGAACATAAACACTGACAGAATCCAGTTTATGTGAAAATAAAAAGAAAACTTTCAGACAATGTAGAAAACAGAGAAAAACACATTTTAGGAATTTCAAAGCAAATTATATAGATAAAAAGCAAAACAAGGGTTTTGATGTTTTTATATTGAATCATATTTCTGTATTTATTTATCTTCAAATATATAACGATTGAAATTGTTTATTTTTATACATATTTTTAAAATTTTTTACTTCATGTTAGAAATACAAAATGAATTGAAGGGATGGTTAATGGGGGAAAAGATGGAAATATACTACTGATAAAAAGTTTGGTATCACTTTAATGGGAATGTCTACCTCAAATTGATAATTTCACAATATTTATTATAATTTAGTGAAATGAAATATTGTTTTTGAGTTGTGGTTGAAAAAGAATAATTGAAAAAATGTTTTTCCCAGACAAATTAGAGCACCTTGTTCATGAACAGAGGACCAAAATACCTCTCAACAGGTGCAGACGTGCTATCAAACATTGCAGAAAACACTTGGTTGAAGTGATCGCCTCAAAGTCTTGTTCAACAAAATTTCCATTTATTAGCCCCATCATGTTTGTTTTATTCTTTGTTTTTAATATTTCTGTTGAAAAACAATCCAAAATCATTGTCATGATTTTCAGTTTTTATTTATTGTTATTTTTGTAAAGTTTGGGATCACTGCCCTGTTGGATTTAATGGGAAAGTGATCGTAAACTTTTGACCGGTCGTGTATTACAGTATATACGTTACGTCCCAGCTCTGCTAGTGATCAGAGACTTGAACAAAAAGACTGGTTTTTAGATGGAATGATGGAGTAAAGATGTTTTTATTGTTCAGGATGTTAAATAAGGCAAATAAAACACTGGAAAACTGTAAACTGAAAAGGAGATGGGGTTAGAGATGCTGCTCAAACGAATGAATAGACAGACAAAACCTAAACTTAAGAGCCAAAAGGGGAAAACCAACACAAACCTAATAGTGTTCCAGTTGTCTCAGAACTCGTTTTTCCGAGATACGAGCTCGTAATTTGCAGAAGACCCCAACATTGTAGATATAAAGATGGTGCATCCAGTACCATTGTTATGTTTAACTTCTATATCAGATATTTTCTGTTCATTCTGTTCAATTTTCAAGTGTAAACAGCATCAAGTTGTTGTTATTGAATTTTATGGTCTCACATTGGTCTTTTTTTTCTTTAAAACGCAGCATGAATATGTGTTGTTTAATAAACAAACACACTGAAATTGGATGTTGTTGTCATGGCCACATTGTTATAACGTCAGTGTTATTTTTCTAGCTAGAAATGTGTTAATTTCTAGCTGTTCTAGTTGTATATTTTTCCCAAGTTGGTGCAACTGGAACGCAAAATACCTGGTAATGACATCACCAACTCGCGTCTGCTCGGAATCCCGAGACAACTGGAACGCACCATTAGCTACAAATTCCACAAACCAAAAAGGATAAAGAACAGCACCAATAAGCTAACTGAAACCAAAACTAAAACAAGGCCTGGCTATCCCAACTCCAAAACTACCAGTGTAAAACTCAAAGACAACTAAAGGGGATCTAGCAATTAAAACCATTAACCAACAAAACCACCTGGAAAGCAAAAACTCAAGAAACTTAAAGCAGAACTCAGTAACTTTTTCACCTCAATAAATGCTTTTCAGAATCCCTGAAGTCCCTGAAACGAAGCGTTTTCGGAGCGATTCGATGTTTCCTAGCCTCCCCCCGGTGTCACTGGCCTGTAAGCGGCACTTGCAAGTCTGCCTGAGCCGACCCGACACAGATCTTGTGACAACAGAAAATGCTGAACGGCACTCAGGTCCCCTATCTACCGAACTGCTTCCAGCGCTGGTTTGAACATGAACCAGACTAAAAAACGATTCTTTCGCTTCCCACCACCTAAACACGGCTCTCAAAACCAACTCTTTGCTGGACCAGAATGAAGAGCCGGTTCAGGTAGTTTGTGCTGCCTGGGGGCTGGTTGGAGTAGCACCGAGCCTCACGGCCCAATAGGCTCAATAATTACTTTTCATGTCCGCAAAAAGTAAATAAAAGTTTGTATTCTTACCTGCGACCCACCAACACCAGAGAAAAATATAATCCACGGCATATTTACCTGCAAAAAAAGAGTAAAACGTCTCGCTGCAGGAGACACAGGACTCTGCTTTGAGCAGAGGGAGACGAGCTGCTGCTACCAACACAGCAAAGTAGCATCAACAAGCTAGTAAAAGCTTAGAAAAATATCCAGAGATCAGAATCTGTGTGCTGTGGGGGTGTAGGGGGGGTACAAACTTTACGGCAGTGAAAGGACGCCACTAGGGGAGCCCCGAGCTGAAGTTACTGAGTCCCGCTTTAAAGTTACCCAAACTAACAACCAAACTTAGGTCACCAAAAACAAAACACAGTAAGGACAAACTGTTTCCAGGTAGGGATGGGCGATATTTTATCGTGTGCGATATATCGTCAAAGAAATTCTCCACAATAACAATTTGAATTTATCGTTTTTATTGTGAGATGACAATTTATCAGTTTGTGTTTGCAGTTGCACTACTTTGGTTTTTTTAATAAGCCAAGTTAGTTTTGCTGTTTGCATGGTTTGAATAAATGTAGAGTTTGGTCTCTCATATTTCAGACTTGTTTGAATGGTGTCACTACAGTTTTGCAATACAGGTGCACTACTTGAACTTAATAGGCTTTATGCACATCTCCACTACTTCCTGAACTTAATACTGCACCTTTGTTTCCTGTCTTTCACGATTGGATGAACTGATTAATCCAGGTGTGTCTGACCATTTGCTGAGATCAGACACACCTGGATTAATCAGTTCATCCAATCATGAAAGACAGGAAACAAAGGTGCAGTATTAAGTTCAGGAAGTACTGGAGCTGTGCATAAAGCCCATTGATATAGTTTAGTGGCTTCTAGGGTCTAGTTCAAGACAGAATTTAGTGACAGATTTATAATACAAAATATTTTGCTGATAGTTTTTATCGTCACTTATTGTTACCGTGATAAATAAGAGAAATTATCGTGATACATTTTTTAGTCCATATCGCCCATCCCTATTTCCAGGCCAATACTGATGATCTGTGGGCCCTTTTCTAGCTGCAGGGAAGCAGCTCCAGGTGTGTCCAATGAGTTGTCAGTGGTGAAGGAGGGAAGAGATGATGGTCGTGTGGTGCCCAGCCAATCACAGTGGAGGGATGAGCAGGATGACTTGCATGTAAAATGAAGTCTGTCCAGTTTTGGACGGGTTGTGCTGAAAACTAAATTTCATTGCACAGGAACGCCGGTACAATGTCAATAAAGTCTTCTGAATCTGCAACACAGAACAAGTTAAACAGGCGTCAGTAACAATGTATATATATGGTATGTACACACACACTACATAGACTGGGGTTTTTGTTTTTGGACCTGAGTGTCTTGCTGTGGAAGATATTAGCTTGACTGTGTTATTTCTGAGCAGAATCTTTTACTCTCAGGGTGCTTTCACAACTACACAATTTGGTCCGCTTAAAGCGGACTGGAGTCCGGAACACCTGCGCGTACGGTATGTATGGGCAGGTGTGAAAGTGAACCAGTTTGTTTCAGTCAAGAACAGTACCGAGACCGACATCTCGGTAAGGAGATGGTCTCGATACGGTTCCATGGGGACTCCAGTACGGTTCGCTGGTGGTGAGAACGCTGCCCGGCGTCGATGTGGCCCATTTACAACCGTTCCCTCCATCCTTCATGATAAGTGAAACAGAAGCTACCAGAGAGACTGCCGAAGATGTCTCAGAAATACAAGTTGGTTCAGGTTTAGGAGCTCAGCCTGTTTTCCGTGATAGTGTCGTATAACATCAAAAACAGCCACATGGTGTGTTCATGCAAGTTTCATGCTGGAACAACAGTATTTGTGCCTGCTGCACAAAGCAATTATTTTATCACCACGATAAAAAGCAGAAGAGTAAAACACGCTTTGCCAATCAGCTTTCACCTGTGTCATGCAAAACACAGTATTTTCTGAACAGCGCTGCCATGTGCAGATATATAACATCCATAGCAGTTGTTTCGTTTGCAAATACACTGGTGTGAATGCCAACCGAACTAGTTGAGAATTGCAACATTGTTAGAACTTTTGGGCTGAACCGAACCATCTACCGGACTAACAGGTGTGAAAGCACCAGTCGTCAGTCTCCAGATCCTGAAAGTTGAATTCATGTCTGTGTTGCTGCCCATCCAGACAAGCAGCAGGAACGTGAGGACCTGAGCCACCCTGTTCATGTTGACAACTGTGTTCTGGTTTCTGAGCTCAACGAATGCGTGAAGGAACCTCCTGCCTACACACACCGAGACTACAGGTGAGCCTGTCTGGTATCACAAACCCTGCCTGACCAACATTCAGCTCACACCTGATGTCTCCTGCAGCGCCATCCTTTATCTTAACGAGGACTTCGAGGGAGGAGAATTCATTTTTACTGAACTGGATGCAAAAACAGTCACGGTAAATATTATTCCTGATAAATAATAATGCGTTGTTGACATGTAGAGTGACATGAGAAAGTCTTCACACCCCTTGATAAGTGAAATTATCAAAAGTTGCAGTATTATGCCATTATTAGCCTATTTTAACCAAGTGAAATGAGAAGTGAGATAATCTGACTCTTTACATCTGCAGTTATTGAGATGTGAAGCTTCAGGGCAACAACAGAGTGGTGGTCACACTCCGTTACCACATAGCAGGAGGTTCATCCATCTCTAAGCTAGCTACTGATCTAATCAATCATCAGCCTGCATCATGACTGGACAGCTGGAAAACTGAGACCTGGGGAATAACTCCTGAAGCAACTCTGTTGGTAACAGCTGTGTGTTAGCATCAGGCTAACAGCTAGCTTCCTTAAGCAGGTGACCTACTGGGTTGAATATTCCCTCCACTGTTGATTAGCAAGGAAATGCTCGAGTAGCTTTTGAAATTGATTTGATTTATTTATTGAGAGGATAGCTCTTTGAGATGGAACATCTAATTTTTGAGGGAGTCCTTGACATTAGCACTTGAGAAATGACTAGCATCTGTTAGTGACCCACTGGATTAGACACCGACTTTCTTTGCACATCAACTACGACTTACAGACCGTTTTATACAGTGACCACCATCCGCAGCGTTATGGGTGGGGCTAGCAGGCCTGGGCCCACCAGCGGGTCTGGGTCGGGTCAGGACGAGTTGGTCCGCATTTTTTGTGTTTCCACAGACAAAAACTGGGACTGGTACCCGACCTGTCTTTTGGGAACCTTCTATTAGGGTTACCAATTTTACTCATCGGACCCAAAGAGGCGGAACTTGACACGCTACAATCCACTGATTGTAGGGATGCACGATATTGGAATTTTGGCAGATATCCGATATGCTGATATTTTAAAATTCATGTGGCTGCTAACTGATATTGATACCGATAGTAAAGCTGAAAAGAAAAAAAAAAGCAGTTATTGCAAATAGCAGCTTTGTTATCCGTTTTCAACACTTTGAAAAATAGGGGTGGGAAAAAAATATCGATACACTGAAATATTGCGATATTTTCGTATGCCAATGTCAAATCGATATTTACAAACACGGTATCAATCTATTTTACCAAAAAAAATTTCGTGAGATTTTATCGTTCTGTTACAAAATCTCACGATATTTCATGAATTATCGCGAGATTTCATAATGGAACAATGAAATATTGCAAGATTTTGTTTGTAAAATAGATTGATACCGCATTTTTAAACGTCAATATGATATCAGCATATGAAAATATTGCAATATTTCAGTGTATCGATATTTTTCCCACTCCAAGACTTTAGAAGTTTTAAAGTCTATAAAAATGAAATTTTTGGCGAAGAAGAAGTTTTTTTTTCTCTTTTTAGACTTTAGAAACAGCGGGCCGATCGGTTTAATATCAGTGGGGTGGCCAATGTCTGATACTCAGTTTTAAGGCCGATGTAGGTGGATACCGATAGGGGGCCGATTATATTGTGCATCCCTATCTGATTGGTTAAAATAGTCATCACTTCCCATTTAATCAAGAGCAAAGCGGCAACAGTGCTTTGATTAAATATAAAGCTGATTTTTTTGTAATTTAAAGGTAGAATCCAGAGTTTTCCCCTGAAAATAAACGCTAGAAATGTGCAAGTGAAATCCGTCTCAATCTGCACCTTTAGACCTCTACTCTCGTGTGGCGGTGATTTTGTTTGCAATTCCCCTGACTATTTAGTTTTTTTTCCCTTTGTCTTGGTGTATTCGGGAAGTTTCTGGGTGGAGATTTGCATATTTGCCTCCAGCCAATGACAGAGCTAAAGGCGTAGCGCTCTGTGAGGATAAAGTCATCGACTGGAGCAGAAACCTGTCACACGAATTCTCGAGAGAAAAAAAAAAAGGTGGACGCAGCAAAAAATAAAAGGAAGTACTCTGTGGCGACAAAAGCTTTAGATAGTGCACGCTCGAAAACCAGGGTTGATGTGGGCAATAGCCCGATGGGAGGGGCTTTCAGTTTGAATCGTGTTTACAAACAAAAACGGGGATGGATGATAGAGGATTGATGGATGGATGAATATATGATAGATGGATGGATAGATGAATAATTGATGGATGGATGGATGAATAAATGATGGATGGATAGATGAATGAATAAATGATGGATGGATGGATGGATGGATGGATGGATGGATGATGGGTGGATGGATGGATGGATGGATGGATGGATGGATGGATGGATGGATATATGATGGGTGGATGGATGGATGGAATGATAGATGGATGGATGGATGGATGGATGAATAAATGATGGATGGATGGATGGATGGATGGATATATGATGGGTGGATGGACGAATAAATGATGGGTGGATGGATGGATATATGATGGGTGGAATGATGGATGGATGGATGAATATATGATGGATGGATGGATGGACTGATAGATGAATATATGATGGATAGATGGATGGATATATGATGGATGGATTGATAGATAGATGAATATATGATGGATGGATGGATGGATGGATGGATGGATAAATGAATATATGATGGATGGATGGATAGTTGAATATATGATGGATGGATGGATGGATGGATGGATGGATGGATGGATAGATGAATATATGATGGATGGATGGATGGATGGATGGATGGATAGATGAATATATGATGGATGGATGGATGGATGGATGGATGGATAGATGAATATATGATGGATGGATGGATGGATATATGATGGGTGGATGGATGGATAGATGAATATATGATGGATGGATGGATGGATGGATGGATGGATGGATAGATGAATATATGATGGATAGATGGATGGATATATGATGGATGGTTGGATAGATAGATGAATATATGATGGATGGATGGATGGATGGATAGATGAATATATGATGGATGGATGGATGGATGGATGGATGGATGGATGGATGGATGGATAGATGAATATATGATGGATGGATGGATAGATGAATATATGATGGATGGATGGATGGATGGATAGATGAATATATGATGGATGGATGCATAGATGAATATATGATGGATGGATGGATAGATGAAAATATGATGGATGAATAGATAAGCTGCATGTTAATCTTTTTTCTGGGACTCTGCAGGCTGAGGTGCACCCGCGGTGCGGCCGTGTGGTGGGCTTCGGAGCCGGGAAGGAAAACCCTCATGGAGTCCGAGCTGTCACCAAAGGTCAGAGGTGTGCCGTTGCTCTGTGGTTCACCCTGGATCCTGCTCATGAAGAAAAGGTAGCGTCAGCATAAATTGTTTGGGTCGGTTTATTTTCCATGTGTCCAGTGAATTTGTAAGAGAACGTAAGCATTTCAGTTATGCTGCCTTCATATGGTATCATATTTATGGTAAATACCAAAGTCCGACATCAAAATTGCACTTGAACACCCACTCATGTTGTAATTTTCACTGGAAAGCTGGACAAATGTTATGATGCCTGAGTTGACGGGACGAGGTAAACTGACCTTTCAACATGGCTGAGAGCAACGAAAATATCCTGAATGGGATCCATCGCATTGTTTAAAGTTCTCTGCTACTGCTATTTGGTTAGTTTGTAGTCTGCACAATTCTGTCACGTACAGAACTATAATAACATCATTAAACTTAGTTTTGTTTGTAAAAATATGGTTATTGTTTGGTTTACCTCCTCAGAGCAGATGCTAGCTAGCAGCTAGCCAGCTGGTCAGTTAATGATAGCCTCCAGTGATTCACTTCATTACACCTTGAACACAACGCGCTGTAATTTACACTTAACAAGTGGAAAGGATCATCATATGTTTAACTTTTCCGCTGGACTCATCAGGATCATTTTGCTGTTCAGTTTCCCTCAAATGTTCTTTTCTTTCCTTTATTAAAGGTGTAGTTTACACCCAGACTAAAAATCTCTGACCTATTTCCAGACTTTCTCTCATGTAAAAAAAACTTCTCTTTACAAAAAAATTACACAGAAATGTTACATTTTATTTTCAGTCAACAGAAATATTCCTGTAAATAATCCCAAGAAGGCGAGGTGTCTGATGGTCACGCGACATCTGCAGCCTCTGCAGCTACGTTGCCATGGCATGTTGCCGGTTTGTTATGCTGGACGGAGCAGTGCATGGTGGGTAACGCAGTGTGACGTTACCCACCATGTGTGGGTGTGGCAGGTTGGAACATAAGCAGAGACTTTTGCAGGAATTCATACTCTGAATGTTTCATTTAGTTCAGTATTCTCAGAAAAACGAGTGTGTTCAGTGAACGGATTCTTTGCACAACATCGGTGGACGCACAACTTTCCAGAAAAGCTTCCATCTGTACAAAAAACTGAAGCTGTGACCCCCAGACTGGTTGCCGGTGTCTTTATGCTGCATTAAAAAGTAGCCAGAGACCCTTAACTTAGGCTTAATCAGACAAAGCTTGGTCTGATGTTTTCATGTCTTTTTGTTGGATTCTATATTTTCTGTTTGCTTTTATCTCCTCGCTGTTTCATCTCTTCTTTGCTTTCATTATATTACTTGACTGTTATATACTTGACTGTAAATTTTACCCTGTGGAAAGTGCTGTATAAATAAACTTTTACTTACTTGCTTTAGGAGAGAATCCAAGCTCAGGATATGCTGAAGATGTTTTCGACCCCTGTGAGTGAAGAGTTCAGCCAACAGGAGGCGAGTGACGCTTCCGAGTCTCGGCCGGAAACGACAGCAAGTCCTGCACAGGCCGACCAGGTAGAAAGGAAGCAAGATGACGGACCGTCAGAGCAGAAGCTGGATGCACCGGCTGAGGCTGACAAGCCAGCCGACCCGCCGAAGGATGCAGCCGGGACGAAACCAGCTACCAAAACAGTCACCAAGGCCAAAACTGCACCTAAAGCAAAGGCCAAAACTGGAGAGCAAACAAAGACCAAAACAGCAGCTAAAGTTAAACCTGCTGGTAAAAAAGACGGAAAACAGACGGTTAAAACTCAAACCAAGCAGGCAGATAAAAAAGACACAAAGCCGGCGGCGAAACAGACAAAAAAAGTTGCTTCTAAGAAGGAGTCGACATCAGCCTCAGACTCTCAGAGCAACAAGGACGAGCTGTGATCAGACGGGCGGGGACTCTGCCCATGTGGTGCTTATTTTATTCTATTTTTTACAAGGTCTTCTCTGTGGATGGTGAATAGAAACATGAGCTTGGGCTACTTAGATTTATTTTCTTTTAAAAGGTGACCTGTAGTCATTTGGGTCCTGGGACAGTCTGCCCACATGCTACAAATCAGTGGAGCCATTTTCTTTCTTTGGGATTTGTTGTAACGAGAGCATCTACTGTATTTTCATCTCACCCTCAACTTTTGTTTTAATGCCTCATATGTGTGATGACATTTTAGAGTGAAGATGTGTTGAAATGAGTGGAGAGCCTCCAGTCGGCTGTATGAGTATGAAATAAAAGGTGATGTTTTTAAATCTGTTCAATTTTATCTGTGGGGTGGAGGAGACAATCATGCAGTACCCTAACCCCACTCTAGGGGGCAGCCTGGAGACATTTAACGGGAATGTGTGCTGTGCATCAGAAATACAGTAACAGCATTTCCAGGGAATCCTGCAGCTGTTTTACTTTCATTTATTTGTGGTAACAGTATGGAAAATCCTTCATTTCAGACCTTAGAATATATATTCTGTAAAGTGAAGCAATATAAAGATGATTTAGGTACTTTTTTCCATGTTAAAAGAAAAAAGATAATTCCAATATTGTACAGTTTGCATTAATATCTTGATTACAAGGGCAATATGAAATATAAGTAAAACTTGAGAACAGAAGTACTGGAAAGAAATGCTTTTAAAACAATGATAAATCATATTGATAAGTAAATTAAAACAAGATCGAAAACTTCTTTAAATGATCAACTTTAATTTCAAATTCAGATTATTTAAATTTATTCAGTGTAAATTTTTCAAATACAGTGTAATAGTAATATTATAAATTTACCATAATATAATGTGCAATAACCTGCTTTAAACTAATGAAAAATAACGAAACATCATCATCATCACAAACAGTAGCAGCAGCATCATGACATCTGATGGCTACCACCATTATGTGACACAGACGCTAGAATCTGGCTGCTTTCACACATAATTTCATTGCCTCATACTTTCAGAAGTGAAACAAATTGCATGTTTGGTTTTTAAAAAAAAATCTTTACAGTGAAATCTCAATACTATAAAAAAGTATAGAAGCCGATATTTTGTCTGAGTCGAAGTGTTGACTCCAGGGTATTTGAAAAAACAAAAGAAAACTTATTTACCCAGGGAAATCCCATTGAGATTAAAAACCTCTTTTTCAAGGGAGTCCTGGCCAAGATGCACCAGAAATTACAAGACAAAACATACGTTCTAAAATAAAAATAACTAAAAACAGTTACCATTTAAAGCAGAACTCAGTAACTTTTTCACCTCAATAAATGCTTTTCAGAACCCTGTTGGGCTAAACGAAGTGTTTACGGAGCGATTTGATGTTTCCTAGTCGTCCTCCCCCCCCCGGTGTCTCTGGCCTGTGTCGGATCTGCTAACTTACAAGTCTGCCTGAGCAGACCCGACACAGATCTTGCGAAAACAGAAACGCTGTACGGCACTTGGGTCCCCTATCTACCGAGCTGCTCCCAGCGCTGATTTGCGCCAGAACCAGACCAAAAAACAAACAAAAACAACAACAACAACAAAAAAACGGTTCTTTCGCTTCCCACCACCTAAACACCGGTTCCTGGCTCTAAAACCAACTCTTTGCCGGACCAGAGTGACGATCCGGTTCATATAGCTTGCGCTGCCCGGGCACCGGGTGGAGCAGCACCGAGCCAAACGGCCGAATAGGCTCAATGATCACTTGTCATTAGGGATGTATATCGTTATGATTTTATCGATACCGATACCAATATCGATACTCCTTATCGATACCGGTATTTATCGATTCTCTTATTGATACTATAACATAACTTAGAGTAAATAATAAAGACATTACAAGATGTTAAAAGATCCAGTGGTGGAGAATATTTGTTCAGATGATGTTGAAGAAGCCTGGACATAAAAGTGGGTGAAGGACAGCTGGGAAAATAAGGGAATTGTGTCTGTCTTATTCCATCACTGTGATTATTTGACTGCGTAATGATAACTCGATGGTTAGGTAGATGTACAAAAAGTATCAATAAGAGTATCGTTAGTCCAGAATCTTAACGGTACCCTGGTATCGTTAAGATTAGGAACCGGTACCAAACGATACCGGTACTCGGTATACATCCCTACTTGTCATGTCCACAAAAAGTAAATAAAGTTTGTATTCTTACCTGCTTCCCGCCAACACCAGAGAAATCTATAATCCAGGCACAACGCGGGTAAATGAAAAAGGTGTCACTATTCCCATCGCTACTTTCAGCTGTTCTGTGTGATGGAAAATGATTGGGACAACCAGGACTTGCTGGATATTGGGAAGGACACATCCTTGCCCCGATCCAGATCTACTCCCAACTCGGGTACCCTTCCAGTTTTTCCTGTGGAATTGAGATTAAAAAAAAGCATACCGTTGGTGGAACCGGGACTTGAAAGACTCACAACAGAACTTTTAACAGTTTTCTCAGTGACCCAACAATCGGCAGCTAAACTAGCATCCATCTTCATCGTACCTGTACTGTGATTCCCTCCAGCCAGTAAAAGACAGTCTTATCTTGACTCTTGTTCTGTCCCTTCCTTTCTTTCTTTTCCTCTCCTCCTCCGGTAATGTTTCCTTGCGTTTCTTTACCGAATCCGACATGATGCGCGTTCAAAACACTCACCGTGTTCATGTCTGGTTCATATCCGTTTGCTAGTATGTGAAGCGGTGCGCAACCAATAGTTTGCTGCAACGTCACGGCCGCGTCCCGGATCCAAAAGTTACGTACTGCTGTTTCTGAGCCTCGGGACGCTGCTGGGTAGTGACGGCTTGAAAACGCACGTAATGAATTTTGGTGTGCCATCACAGTGAGTCAGAAATGCAGATTTTTAAGGTCTCAAAGTTACGTTGTGGGTATTTAGGCTCTAAACTTTAGAATATTTCTGTCATAACTACAATATTCATTTCTCACAGCTGGGATTTCTGATGGGAGACGTGGTAAAATTATGGTGCCTGAAAGAGAGGCAGAATTAGCTGTGGCATCGCTGGCCACGGTTACATGAGACCTTTAATTCCACTTTAAAAGGACCTTGTAAACACTTAATTCCGAATGAAAATGATAATTCCGATATAAACTTAAAAGATAACTTTCTTTTTTCAACCTGTACCTTATTTTTAGGAGTTTGTACATCCACTTACTCAGTGGTAAAACTTCAGTATCACTTTGATTCCTTCAGGCCATATTTTATTGAGCTACACTCCGGCGTACATCTGTAAATGGGAGAGACGGGGCAGCCTCTCTATATGACATTTTATCAGCAGCAAAACTCTTTCATTTCACTAATACTTAAAGTAGAATGAACAAACCAATGAGTACTAATGTTCTATGAGCCCAAATTAAGCACTCCATTAGTTATTGGGGGATTTCTTTCTCTACACTCTACAGACCGCAATCTGCAAAACTCTGAACTCACAAGACAATAATACTCATTCGTTCATTCTACTTAAAGTTTCTTGGTAAAATGGAGGAGTTTTGCTACAGATAATGCCTTATAGGGAGGCTGCCCCGTCTCTCCCATTATATGGATGTACACTGGAGGGCAAGTCAACAAAATATCATCCGCAGGAGCCAAAGTGATACAGAAATTTTACTGGTGAGTAAATGCACATATAAACTTCTAAAGATAAGGTCCAGGTTAGAAAAAAAAAGAAAATGATCATTTAACTCTGAATTAAGTGTCTAGCTTATTTCCATTTTAATTTTGAATCAAATAACTCCTCCATCATGTATAGGTTTCTCCTGCTTTTACTTGTGCATGCCATTGTGCATGTCAAAGTGCATGTGAAACAAGCATTGGACTTGAGCCGGCTGGTGGAAAAGAAGTATGTTACCGTCGAGCTGCTGCTACAAATCTACTGAGTGGTCTGTCGGCGCTCTGCCATGTCGTGCCGCTGCGCTAAAGATATGCGCCAGCTCCATTTTTGATGGAACACGCACCGGCACCGCGACAATTTTAGTAGTTCAGATCGGACCAGACAGAAAATCGGACACGAGATTCAGTGTAAAACATCCGGTAACTTCCTAAACAAAAACCACTGTGCAGCTTTTTAAACTGCTGAACTATCTGAATATGACATCATCTCCGTGTCCACAAGGTTTCAGTGAAATAAGAAACCAAATATGTGGACAAAATTAACCATTTGGGTGAGAATCACAGGCAATCTTACAGTCCCTCCTGTGATTCCGTGATGTCACAAATCTAGCAACAGCTGGTGCGCTCGCGGGTGCACAGTGTAAGTGCTCACGCCATGGAGGTTGCAGCAAAGCCGTTGCACTGCGCTCACGGACCCGGTGTAAAGCCGAGCAACTGACAGCAGCTGACATTCATTCATTCATTCAGCTACAAAACCCAAACATCTGGAGGCACTAACCACTTTGACCAATCACAAGGAAGTATTTCCCAGTCTCTGCGTTCCCATAGCTGGGGATGCAGGTTGTGGAGAGGTGCCTGTATAAATCCATCTGTAACCCTGGCTTTACATCGGTCCATGAGCGCAGCGCTCATGGACCAATGTAAAGCCAGGGTAATTCATGCCTTCAGATAGATATCTGCTCAGAGAAGCGGGGCCTTACATCTAATTAAATGTCTGACATGCCCTGGAGTAAGTTGATGGGTCAGAGATCACCACTGGGCTGGTGCGAGCCCTCCATAAGGCTTTGAAGAAATCATAAACTTCATAAATAAATGAGGAGATAAAAATTTTTAAAGGTGTCTTTGGCATGAGTAGTTTAGTTGATAAAAGAATAACGAGTTAATTTCACAGATTAATCTGCCTTGATTACAACATATATTTGGCAGACCTTATATTATTATTCATTATTTTATTGGTTTTACAATAATCTGGCAACCCCCTGAAATCATCTGCAGGCTCCAGTTTGGGTAAAGCTGTGCGGGCTGTCATCAAGTATTGATATCAGAAACGTGTCAGATCTGCCACCAGGTGATGTTAACTGATGGATGCTGCTTGATAAGAGAAAATTTATGGAAAAAATGAATGTGTCCTGAAAGTGAACTACAGTATGTTTAAGGATCCCCCCCACAAAGTATCAGCTGAATGTGTCTTGGGCAGGACTTCTGCTTCCGCAACACCGAATTTTAGGGCTCCCCCACCTGTCAAATCCCACTTTAACCACTGCTTTCGAGTAGACATATATACGTCACACGTCCAATCAGAACCAATCAGAATCCCCCCACAACCCCCAGATCTAAAGCAGAATTAGGTAAATGTGCTTTCCATTTAAACCTTTATTCTCAATTATTATTTCTATGTAAACACGAATCAGAATAATTTGATTCTGAATTAAAAAGCACGTGACCAATCCGTGGCCATTCAGGAGTGGAACAGAGGTGCCTGGAAGTTCAACTTATGCCCTACATATGAAGTCTGTGACATGACTGAGTCCATGTGTATGTCTGAGTCAAACATTTAGTGTAACATTCCTCCAGCTCTGTGCAAACATTCCCCTTTCTATGAAAACGTGCTGTGCAATGCAGACCCACACTCATCGCCCACATCCTGTGAGCTCAAACCGTCAATGCATACATCGTCTGTCACGGACAGCGGTCCTGTCTGTGAATATGCACACGTCTCATGAAGATCATCTTTTAGAAAATGCTTGATTTCAGTTTAAGACGGAGAGACTTCTGCGAAGGGCAAATGGACTCTGCTGTCATGCATAAACCAAGTCCCAACCTCCCACAGCATTGAATACATGATCAGGATCCCTCCGCTTCGCTGCAGTATGCATGCGTGTTGCACTGTCAGTGCTTTCTTTGTGTCGTCTTGCTCCTGTTCATTTGGATGAGAGAGACACACAGGCAACTTTGTCTTTCTTGTGTATTTGAGGCCTATGGATTTGACCATTGTTTCTGCAGAAGAGAGTGGGGGGAGTACAGAGAAGGGAGGGGGAGGCAGAGTCTGTGAGTACAGTAGACAACGGAGGTCTGGTCCGTGATTGGCACAGCTGTCTCTGACTGTCCTCCCTACAGCCACACATTTCAATACATTTTCATAAGCATCAGAAAGTCAGAATTTCTTTGTGATCCTTTCTGAGTGAATACAAACACGTATGTGTTTCTGTCAACAGACATGGAGACATGGTGGCAGGTTAGCTAAAACAAGTAGCTCATATTCACCTTTTCATCATGGACACCCTTGTACAGGAGGCATGAGATCCTCCAGTCCAGAAGATGTCTACAGACACCAGGAAGCATCAATGCTAACGTGTAGCATAGCAGCATGATGGAGAAACTCAGCTCAAAGACTCCACCAAGCATCGGCATCCAAACCAAACACAGTTCAGACCCCAACAATTCTATGGGAATGTGAGAAAAGCATGAGAGCAGCACTGTCCACTTTAGAGCTGCTGATCATTTCTCCACATAAACAAAGTGTCGTATGAAAGCAAAGAGACTGTCAATTACAAACATGTCTGTCTTATCACTGTGGGACAGAAACTCTGGCAGCTGCAGCCAATCAGAAACCAGCTCTTACTTTTGCTGTTTTTATTACGGCTCTAAAAAACTGCTAATGTGTTCTCCTACTGTATGACTCTGCCTTTGTTTGACATGAATTATGAAGGTCCTGCCGGTTTCCATGGAGATGAAGGGGTTTTATGGTGAAGTATCATCTTCCTATACTATGTTGGGCTTCACTTCCTTCTGGATCCTCATGGTGTTTCGAAGGTGAATGTGGGGCTATCCCTGGATTCTCCTGACTCTGACCATTGATAGATGTGTCCATCATCATCATCATCATCATACAAACACATCATCACAGCATCATCATCTCATCATCATCATCATCTATCATCATCGGCTGAAGGCTTCCTAAGATATTTACCTGTATACCACTTCTTTTAAAACACCTGGAAAACTGCTCAGCTTCACTTTTACCTTCTGCTGTAGTACAGTTCCTCATCACACATTACTTTACTCATTCCTAGTACTACTTCACTCTTTTCTAGGATTGTTTTGCCCATTCCTTGGATTACTTCACTCTTTTCTAGGATTACTTCTCTAGGACTACTTTACTCATTCCTAGAACCACTCTATTAATTTCTAAGGGTATGGTCTCATGGGTTTCCTCAAACGAACTAGACTTGAACGATGTGGATTTTCTGCGCGGTCTCATGGTTGTTTTCTGAAACATTTTGAGGATGAAATTGTCGTCATTACGCCGTGTCGCAAATAGAAAGAGACGGCAAAACTCAAGTCCAGCTGGTGGCGTCACCACCTGTTAGAGTGTGATGTCTGTCTCTGATTGGCAATCTATGCAAGTCCAGCATGCTAACTGAGAGAGAGCCAGCATGAAGTTCCGAGAAACGTGCCTCGTGTGTCTCATTACTCGGTGTGCATGAGGGATGTCCACTTCGGGAGAAGCGTCGGCAGGGAGCTCCAGAGAAACAATTGGAAACGTTGCACAAAATCTTAACCTAGTCTTACTTTTTAGTTCCAACGGAGATCTCAATCATTTCTAAAATAATTCTCAGGATGTCTGCATTAAGTACTTCTAGACACAATTGTCTAGAAGTACATGAGACATTTTTACTGTATTTTAAATTGTTCTTGCGTGTATTGTTTTCATGTTATCACGTGAAGCACTTTGTGACTCCTGTCTGTGAAAAGTGCTATACAAATAAAGTTTACTTACTTACTTACATTTAAGAGATCTCCTTTCCAAAATTATTTTCCTCTGGGTAGTCTCTAAAATGTGCGTAAGCAAAGTCTGTAGTTTGTGTAAAGTTTCGCACATTCCTAAGCTAAGTTTTTGTTCTATAAATCCCAACTTTTGCGTAAGAAGTTGCTTACGCACTTCTTAGCCGGTTTTGTGCATAAGCAAGCTTTATAAATGAGGCCCCTGGACTTTTGGCGCGGTCGCATGGCCCAAAAATATGGATCTAATCCCTTTTCTGGACTTGAGAACGTTTTAATCGTGACAAAAGTGTCCATGTGACCCAAATTAATTTTCCCTACCCTAAGTGGGCGTTCACCACCGCCTATGTTTAGTCCTCTTTTAAAAGAAAAAAAAAAAGGAAAAAAAAGAAGAAAAAAAAAAAAAGGTAAATGGACCAATGTCTGCTTCCATGTATCCATACATGTATACAGTTGGTGTTCACACTGTACAATTATTATTGCACAGTGTGAACACCAACTGATCCTGATGTGGATCAAAGAAGTGGACTTTGGTCTACTTGAAAGCCAGGGGTGTTGGTTGACTTGCAAACAGACTCTTCAGGGAACCAATAATGAAATGACATATTGTCTGTATTGACAGTATTGTCTTTCGAAGAAGTTGAGGCCAAAACAACAATGAGAAACATTAGAAAATGTCTTGTGGACAGACATTAACTAATGACGAGAAGCAGGTAAATTTTCTCTCCGCTCAATTTAAGTCCAGTTTGAATGCGAACCAAACCAAAGGAAGGTGGGAATTTTGGTGGAAATCTCGACCCAATCGAACCAAGTCTCCCAGACTGTCCTGGTGTGATTGCCCCCTACGTCTACGTTACTAATTCCTGGAACTAATTACCTTTGAGCAGGACTGAGGTTGTTTGAGAGATTTATCCATGACTTCACTCATTGTTAGGACTATTTAACTTGTTCCTTGGATTACTGTACTCATTCCTAGATGAACCGGGCTGCTATTCTCTGGTTTGCTTTGAAATTAGTGTGAATTTCTTTGAAGAGGAGATAATCTTTACGTGTTCTACTGTGTTCCATGTGAATTTACTCTGACACAGCAACAAATATCTTAATTCTGATACTTCTGTAATAATCTCACATGTCTCCGCTTTCTGTAGAGACCAGGGTTACGTATACAGCCCTGGTAGTTGTGAAGATATTCATTCGTTTTGGGTATTTCAGACAAGAGGCAGAAAAATTGGCCTTGTGAAAAAGAGATTAAGTGTGTGACTTCAGAGAGGAGAATAAAACAGCAGGCTACCGTGGACCAACATGACCCCCATCCCTCTACTCCTCTGGGCTACAGGCACCACATCCAAAGGAAGCTTTTTCAGAGTTCGAAGCTTGGTCTGCAAGTTTCAAGATCAGCCTCTGACTCTGACTTATCTCTGTAAAGCTTTGCTCAGCGCTCTGGAGGATGTATGTGTGGCATTGTCCTTTCATAAAGAAGTCGTGTACGGACACAAAACACTTCTGGGACCTTTTTATTTTTACATCAAGATCATTTCTTCGGTCAGAATAATAAAAGATTTATATGTCATCAAACAGACCTCCACTGCAGAGGTCTGAGGTGTTACAGTACAAGACAAAGTGAAACTGTATCGGTCAGTTCCACTGCTGCCGCTGGTCCGGCCTCTTGTCTAAAACCAATCTTGTGTTTGTGGGACAGAGGGGTCCATTGTTGTTGTGGTTGTTCGAACGGATGCCTGGCCGATGACTTCAGCTCCTCCATGAAGCGTCTCCTTATTCGTCTATAGGACTGGGATCACAGCCGTGCCGGTCTGGGCATGGGACCACAGATGAGAGGGATCTATAGATCAGGAACGTTACATGGTGTCAGGAAAAGGAACTTCTCTTCAAAAAACAATTATTTTGCTTTTCTGCCGTGCAGGTTCATTCTTAAAAATGAACACATATAAGGCTTTTTTTCTTTAGCAGGTCAAGTACAAATTTAGCTCATTCAACTTTATTTGTGTAGTAACATCTCACCAGTCTTCTCAAGATATTTTAATCAAAACCCATGGCATGATCAGAATTAGTCCAGTATAACTGTGCTCATATAAAACCAGGGAGGAAAACCTCCATCAGAACCAGGACCAGGAGGGAAAATCTCCATCAGAGCCAGGACCAGGAGGGAAAATCTCCATCAGAACCAGGACCAGGAGGGAAAATCTCCATCAGAACCAGGACCAGAAGGGAAAATCTCCATCAGAGCCAGTACCAGAAGGGAAAATCTCCATCAGAACCAGGGCCATAAAGGAAAACCTCCATCAGAACCAGGACCAGGAGGGAAAACCTCCACCAGAACCAGTAACAAGAGGGAAAATCTCCATCAGAGCCAAGACCAAGAGGGAAAACCTCCATTAGAACCAGGACCAGGGAGGAAAACCTCCATCAGAACCAGTACCAAGAGGGAAAACCCTCCATCAGAACCAGGACCAAGAGGGAAAACCTCCATCAGAACCAGCACCAGAAGGGAAAATCTCCATCAGAGCCAGTACCAGAAGGGAAAATCTCGATCAGAACCAGGGCCAGAAGGGAAAACCTCCATCAGAACCAGGAACAAGAGGGAAAACCTCCATCAGAACCAGGAACAAGAGGGAAAACCTCCATCACAACCAGGACCAAGAGGGAAAACCTCCATCACAACCAGGACCAGAAGGAAAAACCTACATCAGAACCAGGAACAAGAGGAAAACCTCCATCACAACCAGGACCAGAAGGAAAAACCTACATCAGAACCAGGAACAAGAGGGAAAACCTCCATCACAACCAGGACCAGAAGGAAAAACCTCCATCACAACCAGGACCAAGAGGGAAAACCTCCATCACAACCAGGACCAGAAGGGAAAACCTCCATCACAACCAGGACCAAGAGGGAAAACCTCCTTCACAACCAGGACCAAGAGGAAAAACCTCCATCAGAACCAGATGCAGGAAAAAATGTTGAAAAAAACAAACAAAAACAAAACTAGTTTCAGGGTGGTGTTAAACTTAACTGGTTGAATGGCCGCCCCATGTGTAGAGGCCTTAGGTTCGATTCCTGTCCTGGCACCCTTTGCCGTATGTTAACCCCCACTCTCTCTGACCCCTTTTTTGTCAACCTACTCTAGAGCCCAAAAATCCTTTAAAAATAATAAGTTTGCTGACATATTCAAGACCCGTCATGCCTCCAACATTTATATGGAAAATAACTTGTCATTAAGAATATTAGGATTGAGTATTCAATCACTTTATATTCTATATTTTATATAAAAATCAGTTTTAGTCACCAACATTTTAAATCCCAACAATTATTGAAAAGTTGATCAAAAGATTTCTTCTCCAAAAATCTGGAAAAAATAAATAAATAAATAAATCTATTTTTATAGCAACGTTTTGGACCTTTTTTGTCCTTAATGCCTCAAAAGGTAGTAAATTTAAAATTAGATGGTACATTCAGAACTTATAATGCGTCAAACTCAATATTTTAATTAGGTAGGTAAAGGTAATCATTGACTTGTCCTTGACGGTATTAAAATGGCTTTGCTGTTTATTGTTTATGTTGACGTGTTTTGCTGTTCACTTCGGATTAGCTCGATTAGCATTAGCTTGGCTGTCAATCATTTGCCCCGCAGCTCGGAGCAGCCTTGCCTTTGCCCATTTTTGCATTTTCTGGGAGTGATGAGTGATGACACACACAGGACGGCAAGATGGCGATGGTGGGAAACACCAAACTGGCTTCACTTTCCCCTCTTCAGATGTGACCATATACTTTATCCATTTTTTTACAGTCTTTCGGGAACATCACAAGGAGCTCCACTGAGAGAATTTATGATAATTTTTCTGGTCAGTGATAGTTTTAACTGGAAGTAAATGAGCATGAATAACTACATTGGTAACTGGTTAATAAAATTTTTAACAGCTCTCATGAAAGGAAGTAATACTGTTATCCCACACAGGCCTTCTCAGCAAGACTAAAAGCGCACAGGGAGAATGTGGAGGTTTCATCTGCTGAACCAGGGAAAAAAATTATATGATATTCTTATAGGGTATTTCAGGAAATTAAGTCTTATTTCAAACTATCCCTCCCTTTCTGAATTTTCAGTTTCAGCTAGTACCAACAAGCTGGGTTGGTGGGAGGATGGTAGCGATTCTTGGAAGCCCCGTTGGCCCATCAAATGAAGACGTCTCCACTGGTCGTTATGGTGAAGGCGGGCTGGCTGACACTTGGCTCTTTGCCGTGTACTCAGAGAGACAGATGGGAAAATAAAGTTGGTAGGAGGGAGAGGAAAAGAAAGATGAAAGTGTGGCAGAGAGGGATATTAGTACAAGGTCAGATGACAGAACGTAGCATAAAAAGGAAAAGTATTTTTCCTGTAAATGTGACTGAAGCTGCTGAAGTTTGTGGGAAATATGGCAAAAGGGGAAGAGAAAGAAACACATGGATGGGGAGATTCTGCCTCATAACGGCAGGTACATGACACATTTTTGGAATAGCAGCCAATAAAAAGGCACTAAAGAGTGTGAGAAAGTTTTTGTGGAGAGTAACTGGTGGGTTAACCTCCTCCAGCAGATTGTCCATTTCAGTAACTAAATAAATGTTTAGTTCGGGAAAATAAATGCTACAGTAACTAAAATAAATGTTTCAGTATGAATCATCTCATTAAGATATACAACAGTCAGCTGGGAAACTTTCAGTCATGGCATTGAACCGGAATGTTGCTTTTATAGGTACAGTACTGTATATAGCAATCGAACACAAGCACACATATAACAGTAAAGAATTCCCTCTGGATGATGATGATGATGATGATGGTGATGATGATGAACCAACAACAGCAATTCTTCAGGAACAACACAGTAAAAAACACTTTAATGTTACTGCTCAGAAGCTACTGCTCATCTACAGAGGTGTTTCTGGGGAAGAGGGTGAAGCCATCCATCCATCCATCCATCCATCCATCCAGATTATCCCACTTCAGGCTCATGGGGAAGCTGGCATCTATGCCAGAAATCAGCAGACAGAGGCAGGTGCACCTGGACAGGTCCCTGAACAAGTCTCCAGTCTGGTGCGGTACCCATATTTAAGGTGTCTATTGGGCCTTTTCCACTGCCCGTTTTCATAACCCTTCCACACGGCATGGCACGCTTTATTTTTGTTTCCTCTGGGAAAACCCGTTAGGCCTCCGAGCCGTTACGATTTTTCGCACCCGTTTCAGAGCTAGCTCTAACCGTGCTGAACCTACACAAAACTTGACGTACCTGACAGCTCTCCACTGATTGGCCAAAGGAAGTTGTCGTCATACGCGCCATACGTGTTTCGCCTCTTCTAAAAATGTCTGGCTCTGTTTTCAGTGACTACAAGCCACAGAGAAAACAACAACAGCAGTAACACCTCGATATCGTCCAATGCCTCCATTGTTGTTTTTACTTTACTGCCCACCGCGTGGCACGGCAGTGACGTCACGGCAGTCTCGACCGCGTCTACTCCGCCCACTTCCAGGTAGTAGACTACTACTTCTCCTGTGTGGAAACAAAAACCGTCCTGTTCATCTTTAGCGTGTGGTGCTTTACTGTGCCGTACCGTTCCGTGTGCAGCTGCGATAGAAAAGGCCCATATGAATATGCGGTAGTAATAGTAATACAGTTATCGCAGTTGTTCTCCATTTCCCTTTTCCTTTATTCACTCATTGTCTTTTTTACTCTGTCAGGTCCAAAATGATGTGAATTCAGCAATAATGAAAGTTGAAAATAAAGATTAATAGGGTGAGTATGGGTAAAGTGGGACAGTTAAGCTTAATCTTTACATGTGTTTACTTCTGTTGCTAAAAATCACCATTGAGCTCATCATAGGGCAGCATGAGATTAAAACAAAAAGGTTATGTGTGGATGTTTGGTTCATAATCAGAATTTACGTTGAGGTTACATTTTCAGAAAGTGTCCCAGTTTACCCATACCCACCCTACTTAAAGGGGAAGTTCAGTATTTTTGACATAGGGCCTCATTTACAAGTGAGCCAGGGTACTACTTATCACTGAAGACGGTTTCAACATATTTCATCCCGTTATTCTAGTTTCAGGAGGTTGCTGATGCTAATGCTAGTGGAAGTCTATAGGAATCTGCTAGCCTGTCATTAAAACCAAACTCCACAGAACATCCAAGGCAAATCAACAAGCCTATCTGTGTAAATGCTAAACTCGGTTGTTAAAAAACAAACTAGCCTTGTATGATAAATTATGCATTACATCCCGAGGAACTAGTTTCTTACCAGCTGCAGAATTACATACATTGCTTCAGGGTGGTAGTGTTACTACCTTTGTCAGTGTATTCTGGTTCATAGAGATATGGTGACAGTTAGTTTGATGAAAAAAGTTTGAAATCGTCTTCAAAATCCAACATATTCTCTTGCCTTTCAGACATTGACGTAGTTTTGACTGTATATTTGTGTAATCAAATTCCTTCAGGCATGTAGCAGCAGATGATACTTCCTCTGCTTTACAGGAAGTAAAACTTTGTATAGTGTCTCAGCAGCAACAATCAAAATGCAACAAAATGCAGGTTAGTTTTATTTGTAACATTATTCTATCAACATGGCATTTACACAGATAAGTTATAAATGATTTGCCTCGGATGTTCTGTGGAGTGGTTCAGATTGTTTTTTATATCAGGCTAGCAGATTCCTATTGACATACACTAACATTATCATCGGCGACCTCTTGGAAGTAGAATAACGGAATTAAATATGTTGAAACTATCACCAGTGATGAGTAGGTCCCTGGCTCACTTGAAAGTGAAGCCCTATGTCAAACATCCTGAACTTCCCCTTTAAGAATCAAGAGGAGCCTTATATCCATAAAACTCATCTTGGCAAAACAAATTTATATAGCACAACACAGCAGCCAGACCCTAATGCTGGACAGGACAAGGGAAATACATTAATGAATGAATAAATTAATAAAATTAAATTAAAAATAAATAAAAGTTGTAGTTGCTTCATGCATTTTCACATTTAAAAAAAATCCCTCAAAATCAAACAAAAGCAAGGGAAGCAAAGAACAGCTTGTTCTTTGGGGTTTATGTGGATGTAAAGCTTGTAGTCAATCAGGACCAATAAGGAATGCCCATGTTAAACAGGAAAAATAGAACCAGCAATCCATTTAGTGCATTTACTGTTGATGAATATGCAGTATCGGTGTTTCTGCCAGAGCATCCAAAATATTAGGACGAGAATATGCAAATTAATCAGCTTTGCCCATGTAATGAGATTTATCAGAAGGTTAAATGGATTGTGGTGGCTTTTTAGGCCTCTATTTAGCACTTCTGAAAAGTAGGTGTTAACTGGCAGCTTTATGCACTGATGGCTGCAGCTTCTGAATGAAGGGCAACAACCCAATGCTGCAGGACTGCAGATAAAGCACTGATTCACAATCATTTCTCATGAGCAGTGAGGGCAACACATTAAGTTTTCATTATTTAATTAAATAAAAATCAAAACGGCAAACATCACTATTCAACATGGATTCATCTAAGCAAACCAATCAAAACATTTGGAGCCACTGTAGCTTAATAGTAGTTAAAGATTATATTAATTATTATGTCTTTTTATTTTCCTATTTTGCCAAAGTCATATTTCTAACTTGGATTGGTTTAGTGCTGCTCCTCGCCACACCTGGGTGCTAGAGCTGCTGGCAGTGTGTCACAGAGCAGCGCCTCCTGGTGATAGATGTCAGACCATCTTCAAGACTGCAGACCAGTTTAGTAAATCACAGTCAAATGTGCAAATGTGGAAGCAACAAAAAAGATTTTGGTAGAAAAGCACAGTAGTCATCAGTCCACAGTCTGTACTTTTGAACTCTACAATTTACAACTTATAGCTCTTAGAGTCAGTTTAAGCTGTTAGTTTCAGATATCTTCAAAACTTCCAGTCGTACAAAAATGTCCAATTTCTTTTATTATTACTCAATTAATCGTCAGAAGAATCACTAGATATCTCAACCACAAAAATAACTGATAGCTGCAGCCCTTGTTCCAACAGCAACTCTTGTCCATGTCCGCTGCAGGGATACCGATTGCATTATTTTCATTTTATATTTAATATACTTACTTGCGTGGCGCGTTGCGGGCAGGAAGCGGCAAGGGGGTGCATGAAAATAAGGGAGGTGGGGTGCAGGGGTGAGCAGAATGATTCGCGGGGGGGGGGAGGGGGGGGGGGGGGGGGGGGGGGGGCTAGCGCCTGGTGGCGGTGGGGGGCCGGCGGGGGGGGCCTGGCTGCGGGGAGGCGGGGGGGGGGGGGGGCGCGGGCCCGGTGTCTCGGAGTTTTTAGGTTGTTTCTCCCGTGGGGGTGCTGCCCCCCCGGGGGGGTCGAGTTTGTTTCCCCCCGCCCCCCCGCCCCCCCGCGGGGGCGGCGTGCGTATGGGCGGCGGCGTCGGCCCGCGGATGCTTTCGCCGCGGGGCGGGGGGGGGTCGGGTTCCGATTGTGGGGCTATGGTGAAAGAGGTAAGTAGATGGGGTGGGGGGTGGTGGGGGGGGGGGGGTGCCGCGTGCTGGCCGTGGTGGGTTGTCTCTCCGTTGGGGGTGTGGTTGTTGGGTGCGGCTAATCGTCGTTTGAGGTGGGCTGTGCTTTCTTTGCTGTTGGTGCGGTCTGGGCGGTGGCTCCGTCTCCGTTTGGCTGCCGGGTTGTTTGTGCCCTGCTGTGTTTAAATTGGTTCGAATGTCTGATTGTCGGCTTTTGTCCTGTTCTGCCGGCTTCTTTTCCCCTTCTGGTGTGAGGTGGGTGGGTCTGGCTAAAATGGCGCCCGTGTTGCATTGTTCGCAGAATGTGGGTGTGTTTTTTTTAGTTTCGTTTTTCGATGATGATTATCTGTCTGTGTTGTGTTGTTGTTTGTTCTATAAATTGAGGAATTTTGTGGATAAAGATATTAAGAAAAAAGAGATGAATAAAAAGGAGGGGAGAGAGCTGTGGAGTTTTCATGAACAAAGAATGTAAAATTTGTTGAAAAGCGGTGAGGGTTTTATTTTCATTTAATGAAAATATAAAATAAAAGCATTTTGAAATAATTGTATGTTTGGAGGATGTGTTGACAGATATTTTTCCAAAAAAGATAATGAAGATAAGTAAATTAGAGTTGAAATTATATTGAAATGGGTGTCCAGAAAAGTGCTCTTCTTCTGTTATGCTAAATACGGGTGCCAATCACTTGGAAATGAAATTAAAAATACTTTATTTATCCCAGAAGTGACGACACAATACTATTACCAACAGATGAAACAGAAATGAGGTTGAGAACGTGACTTTAATTATATTCAGTCAGAGACGAGACGCTCCTTCATCAGCTGAGTTCCACCCCGGCCAGCAGGTGGAGCTCGTGCTTCTGCTGCCGTCTCAAACAGGCCTGACGTGTCTGAAGACATGGCGTCCATCTCACTGAAGTTGTCTCATGTCTCATTGGTCGGTTCGCCATCCCTAATATATAGTAATACCCGATAAACGAGTGTGGGCCTTCCTGCCTTCACTTTGGAAACTTGGAAGGCCCTCGCGGAGATCGCGCCGCCATCTTTGTTTTAGTCTGAAGTCGCATGGCGCCGCCATCTTTGTTTTGGTCTGACGACGCATCGGTACGCATATTTTGCGTCGACGTATTTTTTGCGTCGACGTAATCGGTTACGTCGACGAATCGTCCCAGCCCTACTCACAGCCCGAGTAAATGGCTAGACCCCCGATAATAAGACGACCCTACATTTTCACATTGTTTTCAACGAAAAAAACCTCGTCTTATATTCGGGCCAATACGGTATGTGTTTTATTTGCCTCTTCCACTAATATCCTCTCCATCAGGTCATATTTAATTTTGTGTTCATGACATGTTGTCCAACTTTTCATGGCAAAGCAAAAGCGCAGCTAAATCCTCATTTAAATGCTGCTGTTTGCACCTGTTATCAATTACGTGAGCAATCTTTGTAGATGATAGATCACCCCCAAACAAGACAGTGCACGCAGTCCATTTGCACTGCATACAAATTAGCACTCTTTATTTGAAATCTTAGTAAAACCAGGTCCTTGGAGAGGTGAGGAGTGACCTGCACTTATGGAGCACCTTTACTTTAACATCGTCTGCTTCTACAAAATGCTTTACAGTGTTTCTCATCCATTTAGTCACACAGTCATAAATATGGCTTCTTCTTAAGAAATTAGTTTTGTTATTGTTATTGCAAATGTAATTGCAATAACAATTGTTATTGCAATAACAATTGTTTTTGCAATTGTTATTGCAAAAATCTATTTGGATATTGTTACAAACAAATATTGTTAATACACTTGCATTTCTTGTCTTTGGAAATGTCATCTCGACACACCTGAAAACATCATTACTGGGTGTTGAGCTTTTAATAAACCTGAAATATGAATTTAACTTGATGAAGCTTGGATTTCCTAAAGCTGCCCAGGTGTCCTGCTTCAATATGAAACCATCCTCTCTTCTGAGATGCTTGCAGCTCATGGTAGAACAAGTGGAACCCTGCATGTGGCTATCTGCAGGAGAAACAGACCCTCAACTCTGCTTCGTCATGCTTGGTCTGCTCGTGGTGTGATTGTGTGTAGACTGTATGCCAGGCCAACATCAACAGCCAGGCAGGAGGAGGTGGAGAAGTGGTGGCCCCAGGGTGAACAGCTGAGAGTGACTATAGAGAGATTAAAAGGGGAATGTGGGACCTAATCCACTGCTGTACTGCAGTTCTCACTGAGAAAGAGCAAAGAAAAGACGAGCATTCCTCCGGGCCGTCGCTACACAGCACACGGACCAGGACTTCAGACGCCATTCTCCTGCCATCTGGCTTTAACCAAACACTGAACAGCCCTTCAGCCTCAACCTCTCGAACCTCCTTAACCTCCATGTACTCCCATCTTCTTCACCTCAACCCTCTACTGCAGTGTTTCTCAAACGTAGTGGCTCCGAGCTGATGCCGAGCTCTTTTAGAGCCATCAGTGCCTGATTTATTAAGATTTACAACCAAAAAAATTAAAAAACCTTCAAATATAGAATATTTTATTGAACACATTTAAAGGGAATAATCTATGACGAGATTTATGTCAAACCTTTTCTCACCACAAAAAGCTCAGAAGCTTCATGGAAAAATAAAGATGTGATGCTGTCTGTTCATCCAGCGGAGTCTCTTCCCATTTCATCGGTCCTGCAGCAAACTGCGTCATCAGACCTGGATTCAAGTTGTCCGCTGTGTTTAAGTCCATCATCTCTACAAGAACACCAGAAGCAGAGAGGATGACGATTTTCTGGCCTTAACCTCAGAAGAAGACCCCAGTGCCCTCATTTATCCCCGTCTTACTCATAGATCTGAACTTATTTTGTTTGAGAACATTTTCATGTGAAGTGAATAGGTTATCATCTGGTACTTCTACTTAGAAATGTTCCTAAAAACATTTATTTGCACTTGTTCTGTCCAGCGTCATAGCAGCAGAATGGTGAGCTGGCTGCTGTGTTGTGCCGAACAAATTTACTTTGCCAAGAGGAGCTTTATATGTATGATGCTTCTCTTGATATTTAGAATTGATGCTTTACTTTTAAATTAGTCTGTTGCTGAATTTACATATTAATGCTGGACCTGACGAGGGAGTGGGAGCAAAAGAAAGAAGAGAGTAAACTGAAGAGATAAAGAGAGTGAAGAAAAAAAAAAGGGGACAATACTGGGAATGATGCGACGAGTAATACTGGGAATGATACTGGGATGTTGCTCAAAGTAAAGGACGGATAACATGCAAAATTGACTTTTTTGAGCTTTTTATTATGTTATCATGTCACTCCCTCCCCATAAAACATGCCCCGGGGGTTACTATGACTCATTCATGCATATTTGAGAAATCCCCGAATCTCCTGTGGAAACCAACATGGCTGCCAGAACGGCTGCTACCACAAAGCACCTCCAGTACCACGAAGCCCCTCCCCCTCCCTTGCTCAGCTCCGCCCCACCAGAGCATGAGAGTGTTGTGATGAGTGGAGTGGGCTGTCAGAAACAGCAGGAGGCATCTTAAAGGGACAGCAGTGAATTTTTAAGGCGTCAGATATAGACGAGCCGTTTTCAGACTTGCATGAGCGGTGAAGTTCATCTGCTCTTTAAATGGACTCATCTTTTCAAAAATGCCGCTTCATTGCGGACTTATCGCGTCCTGGGTGCTTTCAGACATCAGGAAATGTTGCAGAAAAGTCAGCACAGCCCCACTCTCCCTTTAACTCTGTCCGGAACATTTCCTTGTGCGTTCAGCCAAAATGACGTACTGCAACATTTCCGCTCTTATGACATGGGGTCCAGCCGGTACATGTCCGCTACATCTCTGGGGTAAAAGAGCGATCGCATGTCCGAATGCAGGCGTTATAAAAGGACAGAGTCTGCAATATTACCACTTTCCAGTGCAAGTCTGAAAGGGACTTTGGGGAGATGTTACATTTCTTTAGGTTGTTTTTTCATGTACTGTATACTGTGTTTTTAAAACTACTGAATGTAACACAGTTTTGTGGTTGTGCCAAAAAGGGAATTATGCGTCTAAAAATGACATGAAACCTCCTCTTTAATAAGATGGGATGATGTTGGGAATAATTTTGGAAATAGAAGAGCACTTGGAGAGTGCAGACCTCCACCAAGCAGCTTGACTCCCTTATTTTTGTGTGTTCTGGATCATAGTATCCTGAATTTTCTCTGGATTCAGATCAGCTTTCATTGAGATCCTTTCTGGTGATTTTTTTTAAAGTAAATATTTGGGCCATTTGTATGTAGTTATATGGAAAATTTCCCCCAAATCTGTGATGTTAGGGTGATGTTGATATAAGACTGTTTAGGCGGTGGTAAGGAGGTTTGATGTGCACCATGGGGTGTCGGTCAGAACTCACAGGACTCGCTGGTAGGTTTGTCACAATACCAAATTTCCGTTTCGATACCGATACCATTTTGTATTTTGATACTTTTCTGTACTTTTCGATACTTTTTGTAAAAAGGTAAACCAAACTCAATATTTCCTTTATTTGTGTTATTGTTTCCAAAATCTTTATTTTAAAATAATCAAATAAATAAGTAAAATCTTCAATCCTTTAGATCAGAGAACCAGGAATATAAAGCAACGCAAAATTAAAATTAAAATCAATCTGAACATGAAACATTATATAACTATCTAAATGAATTAAATATTGTAAGGTTAAAGGAATACTTTTAAATGTTTTTCAGAATATTCATTTATTTAATGTGTCTCAATAGTTTATGATATGAAACATTAAATGGGCATGGGGTGATGTCTATAAAATCATGTGTGGTTGACTTCATTATAACATCAGTTAGTTCATCTCTGTAGCCATTTTTAAACTGGTTTAAAAATTTTAAGATTGTAAGAACTTTGAAGAAAATTAAAAATGTATTCATTAACCATTGATGTGTGTAATGTAGGCTTCTGTAGGTTTCTACTGGGCTGGAAGAGGCTTTGTGCTTTTCACTTTGACATAACTGAACAACAATAGCACCCATCGTTCCTGACTGAAGTCATGGAACAAGTTCGCGTAGTTTTCCTTTAGAGGAAAAAAGAAAAGATGACGGCTTTGGAAAAGCCCGTGTTGATAAAGTAGGGGCTCAAAGTACAGTTTGGAAGTATTACGGATTCAAAGTTAAAGGCCCTATACCTGATTTTATTTTAATCTCTCTAAGAGAAATGCTTTCTACACGGTATAATGTGTGATAAAAGAAGCAGTTTCATGAAAATAAATCACTCATTGATTGCATAGATGCATGAATCCAGGCCTTTTTAGTTTCGGTTTCCAATGCTGTCGTGATGCTCTTCTCATGCCAATGCGGTTCGTTCTACAGAAGTTTCGGTTTCCTGTCAGACACTCAGCGTTTCCTATCGAGGAGCGCCCTCCCCTAGCGCGTGCACCGCAGCACTTGTAAACAGAATCGCATGGCGTCTAACGAAGCGAAAGTCGCGATACCTCAGCAAAACAGCTTGAAAGAATCAAAACTGAGGAGGAGAGAGAGTTGAAACACAGGAGAGACCAAAGAAGGAATAAAATTTGTGAAAATCTCGGTGGATTGGACTGAAGGTAGAGAGCAGCTGGCCGGTCTCGGACTGAATGTGGACTGGAAGTCCGCCTGGACAGGTATTTTTTCGATAACTTTCTTCATAGTGTAACCGGGTCAAATTCAGCCTGCGTGGTCTCCTCACTGAATTTTCCCACGGTGCGATGTGTTTGAATGCATCGCTTCCTCTGCCACTTCCGGCCGGCCGTGATTAGTGATGAGTAAAAGCTGTGCACGCTAGAGATCTAGCAAGTCATTGTTCTACGGGGGTCGGAACGGGCAGCGGTGCTGGAGAGGTTTGGAGGTATTGAGCCTGTATGACTACAGGATCAGGTAAAAACAAGTCTTTCTTTTTTTGTTGTACCCGAGACTTGAGTGCGGCACAACATTAACATCTGTCTCTTTTTCAGTAAGCCTCTGCTGTCTTATTTATGATCTCAACTGTAGTATTTTTGTGATTGGCATCATTCAAACGTATTCATGAGCTGTAGTCTGGAAGTTTCTAGTCTGGAAGGACTAGAAACTTGTAGCCACTAGCAACATTGAGAGGTATTGCACTTATTGCTTTTAGGTTTTGAGTTAGTAGTTTGTGGATTGGGTTTCGTTACTAATATTTTGGTTTGATTTTTCTTTACTAATATTGTTTGCTGTGTTTTTGTTTCTTTGCTAATCCACAAATTATTTTGGACTAAACCTCCTTTTTTGAGTAATTTGTGCATCAGGGATATTTTACTAATCAATTAAATGTTTTTAAAACTTAATGTTAAATAAAAGCTGTTTTTAATATCTTTCACAGTTTCCTCTTCTGTTCCATCAGTTGTCAAAACCTGCTTGTTTTGAAATGGGGGAAACATCAAGTTAAGCTAAACAGAGCTTCCCGGTCACATTAGTAACATTTTATATGTCCTCGGGTGCTGGCGCTGCCTCTGCTGGTCTACCACACCGTAACGCAACGAAGCTTATAACATCATAACTCGTCATAACTGCGCATTTGTGTACATAACTGTAGTTCGGGTAAACTTCCAGTTTATGACAGAAAATGTCATTTAGCTGATCATCAGCTATTTACTGCAACCAAACCAATAAATTCACTGGAAGATGCAAGTTTTCTCTGGAGACTTTCTTTGTGCACGAGTATGATATTGTGCACTTTATTTCATGCATGTTGAGTGGGAGGAAAGAAAAAGAACGTAATGAGCGTTCCTCACTGGGAGAAACAGTTAGGGGCGGGGCTTACAGTTTAAACTACTGTTCACCTTGCTCATGGTTTGAAATGTGCAAAATCAGGTATAGCGGCTTTAAGGACAAAGGCGATCCGTTGAACACTGACGCACCGCAGTGAAGGCGATGCTACAAAGTCCGTCTTGCTAAAGGAGGCAACACTTCAAACTTCAGGTAATCTGTAGCACCTTCCACTCTCCATAAACCAGCCTGTCTGCTACCTGACGTCTCCTCCTCAGTAAAGTTGCTCCCCATAATGTACTACGTCACATTCACTGGCCTCGCCGCACTTAAAGAGACAGGCTCCAGTTTACTTATTTAGCTGTTTTTTTTTTTTAAAAGTACAGTTTCTTTTTAAATGCTGGTATAGTACCATTTTTAACGCTTCAGTTTCGCGGTACTATACTGGTACCGGTATACCATGCAACCCTACTCGCTTGTACAGTTAGCTGTCTTTACTGGTCACTCTTAATCACAACAGCACAGTAATGCAACAAACGACAGATTTACAGGTGAGGAATTAGTTAAGGTGAATGCTGGATGGAAGTGAGTGTGCTCTTAAAATGACTGTAGCCTATCATGCTTTTCAAACGTTTCAAAAGTCAAATACAGGCATTTATAAGCTAAACATGTTCCACCGCTACTATAGAAACTAATTTGGTGTTACATATTAGTTTTTCTATGTGTCTAATTTCCAACATGGAAGTAAGATGGCTGACTGCACTGAACCGCGGAACTCTCGACCAATTGCAACATGTTTTATGCCCATTTCATGACGTCGCCCCAGAAGAGACACTGATTCTGAAGGGTCACAGAATTGTCTGTAGCACCGGCAGCTCACATGGACGTTATTTGTAAACATTGATGGATAATCGGACTCTGATCGACGGGATAAAACGGAGCAGCCTGTTATGGAGCTGTATGCACTCAAACCAGAGTCTGACATGGAGTTTGAAGTACACACAGTACCACAGAAGTACCACAGAGACCCCTGACAAGTAAATAAATTAGTGACCAAATCATAGGCTAACAGTTAGCATTGAGCTGAGAGATGTTTTCACTAACCAGTGTTGTTGTCTGTCCATGCGCTTTTTATAGTAGGAACTGCGTCATGTTTCAGAAGTATTCCCCGAGAAAAAAAAACTTTACTGCCCGAGATTCATGAAGTTGTCAGGAGTGAAGTTCACACACAAAGTTGAGGTTTTTTTTTCTGCTCCTGAAGTTATAATCCAACCACTGCTGGCAAGTAGATTCATTCAGTACAACAAATAAACTCCCACGCTGAACCTAACTGCATTTTTCCCAACTTGCCGTCCTCTAGAGCTTAAAAAAAAAAAAAAAAAAAGAAATAAAATACTCCTGAACTCTGGAGTAAACGTCTGTTAGCTGATGGCTGCTTGTCTCTGAGGAAATCTTCCTGCAGGCTGTTAGTTTCGTCCTCAGAGCGTGTATAGGTTAGGATTCTCTTTTGAGTTTCTGTTCAACAAAGAGGGCGTCTTCCTACGATGCTGCGCATGCGTGTTTGTTGCTTCAAGATTGGTGCCACCTTGTTGCGTATACCGGTGTCAGTTATGTTAAGGAAGCTACAGCTTGGCCTGAATATTCATATATATTACTCAAATATGCACAAATGAAGAAAAAAACGACTTAAATTAAGCTTTTGAGGAAATAACACAGTAACATGCTGAAAAGCTCTTAAAAGTCCATTTTTCATGATAGGGCTCCTTTAAACACACAGAAATACAAAGCCATGAGGAACATTCATTTGGCAAGTAAACACATTCAAGGTATTATTTATTATTACTAATAAATCCCTTACAGTTAGGACTAAACATGCATGTGTTCAAGGCTAACAGTTACAGTAGCTGGCATTAACAGGTCAGCTAGCTTAATGGCATAAAAAGGCACATGGTGAATGAATAAGCAAATCAGCTAAATAACATTAAAGGCTAAATAAACATCCTGTTCAGGCAAAAATACAAGTTACTTACATTTCTTCACAGACGCACACAGTTCACCATGTTCACCTGCTAGAAGTCTGTCTAACAGTCTTCTCTCGCCGTGCTCACTGCTGCTCATAAGTTACGTTTCTGCATCCTGACATCTGCTGAGTAGCACAGCTGCATACTTCTGCCACAAGGGGACACTCCTCCCCATCAACAGCCTTCCAACATGGCCGATCTCACAATGATGAAGAATCCTTCAAAAACATTCCTGGAAATCACCACCAGAATTTAATGGGTTCATCCTTGGGCTGAGGCACACAGGTGGTAAAACTTTCAGGGCAATCCGTCCAGCACTTTTTCCGTAAAGTTGCTGACAGACAGATGGATGGACAAACAAATCAATTCTACCGAAAACATTACCTCCTTGACGCTAGGAATTATACCGTGAAAGTTGCTGGGAATGATGCTGGAAATGATACTGGGAATGATGCTAGGAATAATGCTGGGAATGATGACCAGTAGATACTCACTGGTCTATGCATGTTACATCTAGAGAAAAAGTGGAAACATGGTCATGAGGTGATTTGCGGAGTCACTTCTCGGCTAGAAGGCTGCTGTCCATGTTGAGTTTAGTTCTGCTGAATATGCAGGTTCAGACCATAGACCGTTAATAGAGAGGGACAAACTTTCCGCTACGTCACCCGTTGGTTTCTGAAGGGCTAAAAGTGAAGCCAGTTGGATGTGTCCCACTGTCGCCATCTTGCCTTGTCACGTGTGTTGTCACTCCCGGAAAATACTGTAATAACTTGTGCGAGGGTTCCTTCAAGCAATCAATCACTAACAAACTTTATTTATAACAAGATACTAGGCAGCCAGCAGCAAATCTGTGGAGGGAGCCAGATTAAATGTTCAGCCTGGAGCACCTCCAACACTTGCATCTCATGCACGTGAATAGGGAGGAGCCAAACGGCAAACACTACACACCACAGCACTGCAAAAATCACACACTGAATGAAACGTGGTACACACGCACTGCAAACTTCAACACCGCAGAGTAACGCAATCCCCCTCAACCCCTGGTGTCACTAAGGCAAGCAGTGGCAGCCCCAAACCTTCAATCCACTGTGATTCTCTATACCCCCCCACGTCAGAATTCGCTGGTGGCTGAGATTAAAACTAATAAGTCACTTAGGGGCCGTCCACACAGCACCGAACATTACCGAACATTACAGCAAAACCATCAAAAAAATGTAAGAAATCTGCCCTATCATCCTCACGAAACCAGGGATTAGCCTCCTGAAACCAGTCATCTCTGAAACCGGGTTCCAAGGTGGAAAAGTTTGAAACCTCGACGGGTTTGTGTTTCATGGGAACGGCATAACCGTGCGCGGGGGGGGGGGGGACACGCGTTGGTTTCGTTCACAAAAATAATAGTTAATTGAAAAAAAATTCACAACAGCAATGGTGTCGGTGAGCGACTGTTTTCAACTGTGTAGAAATCTTCAGCGTTTGCCTCGTAAATCCTCAGTCATCTCTACCTTTCTGCTCCTCCTTTGTTGATTTCCAGCGACACGCGGTGAGTCTTTATTTGCGCATGTGCTGTGTCTTGTTCTAGGTTTGGGGTGTTACTTAATCATCATAACGCCACCCACAGCCTTGTATGATGTGCTACAGCGGTTTCCTGGGGATCATGAAACCTTTCCCCGGATTTCTGCTGTCGGTTTCACACCTAAACCGGCTTCAGCTCCGTGTGGACTAGGCCTTAGCTTTCTGGGGGCTCAAGACCCTCCCCCGTACTCTGAGCTTAGCGCTGGTCCGGCACACAAGTCTCTGTGATATGAGGCACGGCCCAGCGCAGCGAGGTCTCCGAAGGCAGCCCTCCCCCCATAGACGACCGAGCACCACAACTGTTTTGCTTGGCTGGGTTCAGGCCCGATGGCAGACCAAGCTCCTCTGGCCAGACACAGAACGAACTCTCACTCAGCTCTTTTAAAGACTCACTCACCTCCCAGGTGCCGCCACTCAGGTAATCACTGCTCTGCTTCAGCGTTGCTTGTCCTCACTTTCCCTCACTGGGAGGACCTAAATCACTATAACAGTAAAATTGGTAAAGGCAAGGCCGCTCCAAGCCACGGGCAAATGATTGACAGCTGATGTACTCTGGGCTAAATGCTAACATAGCTAACTCGAAACTATCAGAAGCTCACGAAGATTAGCCTCCTAAGTGGCAGGATAAAGGTCACGCTTAGACTTGCTATTATCTAAAAACTGCCATTGTGCTGCTCTGCTACAAACTGAGACCTTACCGAGAGCAAACAAGGAGCTAACTGTTAGCCACCGGTTGGCAGGCCAGGCTTCTGGTCTGCTGCATGTCAATCAAAAGGACACGTTCTTAATTATGTGTAATTTCAAGATTAAATAACATCTAAAGGAATGAGTTATAAAAAATTCACCCCCTCACAGTTGACATGAAGGTAAACTTGACTTATTAAACCTAAAATAATTTTTTCACCAGGCTGTAAACATGTTTATTTCTGCTGTAAACATGTTTATTTCTGCGGTGAAGCTGGCGTTTTTAACATGGGAGTCCGTGTGGATTTGCTCTGTTTTGCAGCCCCTAGTGGATCAAGGGAGAACTACAAAAAAATGACTTCTTCTGGGTAGCCTCGTAGTTGGCCACCGGAGGTTGACGCTTGGTTCAGACACTCCAGCTTCTTCCCACTGACTAGAAACATGCAGTTTAAAGTTAGTTTAAGGTGTAACTTTCTGACCTTAAACGTGTTTGTGACTCGTTTTGGTGCCACACTGATGTTCATTGTGCACATTCCTGGAGCCATCATGGACCTGCAGCATCCCGAGGCTGACAAACTGCCTTCTCTACATTTGAAGAGAAAAACAAAACAAAAAACAATGTAAACTGCTGTATTAGTTGAGAAAAGTTCTCTGTGAGTCCAGATAGATCTTGGTTCACATGAAAAACACTGCGTTATTTCATACGTTTGGAGAATATTTACTAATTTGAATAAATGTTCATGCTCATCTCCTGGTTTTCTGAATTCAGTAAAGAATCGGGCCAGTGAAGATGGACAGAGTATGAGTCAGTGACACCTAAACTACCAATAAATTTATCTTTCTTTGCTACCTGCAAAGGAATGTGTTATCTAGCCAGTCTGTACATAAACGTGTGTTAGCCATGATAAAAACCAGCTGGTAATTAGGTCTGGATTGTCTCTAAAACTCTGCCCAGCGATAGTGTTTTCTTTTTATCTGCGTCCAACTGTAAGTTTAGGAAATCCTTAGACAGCTTTGGTTCGTTGCAGAAAAGTGTTACATGTTTTCATTATGTCAAGCTTTGTTTATCTTGATGAAATTACACTTAAGTGTTCGCCCCTTCCTCTTCAAAATGTTGCGTTTCAGCCTCAAGGAAAGAAGTTTTCATTTTGTTTTTATCCTTATTTGATGCATGAGGACTTGTGCAAAAATCTTTGGAGGACCACCTGACCTTGCTAAATCTATGCATCTCCAGATGGGCCTCCAGGTTGGGAGGGAGTCTGCTTCTACAGAAAATAGGGGAAGGTAAAAACCGCCACTCCAGACTAGAGAGGACTTTTCTGAGGACCCTGTTAAATGCAGTCATTTTCAAAAAGCCTCGCTGAGCTTTAGGCCATTACAATAAAGCTCCTTCCGGCTCCAGATAAATGCACACTCGTAAGACCCCCACCCCCCCACGCTACCACCACTCAAAGGTTTCCTGCTCTGCTTTCTGTTGACTCCGTTTCTTCTCCAAATGTTTTTCTTTTCCACTCGCCTTCACATCCTTGGTTTTCTTTAAGGGTCGGTACAGCACAGAGCTTTGAGGAATTCAAGGAGCCGGATAGAGGCTGGACACGCAGGTGCAAGAGATTTCGTTCCAGCAGCTGTATGGTGCAGGAGGAAGAGGAGGAAGAGGAGGAAGAGGAGGGGGAAGAGGTAACAAGGTGCCAAGAAGCAGAGAGCTGGAAGGAAATGACGGATGAGGACAAAGACGTGGA
This sequence comes from Atherinomorus stipes, assembly GCA_023101725.1. Classification (NCBI taxonomy): domain Eukaryota; kingdom Metazoa; phylum Chordata; class Actinopteri; order Atheriniformes; family Atherinidae; genus Atherinomorus; species Atherinomorus stipes. Next base: position 97,801 of record JALJCO010004801.1, read on the forward strand.
AGTGTAGGCTGACTTTAATCTACGTCTGCATTGTGGATAAAACCCAGTAAATAACAGATCCGGCATCATGACCGTTTGTACCATTCAGATTTAAACTCAGCGACTTTATGATTTTTATTATAGACGGGAAAAGTAAATAAAATATAGTTGACCCAGAAAAGGTAAGATGATGGGGAAACTTAAAGGGACTAGAGGCAGGAATTAAAAAACAAACATGCATGTCCATTTTTTTAATACTAATGGGTGATGAAGCGCTAAATACCAAAAATAACTGTTCCACCTACGTTTCTCTCCGTTGCCTTGAACAGGCTGTGTGCTGCAAAATGCACACAAAATGCAAATCATTTGACGTCACGTCCGCAGGGCAGCGGACGTGACATCCGAATTTCTGTCCGAATTTCCGGCGCTGCCCTGGGGATGTGACGTCAAATGACGCTACATCCGCAGTTTTGATACAGGAAGAAGACGGTTGCGTTAAATTGTAAGATTGTAAATTGTAAACACTGTAAGCGATAGTTATGGATTCTTCTGCCGTTAGCAAACGATCCAGATCAACTGAAAGACATGAAAAAGTGTAACTACTAAGAAAAAGGTGAGAAAACAACATTATAGCTTCAGTTTGTGCTCCCGTGACGGCTTGGCTCGTGGCTGCAGTTACCTGAAGCGCCAGTCGCGAGTTTCATTTCTTAATCTTGCCTCAAGTCCCTTTAACTAAATTAATACATGATTTTGTAAAAAAAAAAAAAAAAAAAAAATCTTTTCTTGATAGAGTATATGCCAGTGTCTTTAAAATTGTTCATCCCCTACAAAGAAAAGGCTAAATTCACAATATTAATTCAAATAACAAGAAACTAAAAAGAAGAGTGATAATTAATAAAAATTTACTAAATTATAATTTAGTAAAATAAAATATTGCTTTTGAATTGTAGTTGAGCATCATTTTGTTTATTTTTAATATTTTGTGTTCATGCAATTATTTTTTAATATTTCTGTTGAACCACAATTCAAAATGTGTCATGATTTTATAATTAAAATTATAATTGTATTTTTATATAATAAAAATTTTGATCTGCTATAACTTTAAAATTTCAACTTACTTCACTGTTGGCTGATTTTTTTTCTATTTAATGGGAGGGTATGAAGACAACTGTAGAGGTGTGGGGATGTGGGGGTGGGGCCCGAGGCTCGTGGGCACCTCGGTTCTGTGCTTGGCTGACCATTGCCTGCTCCAGGGTCAGCAAGCCATCGTGCCCAGCAGTGACGGTCCTACAATGAAATACTCCCCGAACTTTAAAAAATGACTGTAAATATTGCAAAAATGTACACAATCAGATTACATTAAACTAACAATAATATAAAATATTAAGAATAATGTACAAATAAGATGAAAATTCAAAGTATCACAAATCCTTCATCACACATAAACTAGAGAGTCAAGGTGTGACTGACTTCAGCCATTTCATACAGTGGATCCAGATGACCCATATTAAAAAATTAAATAAAACAAGCTAAGTGAAAGCGTAGTTGGGCCATATGATAAAAGATCCTAAATGATAAAATAATAATAAATTAAAACATTGATGAAATCAAGAGGTTTTTGCTGCAGATAATGTCTTATACAGAGGCTGCCCCGTCTGCCATTTTACAGGATGTATACCGAGGGACGACTCAATGTATTATCTTCCGAAGGACTCAAAGTGATGCAGAAATTTTACCGGTGAGTAAATGTATGTATATACTCCTAGAAATAAGGTCCAGGTTGAAAAGAAAAAGAAACTTATCCTTTCAGGGTTGGTGCTCAGGGCGGCCTGAAGCTTCTGTTGTTGCAGAACATTTGTTCAGCACAACGTGGCAGCCAGACCCCCATCCTACTGCACAGGAAGCAGTGCATGCTTGCAAGTTTGCTGAAACTCAGCAGCTTTAAATAACTTCAGCAACTTTTTTTTTCTTTAAACAGCTGTTATGTATTTTATTTCTTGGATTTTATTTTATTTTAGCTTTTTCTGTCTTAATTCTTTTTTTCTTTTTAAAGTTTGTTTTAAATGTACTTTTAGATATTTCTCCTGCAACCTGCTGTAATGCTTTTAATGTTTTATGTAAAGTTCTTTGAACTGCTGTAAATGAAATGTAAAAGTAGAAAAAAACTTGACTTGGCCATTCCTGGAAGAGCTAGTAGCAGATAATAAATTTGGTTTGAGAGCTGATTTCTTGAAACTGAAGGAATCAAATGTTTCTTGATGTTTTATCTCTGACGGCACTTTGCTCAAGTTATTTATATATGCACTCTTTATAATTAAGAACTATTAACTATTAATTAACTATTAACATTAAAAAGCAGATCTTCTCGCATTTATATGATGATGAAGTAACACATTTCATCTTTCGGTCCTGCTGACCCCCAGCTTTTATCTGTTGGTAAGAGGATTTTACAACATCCCACCAGCTAATGTGTGAATGCACGCACTGTGGCTGCAGACACGTTGTACATGAGGACCGGAATACATGATCTCGACCTCCCAGCCAGAAGAAAGGCTGCTTTACTTATTGTATTCAGCTGGACAACACAACAAAGCGTGGAACAAGGGCCCCGTTTAGCTCCGTTTCTAAGGTCAAATGCTCTGCGAATGAAAATATGTCCAACACGAGACATCAAACACCAACATTTTACACTTAGAAATATAGATTCTTCTGATCTGATCAGCAAATTTAAAGAACGTGCCATGCAGCAGAAAACAAAGCTGGAGCTGAATTTGTTTGTATATTGAAAGGAAACAGGAAACAAATACATCAGGCTGAAAAGAATTCTGTACATTTGTGTCTTTTTAACTCAATATAAACATAAAATAAATATAAATGAAGATTAACTGCATATTTTCTAAAGTTTGAGGTCTTTCTCTTTAATTTTCTCCAGAAACTTCACTTCCTCCTTCAAATTACAGAAGAGCTGAGCTTATAATCCAGCTTCGAGCATTTTGAACAAGCTGCAGGTGAGACAACAGAGACTGGCTTTTACCTGAATAAAGACTATTACAGCATTCTAGTCTCAGGTATCCCTAGTTTTTCCAGTTTTGGGTACTGGTCCGACACTGTTTGTGCACTCGTACTTGACTTTCATAAAATGTGAAGAAACTCGCAGGGGCGCCTGCAGAAATTTTCTTAGGTGTGGCCACAGGGTGGCCAAGGGTTATTAAAGGATAACGTTTGTTTACACCAACCTAGACCTCATTTCTTTTTTTTCTTTTTTTTTTTAAGGATTTTTGGGCACTAGTGGCCTTTATATGACAGTGTATAGCGACAGGAAAGGGACAGAGAGAGCGGGGAGTGACATGCAGCAAAGGGACCTGGACCGGGAATCGAACTGGGGCCGACTGCACTGAGGAACTGTAGCCTCTGTTCATGGGGCGGCTGCTCAACCAACTGAGCTAATCACCGCCCCCTAGACCTCATTTCTAAGAATTTATATGTGCATTTACTCACCGGTAACATTTCTGCATCACTCTGACTCATTTGGATACCACTGTATTCAGATTAGTCATAGATTCGCGTATAACCATATAATAGACATGAAGGAGGGAAAATGAATGGGCCTCTATATAAGGCCCCATGGTGCATTATCTAAAGCAAAGTTCCTTAAAGGGACTAGAGGCAGGAATTAAAAAACTAACAAACATGCATGTCCATTTTTTTTTTTAATACTAATGGGTGATGAAGCGCTAAATACCAAAAATAACGTTTCCACCCACGTTTCTCTCCGTTGCCTTGAACAGGCTGTGTGCTGCAAAACGCGCTGCAATTTGGTGTCCGAATTTCCCGCGCTGCCCAGCGGACGTGACGTCAAATGACGCTTCATTCGCAGTTTTGATACAGGAAAAAGACGACTGCGGTAAACTCAAACACTGTAAGCGATAGTTATGGATTCTTCTGCTGCCAGCAAACGATCCAGATCAACTGAAGACACTAAAAAGTGTAGTAAACAACATTATAGCTTCAGTTTGTGCACGCTCCCGTGACGGCTTGGCTCGTGGCTGCAGTTACCTGAAGCGCCAGTCGCGAGTTTCGTTTCTTAATCTTGCCTCTAGCCCCTTTAATTTCACCAATACATTGCAAAAACTCAAATCTTACCAAGTATAGTTTTCTAAATTCTAGTCAAAATATCTCATCACACTCAAAATAAGACAAAATCACTTAAAGAGAATCATTTCAGTTAGATATAGAAACTTGTTTGAAGACAAATGCATCTTATTTCAAGAAATCTTAGAAGAAAATTTCACTTGTTCCATTGGCAGGAATTTTTGGGCTTATTACATGAAAAGAAAAAAACCTTGGCCACTTCTTTTAATAGGCAGTTCAATGACTTCACAAAACTTCACGATGACAACCTCACATAGCTGAGAGGGCCACAGTTGACCTCAATTGTAATGTGAACAAATTAAACTGGGGTAGTGTGGTGTCGGCCCAATGTGGGCCGGGCGGTGCTGATGTGAGAGGGGCATTAGAAACTGGTTGGGGCAGTTCTGCTGAGTGGCACCTTCCTGGACGAATTTGCATAAGAAAGGCCGGTTTAATTAGGTGTGACAGACCTGCAGGGGAATATGGTAAAAGAGCAATGGCAGAAAATGGTAGGTCTAGTGTAAGATTTTTTATTTCTATTAGCTCATTTTTATTAGTTAATCTATAATTATATAGATTTTGACATTCAAATATAAGCAAAGCATGATGCACCATGATAATAGTATTTAAATGCTGATAAAAATGAAATTTTTTATTTTTTTTATTTTTTATAATTTTTGCTGGGGTGGCCAGCCTTTTGTCCAGGGTGGCCATGGCCACCCCTGGCCCCCCCTTGGGGGCACCACTGGAAACTTGGGCTGTCAAAAATAACACATTAACTCACTGGCTGCCATTCACGTGTAAACACATTAATTCAAATCCGAATGTTAACCTCCAATCATGTGTTTACACGTTAATTGTGGTTTTTAATCAGGGGAGCTGTTTTAATCTCTGGCGGAGCTTGTCAGAGAGAACCAAGTGTTGATCATCTTTATTTCTGTAATTTTCATCCGATCCAGTAGATGGCGGTGTCAGACAAGTTAAAAAAAAAAACTACCAGGAAGGGGTGTTGTGCTGCTATGGTGATGTGAATCAACACAGGAAGAGTGCTCGGGGGGGGGAGAGAGAGAGAACATGGTGACCGCTTGTAATCGAAGCAGTTTAGGTGGTGGATGTTAGAGCAAAGTTTGTGGTAAAAGTGATCGGTGACAGATCGATCAAAGACACGATCCATTGATTGAAATACAACGGCGAAGTGCGCCAGCTGAAAGTGAAAGTAGGTCAAGCAGCGATGGCAGGTGTTTCTCGCGCTTGCGCATCTAAGCAGAACTGGCTGAGTAGAAGGAGGGAAGGAGGGATAGAATAGATGTTTCTGACAAATGTTATGTTGTGAAACAAACTTCTTGTGTCTTATTTAGCGAGTGAATAATTATTTTGCCACCAAAAATTTTTTTCTCAGTGTTGTATTTGTTGTTTCATAGAAGTAAACAGCTGTTCAGATGATGAAGGTGTTAGTAAAGTGAAAACATATTGGAAACAAAGACACTTTTCCATTTGAAGCGTATTGCAGCATTTAAAGCTAGTTTTCTCATCTTTTTGGTCAAAAGCAGGCATTTTCACTGCAACAAACCCATGTTCTACTGCAGATTACTAAAGAATGGAAAAAGCTAGAAACAAATGTTTTTTTCCAGTAAAAGAAGAGAGTCTAATGCTGCGTCCCAAATCGCATACTTCCATACTCAGTACTCAAAATTTTGAGTACACTGCATCTAAATGAAAAACAGTATGCAGACGCACATTGTTAAGCACGTCAGTAAACGCTAGCTGGCTAATGCTAGCATGCTGTGAAGTGCCGGTGTTGTGCCCCACCGACGACAAACAAACGTGTGTTTTATTATAAAGTTCGGCCCTTCACCGCGGCGAATCGATCGCTTTGATCCAGCTTTTGATCCAGTATCACTTCAGTCTAGAATGAAAACTTAAATATGTTTGGAGTTTATCCGATTTAAACAGTATAACAGAGCAGGAACGGCTGTCGTTAACATGGCTCGGAAGAGGAAGTGTCAAAATCCGGGAACTTCCGGTAAGCGTGATAATCCCCTATTGGTGCATCTCTGCTTGCAACCCCTCCAACAAACTACTAATTCAGTCTTTTTCTGACTGGATTGTCATTAACTTCAACCTTTGAAATGCTAACTGAGGCCTGGAGAGTCTGTAGCTGTAGCTACTGGTTTTATTCACAGTCTGACCTTGGTCTGAACTTGCTGGCATGTCCACTCCTAGAAGATGGGCATCTGTCCTGAATAATCTTTCTCTCTGTAGAACAACGAACTCCTGATAGTTTGGTTTTCCAGACTGATGCTTCTCTGAGATGATTGCTGATGTCTTTCCTCCTTGGCTTTGCATGAACACACCTGAAGCAATCTGAGAAAACTTCTGCTTTCATGGAGCTGCTCATAGAGCGCATAGAGGTGAATCAACTGCATTCATTAGCAACACCTGGATTTTACCATCCTAATTAACATGAGGGCAACAGGTAATTTTCTACACGCTGCTTCTGCTTTTGGTTAAATTTTGTTAAACAAATGACATGGTATGATATGTGATGTGCTGTTGTCCTTTTAAGGTGTATTTACCTCATTTTAAGGTCTGGTAGGGATGGGCATATCCATACCCTGGAGTCAATAGCTAGAAAAAAATATCGGATTCAATACTTTTTTGAGCACTGAGAGATTCCACTGTACAGATACAAAACATGCAATTTGTTTTGTCATGATGATGCTGCGACTGTTAGTGATGATGATAATGTTTGGTTACTGTTCAGTGGTTTAATGCAGGTTATTGCATATTATGTTTTGGTAACTTTACAATATGACCATTACATTTTCTGTTTGAACATTTTCCATTGAATAAACTTAAATAATCTTAACCTGCATTTAAATTATTTAAAAACTGATAAGCTTTTAATCTTCTTTTTGTTTAATTTACTCATCAATACTATTTATTATTGTTTCAAAAGCATTTCTTTTCAAGCACTTCTGTGTTTATATTTAATATTGCCATTGCTTTTCAAGATATTAAAGGAATAGTACACCCACAGAATAATGTGCCTTCATTTTCTACTCACTCTCATGCTGAGCAAGACTCTGGAGCACTTTTTCAATATCTCAAATGCAGCCGGAGATCGGACAGTTTGTCGTTTTCCCCCAACTTTCATATACCGGAGTTCACCGGCTTCTGAACCGCGGCCTCCGTGGTGTCGTGAACATGCACGAAGGCGCAAATAGAGCGTGCAATGTTTTACTGTTTAGGCTATAAAAATCTACTAAATGATGTCATTTTGAGTTAATTAAGGACGCTTCCCACTCAAGACACTTGGATTACATTGGATGAGCAGTATGGAGGAACACTGACAAGTTTTTGTGAACTTTTATGGACCTTTTTGTGTTGAGCACCGATGAAAAAAGTGCTCCAGTCTTGCTCACCATGACAGTAAGTGGAAAATAAAGTTACATCACTCTGTGGGTGTACTATCCCTTTAAGCATATCCTGACAGACAAATTTAAATAAAAATGTGAACTTTCATTTTTACCTGCCCATGGCACTGAAAAGAAAAAAACGATCAGTGCTTAATTTGCTGACAGAGTGAAACAAACATTGCATTTCTGACAGGTCTTTAAAAAATATACATTCATGGAAAAACAAGTATAAAGTGTCACTGAGGTGAAGGGAGGGGGAGGGGGTGTCGTTTTCCCCCGACAGGGTCACCCGGCAGCCTGTTACGGGGCTGCTGTAAGAAGAGGAAAAACATCATGCAAGACAGAAGAAGTGGGAAATAAAAGCGGGAGGAAGAGGAGTGAAAGCCTGCTCCGGCTAATTAGAGTGATAATGGGAGGCAGGAGCACACAGCAGCGAGGGGGGGGGGGGCGATGTGACAGGAAGAGTTGTGGATGAAGGAGGAGGAGGGAGGGGAGGGTTGAGAACCAGGCACAGTGATGGGAACAAGACCTGGGCCTTACCCACACCAGGGGGACGCTGGGTAATGGAGGGTGGCTCAGTTTGCAGACGTAAAATCACTAGAGCGGACGGAGAGAGTGTCCCACGGACCTCAAATCATCCGCCGCAAGGATGAGCTCTTCTTCCAAAGCAAAACAGGAATCTGTGTACTTCCACCTCATGGGTACATGTTCGGTCACACAGGACCGGATGGGACCGGTCGGGTCCTTCCACACTTGTTCTAGTTACAGTAGGTCTATGGTGGAGGAAACCCTGGGAGGTCCGGTGTCGTTGGGAACTCTCGCCTCTTGTTAGCCACTACATGGCTACGGTCTTTGATCAGCTCAGCTGACTGTTAAGCTCAGCTTAGTGCGGCAGGGGTCTGGAAAATCTGGGGAGAGGGAGAGAGGTGGGGAGAGGAGAGAGGGAGTAACTGATGGCACCCACTGAACCATTTATCCTCTGGTGAGGGGTCGTAGGGAAGGCAGAAGAGATGGGGAGACATGATGAAGATGATGGGAGATCAAGAGGAAGATGGCGAGAGGAAGGGTCTCCCTCCGTACTGACCCAACAGCTGAGCTGAAGCCAGGCGTGAAAGTAAGATTGATCACAGTGAGTTTAGGAAACAGAGGGATGAAAAGAATTCCGGGAACATTTTAGTGTCATTAACCCTTGAAACTTCAGATCTCGCTAAGTACCATCACTTCTGTCATCACCAGTATCGCAGGAACGGGACTGTGTAACTCTGTGGGGTAAACTATGATGGATAGTTTACCCTTTAGGTGATCTACTGATGTTTTCCAGCATTTATATCCCGTCCAGGAGGTTTACAATCCAGCCACTAAATGTCGTGTTTATTCAGAGACTATCTGGTAAATCCACAAAGATCCATGATGACACCATTATTTATCCCATCTTCATCATAAAGACATCACTACTATGTTGCTAAGAGACCTCTATTTAGACCTGGAAATGATGAAGACACTTCCTGTCAAATTTTCCACCAATAACAGAGCTTAGACTGACAGTAACGTCCAATCAGGAGCAGCCAAAGATCAACATGTGAGCAGAAAGGTCTAGGAAATAATGGTCCTCTATGGCTGGAATAAAGAAAGAAGATGTTTCTGATGCAGCTGAGTTGGAGTTGGTTTTGTGAGGATAGAAGGTAAATAGTAGCAGAAATAACTAGAAATGAGGAGAAAGTGGAAACATGGAAATAGTTTCTGTTGTGTGTTTGTTTCAATGCCTGAAAGCCAAGATGGAGAGATGATATGCAGATGAGAAAAGGCTTCACTGTTGATCTGTGTGGTGTTTCTACAAAGTTCTGCTAGTAATAAATTCTGGTTCTGGTTGGTCTTTATGGTTCTATATCTATTGATACATTCATTTACATAAGTTTAGCCTCAAAATCTGACAACTGATGCTGAACTGGAACAGGATGTCCGGATGCTGACTGGGATTAAAGGTTCTGATGCTGACTGGGATTAAAGGTTCTGATGCTGACTGGGATTAAAGGTTATGATGCTGACTGGGATTAAAGGTTATGATGCTGACTGGGATTCAAGCTCAGCTTACACAGGCTAGTTTGATTAAAAAAACAAACCAAAAAAGGCCCCAAACAAATAGAAAGTTGCAGGAGTTTGAAGGGTTAAAGTTTTGAGACTTTCACAGAAAGTTTTTTAAAGTTTTCCCCTTAGTTTCAAATCAACACGTCTCATTGGAACATTCTGACAAGAGGCCGAGTCAAGAACAGATCTGAACCCTGAATATGTTGTTTCTACCACAGTCTCGTTGTGTGTGACAGCACTCGCGACTGCTGCGAGGAAAAGACGTCTCTCGTCTCCATAATGAGGAGAGCCGACTGTCTCTTCAGGGCCACTTGAGCTGGACCAGAGGAGCTCTCCTCTGGGCACACACATGCATTATTCATCATTACTGCTTCATTTGCATTCATTCAGACGCCACTTTCTCCGGTGGGCTCTCTGGGTGACAATCATTAGCGGGGAAGTCTGGGTGCACAGTGATTACAGTCCACAGCTCAGCAGTACATGGTGTGTGGGAATACTGCTATAGTAAGTCATGTAGAGGCCGCATCCCGAGTGATGTCCAGCAGAAAGTGTCTTCCACACGGCCGACACTTTCATGCAACATCAAAGAAACTCTGCTTCACTGAATAATCACCACATACTTCTTCAGATACACTAATCCGTTACATAATTTCCCTACAATATTGTTTACATGTCCACATGTGTCTGTGGGTAGCCGTGGCAACACGAGCTAATCTGATAGGCCCCTGATGTCCTAATTGTGTGTGCATGGGTATGAGGCTGCTAACCGCATTTGGTGGTTTCCTGCTTGGGAAGTCATTTCACAGATAAGAGCTGAGAGTGGAGAAGGGGTGTATCCATGCCAGGAATGCTGTGAGAACTCATCCTGACAGTATGAGGGGAACACCAGAATGTTCTCCTCATACTGTCAACATGGTACTTCACTTCCTGTTTCAGTTTGAAGGTGTGTTAGTATCCCACATTACTTCTACCTAACCTTACAATAAAGGCCTTATTATGTAACGTTCTTGGTTAGTTTCGTTGGTGTTCTGCTGACTTTATTTATCTGAATCTATCGTTTACACAGATGCATCCCAACGGACCCACTTTGGCCAAGTGTCCCACTAAACACTGACCTGCTGTTTGGAAAACTAATTATTCAGATTTTCCTGATATTTTTGTTTGTTCTGTTGAACTGTATTGTTCTCAACTGGGAAATTTGGGCCCTGATTTACAAAGAATTCAAATAAAGACCGCTAATTTCTTTGCCGCGCTGATAAATTGCGTGCGCTGTCTCTTAAGCGTTTGCGAGTGATCTACAAAGATTACACATGCAATCTGTAACAGGCGCAAACATCAGTAATTAAATGAGGATTTAGCTGCGCTATTGATTTTCCATGGAAAGTTCAGAAGAGCATGTGGTAAACGCAAAATAAAATTCGACCTGATGCAGAGCTATTAGTTCCAGAGATATAATATGAGGCAAATAAAAAACAGAATATAAGATAAATATAACTGTAAGATAAAAACAATGCAGCAGGTGGGTCGTAAGAAAAGGCCAGTTTGTAAGGACAATGAGGCGCCGTTGAAGATGGTCTGATATTACGCATGCAGAGTGCGCTTTTTGGCACAATGCCAGGTGATGGACCTGCATAACTGCACCCCCACCCCACGCAAAACCCAGTAAAAAATAGTATCAATAGTTTGTGCTGGTTATTTTCACTGAGTTTTGTGTGGGGTGGGGGCAACTTCACACAGGTCAGCAACCTCAGAGCAGCAGCAGCTGCAGCGCCATTGGCCAAAAAAAAAAAAAAAAAAAAAAGACAGTTAAAGGCAGGGTGGATGATGTTTTCCAGTAGCATTTTTTACTGTCTTGCTTCTTCACACCACGGTTGCAGCCAATAAATTCAATGTTCTGAGGCAAAAAAAAAAAAAAAAAGAATCAGCTGTGGAACAGACAGTACTGGAAAAACCCCATCCAACTGGAGCACGGGGCTGCGACCCGTGCTTATTGATTGAATGATTATTATGTCACGTGACACATGAACAGTGGAGTGTGTTGAAAACAAGGGACGGCTGCGTGTGGAGAGCAATGTTGGCATGCACTGGAGGTGGAGGATGAGGATTTCTGGGCGTACCTGAACAAGGCGCAAATTGATTCTGATGAACTGTGAAGTCCTGACCATATGCAGATATTATCACCGAACAGCCAGGTAAGTTGTAAACATAAGAGTTAAAAGGGGAACTTAAGGAGTTTTGACACAAGACCTTTTTTTTTTTTTTTTTTTATATACTGGTAAGATCCCCAAGGGGAAATTAGGGCTCTGCATTTCCCCATCTCTGTACTGAGTATCAGAGAGCAGTGGGCTGCTACTTAAAGCAGCCCGGGGAGCAGTTGGTGGGGATTAAGGACCTTGCTCAGGGGTCCACCTAGGGGTCGTGTCGGGGACTAGAACCCAGGTCCTCCGTGCCAAAGCCCACGTCGCTACCACTAGGCTACCCACTCCCATAACTCACATTGCGAGTGAGCAATGGTACTCTAATCACTGAAGACAGTTTCAACATATTTCATCCCATTATTCTAGTTCCAGGAGGTTGCTGATGCTAATGCTAGTGTGAGTCAATGGGAATCTGCTAGCCTGTCATTAAAGACAATTTTATCCACCCCACAGAACATCCAAGGCAAATCAGCAAGCCTATCTGTGTAAATGCCGTGTTAAACTAGTTAAAATAACTCGTAAGTTAAACTAGTAAAACTAGCCTAGTATGACAAATTTTGCTTCACATATTGAGGAACTAGTTTCTAACCAGCTGCAGAATGATATACTTTACTTCTGGGTAGAGGTGTTACTATCTTTATCAGTGTATTCTGGTTCGTAGAGACATGGTGACAGTTAGTTTGATGAAAAAAGTTCAAAATCGTCTTCAAAATCTGACAGATCCTCATGCCTTTCAGACGTGGCCATAGTTTTGGCTATATATTAGTGTAATCAAATTCCTTCATGCACGCAGCAGCAGATGATCACTCCACTGCCAAATACAGGAAGTAAAACTTTGTAAAGCGTCTCAGTTGCAGCAATCAAAATGTAACAAAATGCAAAGTTAGTTTTATTTGTAACATTATTCTATTCACACAGCATTTACACAGATAGTCTTCATTTATAAATGATTTGCCTCGGATGTTCTGTGGAGTGCTTGAGCTTGTTTTTAATGACAGGCTAGCAGATTCCTGTTGACTTACACTAGCATTAGCATCAACGACCTCCTGGAAGTAGAGTAACGGAATGAAATATGTTGAAAGTGACATTTTTACTGCGACGGCTTTGATGGCGTCACTATTATGCGACACCATAACACGTAAATGTCTGTAAATAAGGACGAATCACCACAAAAAAGCCAAAAACACGATTTCTTTCACATGGTTGTTGCACTAATTTAAACTGTCTTAAAGGAGTTTTACGTTCATGTAGGCATTCATGTAAGACTTACTGTAATAAGTTGGGCGCGAAATTGACACTCGGCAGGCGCCAAATGCGAGTTAATTTTTTGGTGAGTAAATCTCAGAGGTCTATGGTGAGTAAATGTTTGTATCAGATTAGTCATTTCTTCTTTATGTTGCTTTACCGTCTACATGTTTCATCGATTTTGCGCATATTCCCAAACACACCTTCATGGCATGAGCATGAGACCCCCGTTACCTCCGTTTAGTATTTAGCTCAGGCTGATTAGGTAGCACGAATATGTGGTGACTTTTAGCATGAGCTAGTCAGCCTTCCATAAGAAAGCTCGGTGAACTGGAGAGTAAACCAGCAGATTTACACGCCTGAGAAGTGGCGCTTTGGAGACGTTGCAAGTCACCGGCTGCACTAGTCTGGGTCCGCTCCATTTACTGCCCTGGCGACTGAGTGGTGAGTCAGGTGGGCGTAGTTTCACTCACCCGCTCAGATCCGACGTCGTGTTGTTCCAACTTGGTAAATAATGTTGCTATGCTGCCTTTATTGAAGCTCAGTAGATAAGTATGAGCATTGAAATGGTTCCTAGAACAACTTGGGTTGGATTCTGATTCTGTTCAGCTGCAGCAGCAACATCGTGTCGAAGTCCACCTGCTTTACACTGTTTTTGTCCTCGGACCTCCAATGGATCTCTGTTGCACTTAGACTACAGCCTGAAACAGATGTGTGCAAACTTATCCTTTAGTATAAACTTTTTTATTCTTTTTAGTTATCATTTTGTTTTGTTAAAGCAACTTTCCATCTGTAAATGATTTCCCCTCCATTTAAGCAGCAAAAAGTAGTGAAGGGGATTTCAAAACACTGAAACAAGTAAAAAAAAAAAAAAGAAAAAAAGTGGGAGACACTGTCAGATCTCCTTATTGTTTAACTGTGTTCTCCAGAGATCAGGGAGTAGCTATGCTCTCACCAGGCTGTAATGCTGCAGGACTGTCAGGACCAGGAGGCCAGATTTCATGGACTGTGTGAAAGCACAAAATAGAGAACGAGGAGTCTGACCAGGAAGTTTCAAACTAATGAATTCAGAAATGACCAGTTTACGAAATACAAATATGTTTTTCTTGTTCTTGTTTTTTTCAGTTTTCATCCAGTATAACACTGTATTAACAGCCTAAAGATAAATGAGTGTAAAATGGTTTAATATTTTGGCCAGTAAAAAATATGCTTGGCTGGTAGATTTTAAAGTGAATCTCCAATGAGTTTTTCCATCCCCCCTGAAACTTTTTTACAACTCGACTACTGTGTGTACGGATATCTAAGGTGGAGTATCTGGGATTTAGGTCGAGCTAAAGTTGGTGTGCGTTCACCCATCACTCGGGCCGCTTTCAGGTCAATGCAAGCTTCTCCAAAACCAACCCCTCCAGCTGGTCCAAGAGCAGGTGAGTTTCGTCGACTACGAGGGCAAGTGGCATCTTCACATAGACCCAGTTGCGCCGTGTTTGGACCCAAAACTCAGTTAGGTCAACCTAAATAGGTCCTGTGTGAAAACACCCTTAGAGGTGATGCTGGGAAACTGAACTAAATGTGAAAACAATCAGTCCTCAGACCAAGTGATGTGATCAGAAACACATCAATAAACAATCCTAATGAACAAGCAACACCAGGTTTTACTTAAACACTGCTAAAATATCTCAACTGTATAATGCTTAAATTCCATTTACTCTCTGTTTTTTGTAGGCTCCGCCCACTTTCGCACCATCAAAAACAGGCACTTAGTATGATTACGTTAATATATCATATATCCCTTAGAGAGCACAGATTCTCATCTTCCATCACCAGTTGAATTCAATTAGTGCAAATGGTTGAGGAGTTATGGTAGCTTGAATAAGAAGTGTAATTTTGAGTCGCAGGTGACGCAGATGGGCTTTAACGGTTTGACATATTAAGTTTTTTCACCATCGATCAGTTAAGACCTTTAATCTTCCAAACGGCAGGACCGTCATGTTCTGAATGGTGTCCTGCTTTCCTGATCCCTGATTGGTGCCACCTGTGCCCGCTCAGACTGCTCACCTGTCTCCAGTGCCAGACTGTCTGAAGCATCGCCCAGCAATCCAGAATCCTCTTCACAGTTTCTACATTTTAGCTACAGCAGCTTTGACCCCTTTACGCCTCAGGATTTACTTTTCTGCCTCTCCCCTTGATCCTGTCCTGGACCTCTGCCTGCCCAGTTGTGACCCTTGCCTGCCGTGACCTTGCCTTTTCTGCCCAGCCCACTCAGGACCACAGATTCAGCACTCCTTTTCTACCAAAGTCTTAGTCAACTTCAGGACTTCTCTCCCTAATATCAGGTTCCTCCTCATGTCTGTTCAGTGTACCTTGAAATATTTTCAAATCCCAGTTGTTTTTTTCTTCAAGTCCAGCTTTCCTGTTCCTGACAGGGACAGGATTACAAGTCTGCAGCTCAGGGTGCTCTCAGAAAAGTCAAGTTACACCTCTGTTCCTCCCTCTAAAGCAAGGATGGGGAGGAACCATAAATCAAACTAAAGCGTTACAGTATAACAGTAAAGAAAATATATTGTAATATGTTAAAGTCCTGTAACTAATATTCAAATTACCAAAAAATACTTAAGATGTACATACATACATACATACATACATACATACACAGATGAATGGATGGATGGATGAGTGAGTGGATGCATGCATAGATGGGTAGATGTATGTAGAGGAGGAATGGATGATGGATGGATGGATAGTTGGATGGATGGATGGATGGATGGATGGATGGATGGATGAGTGGATGATGTATGTATGTATGTATAGATAGAAAGAAAGATGGGAAAAATAAAAATAAATTTGTTAGATGCAATGATGGATGGATGGATGGATGGATGATTGATGGATGGATGGGTGAATGGATGGATGGTTAGATGGATGGACGGATGGATAGTTGGATGGAAATATGGATGAACGGTGAATGGATGGATGGATAGTTGGATGGATGGGAAATAAGCGAGTGACTCAAAAGTTTTGCTCACGAGAATAGGAACCCTTCCATGAAATTATTGGGCCGTGTGCAAAGAGACGTAGAGTTGAAGCTGAGGGAAACATGGAGGTGTAGCAGTAAATCTGGAGAGTAAGCTCCAGCATCACAACATGCTAAATATGCAGCATGTTTTACGGTGAATATTAAATGCCTAAATGTTTAGATCATTCTTTACTTCTTTAGAACTGCTTAAAGCAGTGGTTCTCAAACTTTTTTGCAGGGCCCCCTTTCATTGAAAGTAATAATGTCAAGCCCCCCACCCCACCACCGCTACCACACGCACCCAAACATTTACCATGAAATACATGAAAAAATGCACTGCATTTGAGGTGGGGGGCAATGCCTATTGAGTCATCATAATTTTTTCATTAGTACTTTTAAGAATATGGCCATTTTTTGTTAGAAGCATATGTGTATAGTGGGGTTTCAAAAAAGGCCAGACAGAGGATTTCTTTTGTTTTTATTTATACATTTTATTTCTAGTGGAAATAAAAATCGAGCGGGTCCGATTCATAGAAATTAGTAGATTTCTGCAAAAGTCTAAGTACAATGTGTTGGTCCCACTGAAACATGGCAGTGGTTTCCACTGTCCCACCATAACCCTGCTGATAGCACTATGTTGTTATGATTCAAACTCAGAAGGGCCTCTGAAGCCCCCGCTGAAGCCCCCGCTGAAGCCCCCACCCCTCCATTCTGTACTCACGGACCTGAGCACTTGTTTTGCTTCTCTTTCATCTCTTCTCGCTTCTCGGGCTCAGCTGACCTTCCTGCTCCCACCACAACTTACCCCAATATGTCAAACCTTTCATTAAACACCACAAGACTGAACAACGGCCATGATAACACACGCACACACACACACACACACATAAGCTAAAACATCCAAATCATGGATGTGGAAATTTTCAAGCACGACTGGACCTCCACGTATGCTTTTCTTCACAACAAGTGTGCAAATGTGAGCGTGCAGGGGCTTTCAAAGACGTGCTTGGCACTGGATAAGTGAGGTCACATGCATGTTCACATGTTCTGTGTCTTGTAGATCAAGTTCAAGGTAGAGGTGGCATTTGAGGTTAGGAAAACGTACAAATGTGAGCTTCAAAGATGGAAAAAACAAATTAAAAAAAGTTCATTAAATGAGATTAGTTAGAGATCTGCTCTGTTTCATTCACGGAAAGCAGCTTTGGGAATGTGGGTAAGAACATGGTTGTTGTGTAGACGAGCTGCATGTGCGTGCAGGGTGGGGGTGAGACATGTCTCGTACAGATGTGAGTAAACGGCCGTGTCTCTCAGACCGAGTGTGTGGACAGTCTAATTGGCAGAATAGAATGATCGAGTTAGTCTGGAGTGAATTGAAGCTAATTTAATGAGGCGAGTTGAAGGCGAGCCGATCGGCTGAGCCGCTGTGGGAAAACAGGTTTCTGCGCTCTCCACAGACACAAAAGGCCGGAGTGTGTCTGCATTTACGGCTCGCAAAGGATGTGCAGTCGGGTGAACTCTCTCTCGCTCTGTGTCTTTCCCATCAATGCGCCCAGGTTGCCGTGGTGATGAGGAGAGGCTTGCTTTGGCGGCCCATAATTTCCAGAGAGCCTGCCTGGATGTGACATGTCCTTTTCAGCCGTGGCATTGTTGGAAAGCTGATTTACGCACGCTTGTTGCACTTTACCACCACCTTCTCCACGCCTCCAGCTGGGGCAGGGGAACTTTTAAAGGATCAGTGTGTCGGACACCTGATTAACCCTTAAAACACTAGATCGCGATTCCCCCCGAGCACTGTCGCTTATATTGTCAATAATTTCTCAGGAACAGACATCACAGCCATGAAAGGCATTATAGAAGATGTTTCTCTTAATTTTTGCAATATTCAATGAAATTGGGTTCACGCCCCCATACGCTATGATTAATAAACAGCTTTTGATATATAAATATTATTATACATCAGCTGTGAAAGTAATGGGGCTGAAAAAACATCCGCCAATCATCTCTGCATTCCTTAACTTTTTCATTTGTCTACTGGCTTGCCAATCACTTTTACTACCGTAGTAAGAGTGACTGACGATCAATTCAACGGGTAATCGGCGAGACTGATCAATGAGAGTGATTGATTGGCGAGAGTAATACCGTGTGCCGGACGTGAAGCACACTTGTCTGATGTTTCCAGTAGGTCACAAACAATAATTTTGCTAGCAGTTAGCGGCATTCAAACAACAGCACCTGTTTTACTTGCGTTTGTGACATGATGGAGAATCTGTACCTGCTGTCTGCAAATAAACACTGGAGTGACTCATGAACGTTGTTCTGTGGTCGGGGGAGGGAGCTGTGAATCTAACAGGTTGGTCTTGCGCGTTCACACTATTCAAAAACTCGCTAACAGTCTCTGCTCTCTGAAACATTTTATATAGCACCTTTAAGGCCCACAGGTTCCACTGACCAAAGTCCTGGTGGTACTGCCGGACATTTCCAGCAGTCTCTAGTCGCTCTTCTTCTTCCTCATGTGGCAAGAGGAATGTCAGAGGTAAATGGGCTCACCATCATTGGCTTATATTAGCAACTTTAACCCTTAAACCTCCCCGAGGTCCATCTCTTCTATCACCATCAGTGGAACAGTAGTGTGAAACTCTCGGGGGCAAACTGTGATGGATAAATTACCCTCTAGGTGATCTACAGAAGTTTTTCTGCAATTTTAGCCAGGACGTTTACAATCCAGCCACTAAATGTCGTGTTTATTCAGAAACCATCTGGTAAATCCACAATGATCCATGATAACACCATTATTTATCCCATTTTCATCATAAAAACATCACTTTCACTATGTTTCCTCTACTTAGCCCTGGAAATGATGATGGAGACACTTCCTGTCAGAATTTCAACCAATCAGAGAGCTTAAATTGACGGTAACGTCCAATCAGGAGCAGCCAAAGATCAACAAGTGTGCAGAAAGTTCTATGTGTGTCTGAAAAGAAGAAAAATAATGATCCTTTATGGCTGGAATAAAGAAAGAAGATGTTTCTGATGCAGCTGAGTTGGAGTTGGTTTGTGAGGATAGAAGGTAAATAGTAGCAGAAAAAACTGGAAACATGGAAACATGGAAATAGTTTCTGTTGTGTTTGTTTCAATACCTGAAAGCCAAGATGGAGAGATGATATGCAGATGAGAAAAGGCTTCACTGTTGATCTGTGTGGTATTTCTACAAAGTTCTGTTAGTAATAAATTCTGGGTTCTGGTTGGTCTTTATGGTGCTATATCTACTGATACATTCATTTACATAATTTTAGCCTCAAAATCTGACAATTGAGGCTGAACTGGAACATGATGTCTGGATGCTGACTGGGATTAAAATGGTTAAGCTTCTACGGGCTGGTTTACATTTAAACAAACCAGAGGAGAAGCATCTTTTGCTTTTTCTTTCTCTATTTGAAACAGTCCTTCCTCTCCCCTGTTAGCCCAGCCCTGCTCCCTCCCTGTAGGCGTTCCCTCAACAAACAGTCCAATTACAAGCCTGCCCTTTTTCCCATCCCTTCGTGGTCAGCCTGTTGTGTTCACATGCTCCCCCTTTTTTTCCTTTTTACTTTTTTCTCTATTCCCCCTCACTGAGCCACTTGAGCCTCGAGCAGATGGAAAGACTGTAGCGGGGAGGAAAATAAGCGAGTAGCAGACAGAAAGAGAAGGAAAAGGACGAAGCCATGCAGAGAGGGAAGCAGCCTGGCAACGATGCTTGATCACTGACCCCCGGACGCTCTTTCTGCCACTTTTGACTGATTAAGGAATCGAAGAGGTCATCCCTGAGGAGGAGACGGCAAGTCATCATCCCAGCTGGACGTGGAGAGAAAAAGAAAGTGCACTCTACAAATGAAGAGGATGCTCAGAGGGACCAGATAGTAAAGAGAAAAGAGAAACAAGCAACAGGTGTCTCCACAAAGACTGCTCCAAAACAGGGCGACGCGCCACGGTCGCCTGATCGAAAAGCTGAGACAGGAAGAGTCGGATCAGTTCGGAAGCAGAGGTTAAGAGCGACAGCAGCATGGCCAACTCAGGTCTCCAGTTGTTGGGTTACTTTCTGGCGTTGGGCGGCTGGATTGGCATCATCTCCACCACGGCGCTGCCTCAGTGGAAGCAGTCGTCCTACGCCGGAGACGCCATCATCACAGCCGTGGGTCTGTACGAGGGGCTGTGGATGAGCTGCGCCTCGCAGAGTACAGGACAGGTGCAGTGCAAGATCTTTGACTCCATGCTGTCGCTGGACAGTGAGTATGACCTCTGAATCTAGTTATACCCCCGCCCCCCCCACATCTTACACAGCTTTCATCATTCTTATTTCATTCTGTGGTTTACGGCTTCGTTTTCATGCAGAATTCAAACAAAAATTCTACTTTTATCACCATAAGAAATGTCTTTATCTCTTTTCTCTGCTTCCTGAGCTGCTGCTGCAGCTCTTCCATGTTCCCACACTTCCAAAGTGATAAAACTTTTCTGAGATGCAGAAGTTCCCAAGCTGTAAATCTCATGTGAAATGCTGCATCTTTAATGAAGTTCTATCCACGTAATGTGTGAGAAGCGGGAGAGGGTGAGGAATGTGGGGTTCAGACATAAATTAGCTCTGAATATGAGCCTCCTGTCATCTCCAATCTGTAAGCAGGACCTAGTGACTCATAATTAATGGCACACAGATTATATGAATCCATCCATCTACTGTCTGCTTAAATCATCCTATTGGAGATTCAAATGAAAGACTCTGGGGGTGGGAGACTTGCAGAGGGAGGGGGTTTGGTCAAAAGGCATTTTTACAAGACAAAATGTGGTTTTTCTTTGTCTATTGCAGAGCTATTTGTCTTAAAGCAACAAATGAGGCGCTTTGCAAACATTTTGGCTTCTTTGTGAGTCATTTTCAGTTTCAGAGGCAATCAGAGCGCCCAAACTCATCTCCCATCTACTTTGGTTGATTGCAGCAACAAGGACGGCGTATTGTCCTGGTGCATGAATAGAGGCTGTGAGGAGAAGAAAAGGACAGTGTTGAGCTAAACACCAGAGATATTCCCAGAATGCGCTCTGTCTTCCCCACACGCGCACATTGTTCTATTTGTTCATTAACACACCCAGTGAGCACACATCCAGCCCAGAAAACACGCCTGCATGCTGCTGCCAGTCGGGCCGAGCGCTCTCGCTCAATCAGATGCTCATTCAGGTGTCGCCCCCTTACAGAGAAGACAGCTCCGGTCTCTGGTTTGATCCAGTTATTGAAGGAGCTCATCATCCCTGGATGCGCTCGCAGCATGGGGGCAGCGCTCCGGCGGGGGCAGCATGTGATGGCGGGGAATTGCTCACCAGACTGTGCTCGCGCTGCTGATGCAGCCAAGCTAACATGGTGGAAGGTGCAGCTGGCCAACTGAACGTTTACCCGAAAAGATGGTGGTGCTGAAAGGACAGCTACCTGCTGCTGTTGTCATGGCGACTGACCTTGCCACAGGTGTGGTGTTTGGCCTTTTCATGTAAAATGATCATCTTGCATTTTTTCTGACCACACGTTGCAAAATTGTCTTGCAATGGGCTCTATGCACAACTTTCTCCTTTGTCTTTCATGACTGGACATATGGATTAATCCAGGTGTGTCGGGCCATTGTCATCGTGGTTACTGAGGTCAGACACACCTGGATTAATCAGTTTGTCCAGCCATGAAAGACAGGAAACAAAGGAGCTGGCTTAAGTTCAGGAAGTAGTGGAGTCGTGCATAGAGCCTGTTGTATGTTTTATCCTAAATTCTAGCCATGAACAACATTTCTATTACAGGGTTCTTGCAGGTTTCAGCAAAGTAAATTTAAGACCTTTTAAAGACCTTTTAAGACATTTATTAATCAAATTTAAGAAATTATTATTAGAAACATTCAAATAATCCTTGAAATTCAAGCTAGGGGTGGGACTAGATAAAAACAAAACAAAACAGGGTTTGTAATTTATCAGTCTTGATTAATTGCATTACAGTAATTGCTTCAAAGGGTAACTTTTTTAGAAAAATGAATTTTAGTGGACAACTGAATCAAATAATAGACACAGACATTACTATTGTTAACTTCTGCTCTACTCAAGAAAAAAAATATTTTTGAATAAAAAATATAGAAAACGAAACTGAAAATATCTCTCGTAGTTATCTGAATCTTTCAGAAAGACGGACAGAATCAACTTCTGATATATTATTCAGCGTATTCCATTGTATGTACCTCGGAAACCTCATGACCGAGGTACATACAGTGAATACAGTGAATGAATAAAAATGAAAAAATAAGACTAGTCTAGATCAAGTTTAAGACCTTGGATGAAAAAATGGCCCTTTTAAGATCTTTTAAGGCCTTAAATCTTAAGTTCAGAATTTTAAACATTTTAATACTGTTTAAGACCCTGCAAGAACCCTGTATTAATAAAAGGTTACCAATGTGTTTGCATGCTTGCCTGTGGACCAACCTCTTCTTTACCAATGGTAAAACGGGGCTTTTACTGTGGTCATTAATGTGTTTTTCAGAGATTTTTGGCAACACCACTTTACACAACAGCATATTTCCCACTGAAGAGCAGAACAATGTAAAATAAAACCTCAGTAAAGAACGATGGTTTTATTGCTAAGTTGTGACAGCCGGTTGTACTAAAATAAAAACAGCCAAAAGCTATAAAAAGGGACAGGTAAGGTGGTGTTGATTGTTCCTTATGGAGCCTTAAAGCTATGGTTGCCTCTTTGACAGCATCTTCGTAACCCTGCAGGATGACTGAGATCCAACCATGTTCATATAGAATGAAGTGAACTCCTATAATTTAGGCTAAAAGAAGAATGTGCTGTGAGGTTGAGATGAAATGGGACTGGGAGAGGGCTAGAGGTGTTAAACGTAAGGGTATGGTTCTAGTGAGTGGGATATTACATGCACAACAGTCACAAATGACCTCACAAAGGACCTTACAGTGTCTTTGCACACACACTCATTGAAAGCTGGTGGCTGGCACTACCAGTCTTGGCAGCAGAAAGAGAGAGAGCCTGCAACCACCACCCTCCCTTCCCCTCCTTCTCCCTATAGCCTCCCCTTCAACCCAAAGCCCCCAAATGCCCTCAAGGTCCATCCCAGACTGAGGCCTAAACCTCCGCATGACCTCAGAAGAAAAGATGGACCCCAAAGTAGATGAAAAACAAGACAAGAAAAGAAAAGAAAAAAATCAAACCTCTCTCTGTTGAAGGCTGTTGAGACACTCGATCAAACGGAGCTCTGGAGCCATAAATCGGACTTCAAAGATCCTTCATTCTGTTGCTGCCATCATAAATCCCCTCAGATCAGCTCCTGAAACGCTGCTCCATGAATGATGCGGTGTTTTCTACCACAGGGACAGATGGCTGCGGCTCTGCGCTCAGACCGTTGCTAACAGCTCAGTTAGACATTTCCAGTCCTTCTCAGACCAGTTTAATTCCATTCAGTCCAGTTCTGGAGCTCACAAACTTTTCTGCACAGTGAAAAACGTCACTTTTCCCTCATCTGCTTAGTTTTTTCTAAAGAAGCTTAACTGTTTTTGTGAGCATTTCTTTAAGCCAGTGGTTCAGCGTAGCAGCGCATTTCAGACTCAGGCAGCGGTTTAGTAAAAACATTGTCGCATTTCAATCCTCAGGCAGCGGTTTAGTAAAAATCTCGGCGCGTTTCAACCCTCAGACAGTGGTTTTATCTACTTCCCTCCAAAAAGTGTCTTTTTCAAAAAATGCTTCACAAACTGACTCATATTTTTCTTTTTCTTTTTCTCAGAATAAATCTCTTAAACAACTTCAGTACTACTCAAAACAACCAATTGTTCAAAGAGTACAAGAATTTTAACCCTGTAAATCCCAGCTGGATGACTTGATGTCGCTGTTGTCTTTTGTATTGAAAACAAGTTATTTTCCATAAATCATATCTTGGGTGGCAAGGGAATTATTTTTAAATCCATTATGGGCATGTCACAGATCACCAACAATACTGACTTTGATAGGTTAGTTTTTTTAGCACAAAATTTAAAACTGACCCTTGCAAGTCTTTAAGGACAAAAACGTCCCCTTTCAAAAAATAGATTTTATATCTTCTACTTTTTTAGTGATAAATCTTTTAATCGACTTCAGGCCCAATCAGAACAATAAAATGCTGAATAATTAAGGGGATTTTAACCAGTATCCAAAAGGTATCCAATCGTTGAGTTGGATTGTACAACATCTTAGTCTCTAAAAGGATGTTGTTAGTGTGCTCTATAAATAAATTGAACTTGAACCTTTCAAATACCACTTCGATTACATGATACTAATATTTTATATGAAAAATCTATACAGGAAATGAATGAACTTCCTTAAAAGAGGTGTTGGTGGGATTTTTTTTCTGTCAGTGAGCTCATTTTCTGTGATTTTATCATAGAAAAACAAAAGTGACATGAAGTCTTCAGATGGAGTTTAAAGGGTTAAAATTCTCAAAGGTTTTGAATGTTTGGTAGTTTTATGCAGAATTGAAGTTGAAGTTCAGAAATTTATACTGTGCCGTACACAGGAAAAATGCTGCAGATACAGATGACCAATGTTCGTGGTGCTGCATGGGGGTTCAACGGCCGGCGTTGCTTTCATGTCTCCACATCTGTGTGTCGCAGCGGTGGAGGCAGTGATGCCTGATCGCCGTGGAGACGGCCCCATGAAAACAATCTGGCTTTGTAACAAAGCCACACTAATTCCACTGTGTGAAACATGTAAAGCAGGACCTCCTACAGCCGCTGTGCGCCAGAGTTTCATCTGTGTCCACCTACAGGCTCTGTGTGGAGACACATTGTGCACTTGTACATGCATGTGTGTGTGAGTGTGTGATTATGTGTAAATATGTTCCTCCTACAAAGTTATGTGTGTATTGAGGCCTGTGTGGGCAACACATTAGATTTTTGAGAAGGCAAAACCACACTGGAATGGTGCGGAGAAGATTTGGTGGATCATTTAGAGTCCCAGACTTTGACCTATAAAGTTGCATCTGGAAAATTAAAAGTGGAATTTAACCTAATCTGGAAACTGGGACAGTGGTGGACTCTGCGGTCTCCCATCAGTCCTGCACAGCATGTGTATCATCATTCCTTTGTAATTATCACTTTAAAGTCCAGAATTGGTTTTTTTTCCCGTTATTCCAGCTGATGGACTGAAAGGCCATCTGTCATCTCCTTCTCTCACCACTTTCCTCCTTCTCTTTTCCCTTATTTCATATCTTCTATCATATCGTCCACCACCCCACGTTCCCTGCCTCCTCCTTTCCTCTTTTTTATCTAGTCCACATCCAGACGTGCCGGGCTCTCATGGTGGTATCGGTGCTGCTAGGCTTCATGGGCATCATCGTCAGCGTGGTGGGCATGAAGTGCACCAAGGTGGGAGATAACAACCCTTCAACCAAGACCCGCATCGCTGTGACCGGAGGAACTCTCTTCCTGCTTGCAGGTGAGATTTCTGTTTTTGTATAATTTGCAAACACAACTATGTGCAGTAGCTCCTGTAATCAGAGCTTTTAGCAACACTTTTCTAGCCTGAATGCAGAGTTCTGCTGGGGAAATTAAAGCCCTTTCTGTAAACAGGAAGAGGTCATTTTCGCTGCTGACCTCAGACATAAACCGTAATCTCAGAGGAGAAGACGATCTAAACAAGGACCCCTGCCATTTCATCTGGGTGTTGCTGCTGCATTGCATTTGCAGCCATAGTTGACATGCTGAGCTAATGCTCTTGTCTTTCATTCCACAGGTCTATGCACGCTGGTGTCTGTGTCTTGGTATGCCACTCAAGTGTCCTATCAGTTCTTCAACCCAAATACACCACCCAACGCCAGGTTTGTCACTCATCACAAATCTTCTCTGTTCAAGGAATTCTCAATTTCTCCTTTAGAAGCTTTTTAGATGAAGAACCAAATCCCCTCATTATAGTTAGACTTAATCAAAACAAATCCATTCTACGATCCACATCAGCCCAGTTAATGTGAACCACAAAATAATGGCCTGAACAACCAGGTTGGATCAGACCTTTGATTTAATCCTCCATCCTGAGCTGCAACAGCAGACAGTGGAGAGGAAAACCTCCATCAGGATCAGAACCGAGGAAGGAAAACTTCCCTTAGGACTAGAACCATGAAAAAAAAAACCTCCATCAGGACCAGAACCAGGACAAAAACCTCCATTAGGACCAGAACCAGGAAGGAAAACTTCCCTTAGGACTAGAACCATGAAGAAAACCTCCATCAGGACCAGAACCAGGAAGGAAAACTTCCCTTAGGACTAGAACCATGAAGAAAACCTCCATCAGGACCAGAACCAGGAAGGAAAACTTCCCTTAGGACTAGAACCATGAAGAAAACCTCCATCAGGACCAGAACCAGGAAGGAAAACTTCCCTAAGGACTAGAACCATGAAGAAAACCTCCATCAGGACCAGAACCAGGACAAAAAACCTCCATCAGGACCAGAACCAGGAAGGAAACCCTCCATCCGGACCAAATCTTGGGAAGAAAACCTTCCCTTAAGACTAAAACCATGAAGAAAACCTTAATCAGGACCAGAATCAGGACAAAAACCTCCATCGGGACCAAATCCAGGAAGGAAAACTTCCCTTAGGACAAGAACCAGGAAGTAACAGTACCATTAGGACCAGAACCTGGGTGGAGGTCCATCTTCCTGGACCTCCTTGGGGGTGGAGAGGACAAGAAAGAGGGTTTAACCAGCAGCAGAACTCTAAACTGGGAATACCTGCTGAGGAAGAACAACAGCTGCATTTACATGGATAAATAATTCATCTATCCGATTGAAATCTTCCCATCAGAGATTCCAGCTGACTTGTTTACATAGACACTGTTAAAAGTGATCCGATCGGTTGTATAAACTCAACGGACAGATTTATACATTCGTAATGCTTTTGACATGCTCAATGCCTCCCAACTCGGAAGAAGAGGGATTTTCTTTTTTTGAAATTAACAATCTTTTGACCGTGGGAATGCTCAATAATCCTTACCTCTTTCAGTTTCTAACAGAAATGTTGCATCCTTCACAGTCCTGTTCTGTTTTGCTTCCGCCGTCTTCCCTCAATCTGCTACGTCACTCAACCTCCACGTCGTTCAAGCATGCACAGAGACAGCATACCACAGAAGTGATCGAAATGAGTGTTTACATGCTCATTTTTCCTGCTGATCTGATTGTAACAAGGTATAAATCACCCCTATCCATTGGATTGAAAATTCTTTCAGATCGAGGCCGATCTGATTAGCTGACTGTTTACATGACGCATTTTTATTCTGATTGGCATTTGATCGGATCAAATTTACTCCATGTGAATGAGCTATTATCAGATATTTCTACATGGAGAGTGAAGAGAGCAGAGAGAACATCGCCCAGCATCCTTGCCTATAGCAGCAGGACTACAAGGATGGATCGAGGTCACCAAGCCAGACCTGAAGATTCATCAGGAAGGAAAGTTTGAAGATGATCTAAAGGTAGAGAGGGGTTCTGCCCCCTGAAGCCAGACTGGGAACCAGACTGAGCTGGTTCCACAGAGAGAGGTCTGATAACTGGAAGTTCTGCTTCCCATTCTTCTTCCAGGAACCACCAGTAAACCTGCAGTCTGAAGGCCTTTTCACACCAAGACCAACGCGGATAAATGTCACAAAAGTCGAACAATTCGGAGGATAGATATTGACTTTTTCGTCTCTACCCACCAAGTCCAACGCAAAATTATGAAGATACTGAAACAAACTCGCATTTAGAGGGCTACAAGGTAAACTTCTGTATGCTAAAAAAGAGCTGATCAGACCGTGAAGATGGCAAATTCTGACTTTTATTTTTCAAATTAAAAAAGACCTGTAATGACCTTGGATGGCTACAAAATATTGTAGGGAAACATTGCTAATTCAGCTGTGATTCTTTTCTCACTTGTCAAACAAGATGCTGTGACACAAAGACGCCAACACGCTTGGCAGCGACCAAACCACACACTTCTCTCTTCTTTTTTCCTTCCTTTTTTAATAAAATTGCATAGCTTGTGCCTGGCTCTGGTGACTGTCAACGCGCCTTCTCTGATTGGTTGATTATGTATCTGTTGGATGCGAATATTAAGAAAATCCACTTCAGTTTGAAAAAATAAACATCGCAAAATGGGAATTTGCCACTCATGTGAATGTTCCCATTGACTTGACATTAATTAGATTAAAAACATTGTGTGAATGTTTTAGATAAAATATTCTGGGGCTGCCCTGATTAGTCGACGCTGACTATCAAAATAGTTGGTGACTAATTTCATTTCATTAGACTAAACATTTATTGTTTTTAAGTTTTGTTTTTCCTCTCAAAATTGCCAGTGTACCTTCCACTGCCTTGTCTGTCTTTCTGTCTGGTCAGCTTTTCTTGAATAATTTGACATAAATAAAGACACACACTACCAGTCAAAAATTTGGACATGTTTTCCCATTAGATTCAATGAGAAAGTGTCCAAACTTTAGGGATGTATATCGTTATGATTTTATTGATACCGATACCAATATCGATACTCCTTATCGATACCGGTATTTATCGATTCTCTTATTGATACTATAACATAATTTAGAGTAAATAATAAAGACATTACAAGATGTTACAAGATCCAGTGGTGGAGAATATTTGTTCAGATGATGTTGAAGAAGCCTGGACATAAAAGTGGGTGAAGGACAGCTGGGAGAATAAGGGAATTGTGTCTGTCTTAGTCCATCATTGTGATTATTTGACTGCGTAATGATAACTTGACGGGTAGGTAGATGTACAAAAAGTATCAATAAGAGTATCGTTAGTCCAGAATCTTAACGGTACCCTGGTATCGTTAAGATTAGGAACGGTACCAAACGATACCGGTACTCGGTATACATCCCTACTTTTGACAGAAGAATTTAAAGGCAAACTTTCATTTTAAACATATGTAGAAGCCCTTGTAGTGGATCAGGTCCACACTGAACATTGCCAATGCAAAAAATGTACAAATACTAGTCAGACGGGGTTTTCCTGCCACTCCACCTGAAATTAGCGCCCCCAGCAACAAACCGGAAGTGATGTAGGGGTTGGGGAACGCTCCCGACTCTGCTGATAAAAACATGGATCACAGCAGGAGGCGACTCTGAATACGACATCATCACAGCTTTAATACTGACGGCCACATATATAACATGAACATGTGGAAAATAACATTGAAAAAAAAAATCTTTTGTAAGTCACCTCTTGATTAGTTTTCATTTTTAAATCGTGTACAGGATGCTTGGTGTCACATTTAGACCTTCTAGAGGTCTACGGTCTTTAGACCGTTCAAAAAAATCTGTTCCTGTTTATCTGATATATGTTATTTTATTTTAGCAATCATCATTATTAATTTGTTGAGGTTTTCAGTGTGTTTAAGCAACAGTTACTGATGAATCTCCATTTAGAGGAGACGGACTCCGCTCCAGCGGATCATCTGGGACATGAATGTCCACCGAACAGCTGTTTACTTCCACCAACAACCGGCTCCGTTACACCTCAACAAAACACAGCAGCAGGACATTTTCCCTTTGACTCCACAGATGTGTCTGCTAACAGCAACACCGTCTCACGGCTCATGCAAAGCACTTTTACATATTTTCGGAGACAAAATGTGGAGAAAAGTCAGTGCGAGCCGCTGAAAGTGACCGAGGAGCGGACATGAATCGTCCTGGAAGGAAGAGAAGACGTCCTGGAAGCCAAACGTGAGCTCAGTCTGGAGGGTTGCAGACGGAGTGAGTCATCTCTCCACGGTTCGTGAGTCTGCGCCACTGCTCTCTCTGTAGGAAAACAATGGGACGGCCAGCGCAAAGCGTTTCTACCACAGATCGTTTGTACGGTTGTTTATGAGTCCCACCTTCGGCTTTGAGCTTAAGATGTTGAGAGGAGCAGCGAGAAACAAACACTGAAACATGCTGAAGCTCCAGCAGCAGTGCCGGTTAAAGCTAAGCTAAGCTAAGCTAAAGCTAACATTGCCAGAACCCTGCTGTGGCCGAATCAGTCCAAGGAGAAGAGAACGTCTCTGGTGGCGATCAAGAAGGTGCTGGCCGGGAGAGTTCAGCCTCAGCTGTAGAGGTGAGGTTAAGAAAGAAGACGGATGGTAAGAAAGATGTTGTCTCACTGTTCATCGGTTGTTGCTTTGCTGTGGAATTCACCTGACTTCACCTGCTCTGACGTCAGAGGTCACGATTCCAAAACTTCCTGGTTCTTTTCAACTCAAGAGAAAAAACAGTTACTACCTCACCTCAGGAAAGGATTTTCTTCCATTATAAAGAACATGAAAGATGCACTTTAGATTCTAATTTGGACTAAACAGGAAGCCGATGAAGAGAAGATAAAACTGAATAAATATTATCTCTGATGATGGTTCTCATCAGAACCCTCGCTGCAGCATCTCGGATCAGATGGAGACGTTTTCAGAACAATAATCAGGAATTCCAGCCGTCCAGTCTGGAAGGAAATCCATGGACCAGTTTTCCTGCATCACTCTGAGACAGGATGATCATCATTTTGAGAATATAACGTATAAGAGGGAAGGATTCTCAGTCATAGAAACCAGTTTTATTGGTGAGTCAGAAAACAGATCCTGGTCCACAATGACTCCAAGGTTCCTCACTGAAGTCCTGGAAGCCATCGAACTCTGACTTCAAACAGAATCGACCTGCTATCATACAAACAGGTCAGAAAACATAATTAGCACATTGCTGTCGGGGAAATATTTATATAAAGCTGAAGCTGAACTGTTGGAAAACTGATCCCAGGAGATACAGTAAAAAGTGTCTCAGACTAAGAGGAAGCGTAAGTATCTGGGCGGATGAAATCCCAGTGGAGAGCTTCCAGTTCCTCCCAGTCTGCTGTGAGGAGTGATCCTCTGCAGGGAGGAGGGTCTATTTTCTTCACAGCTGTGAAACCGCAGCTGCAGCCCTGCAACACAGCACGGTTATGTGGAAGTACTGCCTTGTGATTGGTCAGTTTGTGATTATTTCTGGATCTTCTTGCTAAATTTGTGTGGTAATCGGAAGAGAAACTGAACACAGCAGCTTATGCTATGCTCGAGTGTGAGAGCACATTTAACCAGCATCAGCTACGTCGGTCCTACTGTATGCCAACGCCACGCATAATTCCAGTTAAACTCCCAACCTGAGGACATACAAAACTATCCTTTTCTTTCAGAAAACGAAACATTTCAAAGGCTTTTAAGCAACAAGAACATGAATAAAAACATTTAATTATGGCTTGTTTATTGTACATCGGGGTGGGCAACTCTAGTCCTCGAAGGCCGACATCCTGCAGGTATTAGCTTCTCTGTGGTAGCACACCTTGTGACTTGTGCAGAGCTTGTCACCAACGTTTGCACAAGTCTGTTAATTACCTACTGATTGGGGTCAGGTGTGTTGCAGCAGGTGAACTCCATCGAGGACCAGGGTGGACCACCCCTGTTGTAAATTTTAACGTTTGCTTTTAAATGAATCAATGAGCCCATTTACATGGAAAAAAAATCTAAAAATCGGATCAGTATCTGATTTTATAGAGATTATTCAACTGGTCATGTAGGCAGCATAATCTGATTATTGTTTTATGAGAAATCAGATTAATACACCAAGATTTTTCCATGACACTCTGACTTCTTTGTGCATTTAGATTAAGAGGCAACAACTGGTGAGAAAAATGAAGCCACTTCCTGGTTGCCAAAAATTGGAGTTCACTCTTCATCCACTAGGAGCTAGCTGCAAAACATAGCAAATCCCCATAAACTCCCATGTTAAAAAGGCCAACTTTCACAGCAGATATAAACATGTTAACAGCCTGGTTCAAAACATCAATTTAGGTTTAAAGGCTGAATATAGAACAAAGCCATATTTTAAAAAATATATAACCTCCACGAGGCATTTGGAGGGAAAGCAGAATGAAAGTACAGCATTATATGCCTGAAAACAAATACAAAATTATTTTTAATGGGTTTGACAATGGCGTTATGTTTCCATCTACTAGCCAATACACACCGCCATTGTTGGTTGCCAGATATGATCTCTGTGTGGCAACAATATTTTGGGCACAGTTAGACTGATACAGGGGGAAAACCTAGCCTAGTTTTAAGTCATGGGTTTGGGGCGGGGGGCCCGGGTCGCCCCCCGACACGCCTCGGGTGAACCACGGCCCCCGGAAAGGGCCCCAACCCCCCCCCAAAACCCCCGGGGGCTTTAAAAGACCCCACCCCAAATAAGACAGAGAGGGAAAATCAGAGCCCAATTCCCCAGGGAAAAAAAAAAATGTTGTCTTTCCATCACACCGATGGAATGATGTCTGGTCTCGTTCACGCCTGTTGCAGGGAGCGACGTCATCACTTGCAGCGAGAGCTTTAGTCCACAAAGCGGCTTTCAGTAAAACCTGAAATTATCTAAAATTTCGTGGTATTTTATTTTTTCTTTCCACGAAAAATTTTCATTTAAATCCATAACCAACATCTCTGGAATCCAGGACAGAGAACGACTGGGACCAAAAGACATCTATTTTCTCCCCATTGACTTCCATTCATATTTTTTCGTCTCTTAGGTCCCATGGTGCGGAAGTAGAGGGGCGTGACTTCGGCTCCCTATTAGATGCTATTTAATCTTGAAATTACACATAATTAGGGGCATGTCCCTCTGATTGACAGGCGGCAGACTGGATGCTGGCCTGCTGGCTGCTTGTTGTCTCCCTGTTGCTCTCAGACGGCCTCAGCCTGTATCAGAGGAGCATGGAGGCTTTCAGCCAGCTAACAGCAACTCCAAGCATATCTTACCTTTAGGCAGCCCAACAGGGGGCTAATATTCGTTAGCTCCTGTTAGTTTCGAGTTTGCTCCGTTAGCATTTAACCCAAAGTACGCTGGCTGTCAATCATTTGCCCTGAGGCCTCTCTTTGCCCATTTTTGTGTTTGCTTCTCTTTGAGCTCCTCAGAAACCAATGGGTGACGTGAGCGGAAGGTTCGTCCCTCTTCATTTATGGTCTATAATTCAGACCCATAAATCTGATTTACTCGCTTTAGTAAATCTGCAAACAAAAAATGACATCATTTCCATCTTAATGTAAATGGGCTGAATGAAACAATGACAATTCAGAAAACTAAAGAATAAAAAAACTATTTTGTGTCTTGAAAATGATGCGATGCAAGCGTTGCATTATGCTGGAATGGTTTAATTTGGGTCAAACAACAAAATATTGCAAAATTTGAAAAATAATTCTATTAGCAATTTACATAAAAGAGATTAATTACAATCAAATTCATTTTAGCTGACTAAGAATGCAACCATTTTTACATAAGCTCTGTGAAGCCAAAGATTCATTTGGATGGACATTAATTTGCCCAAAGAAAAAATATCTCCCCTTCTTTTAGACATTTTACATCAACAGGCAAAAATTCCAAGTTCTTACTTGATAGACCTTCTTAAGACGGACATACAGTTTCTCCACTATTTGCTGTTTCTGACCATCTGCTGGCCCAAAAACATACAAGACAAAAATCATTGCAATGGATCGAATCCTGTTTTAGGACAGCCCCAAAGTATAAAGAAAAAAAAAAAAACTCTGTCAATTGATTTTTTTCCCATGTTTGTTCCATATGAGACCAGATATATTAACTCAGAGGATGACTGTGTGAGGATTATTGGTCCCGGAAGGAAAGTTTCAGCATTCCTCACACAGGAACTGATATCTGAGACAATCTGAGGAAAATGATCGCCTACAGCTTTTAAGGTTTTACAAACCAGTTTTAATAGCAGATAACATGACAGCAAAAACACTCTATGATAGCTGATGACAACAGGTTTACTTTTTCACAACTTTAAAGAGAGTCATCCAGATATGCACCAAATCCTTTAAACATTTTCCATCTCTCCTAATTTAATCAACTTTCATGTAGCGAAGCTGAAAGGGAGACCGATAAAAAGGCAAGAATCACATTATTACCTCCTGCCGTGGCAGAGGAATTAAGACTAATATGTATACTAATAGGCTGCTAATCATTTTGAATTATGACAGCTAAAATAATGTCAGTTTCTAAGTGGTGCTAATCATGGATGATGAATTCATCTAGCTCCAAATAAATGACTTCTGGCTTGTAATCATGGCTGACAAACAGGGCATGCTAATGCTCATGAAAGAAACAAATTGTTCCATAAACTTAGAGCAAATTCTTATCAAATATAGCTGTTCAACATGTTTTAAACAGTTCTACATTAGGACTTGTTCATTTCTAATTTCAAAATGACTGATGTTAAACATTAGCACACAAGCGTTTGGCATTAATAATTTATTATTCTAGCAGAGAGGTATCAAACTCATTTTAGTTCAGGGGCCACAAACGGCACGATTAGATGTTCAGTGGGCCGAACCAGGAAAATGATCACACAATAACCTATAAATAACAAAAACTGCAAATGTTTCCCTTTATTTTAGCACATTGTCAAGATGTTTAGATTTAATGAACTTTCTTTTTAGAAAAAATGAATATGAAATTTATAGAGGAACTAAGTTAACAATATTGTACCCCATTTGATTATATTTTATTTCATTTATTCATTTTATGTATTAATTACAGTAAACATTTTATTACATATTTCTATATGACAAATATTTATATACATTTAAAAAATGTATATAAACTTATATAAATATCAATTTATAATTTTTTTCCTTAAAACTTGCCAAATATGGAATATTTTTTTAATACATTTATACTTTTATTATTATCAACTTATTCAAATACAAAGCTACATCTTCATTGTAACTCACAAATCTCAAGGGATCTACAAAATCACTATATTAAAATATAATATTGAATCACAGGTATCTAGAACTAAAGAAAAAGAAGAAATAAGATTTCCACATGTGTGAAGTAATTCTGACCTCATAACTGAGGTCAGATCTGTAAGGTAATATTGAAATACTTGATATTTAGACATTAAAAAGATTCTAAGCTCTGGTGGACCAATTAGAAACTATAGGTTGTTTTATTGTTTTAAATGTGACATTTAATAATTCACTTTGTGGGCCAGACTGGACCCTCTGGGGGGCCGTTTTTGGGTGTTTGACACCCCTGCTCTAGCAAATGAGCTCTGAACCAAACTGGATTTCTTTCCGCTTCCCCGTCCGGTCCGAGCTTCTGCCCCTGAAGTCATAACCAGCTGATTTCTGCTGTCATTACCAATGTTTACATGGCCAAATAGCTCAGTCTGATCAGAGATTCCAGCAAACTCGTTTACATGGACGAGGGATATAGTGGTTGATCAGTTGTGTTTACAAAATAGAAGATTTGATACAAACGCAACACTTCAACATGCACAATGTAGACTGATGAGGAAGATTTTGAGCAAACAAATATCTATGTGAACAACTCGTTTTGAGTCTTTCAACCATGGAGATGCTCATCAATCACCAGACAGAGATGTATCCTCATCGGATCCATTCTTGGTTTAAGCATGCTCAGAAAGAGCATTCACAACGAGGCCAGTCAGATCAGCTCGCCGGTTCACCATAGACTGATAATGGAGATGGACGTAGTATCCGGTTATGTCTGAATAGAGGAAAGTGAAGCCAGTTGGGCGTGTCACGCCATCACCATCTTGCTGTGTCACATGTGTCGTCACTCCCAGAAAATGATAAAATGGGCACAGCATGGGCACATGATTGACAGCCAACGTACTCTGGGCTAAATGCAAACCGAGCTTAATCGAAACTAACAGGAGCTAACGAAGATTAGCCTTCCAAGGGTAAAGGTAAGGCATGTTTGGCCTTGCTAGCTGACTAAAAACATAATTTTGCTACTTTGCTACAGACTGAGACCTTACCAAGAGCAAACAAGGAACTAACTGTTAGCCACTGGTCAGCAGGCATGTCAATCAAAAGGACACGCCCCTAATTATGTGTAATTTCAAGATTAAATACCATCTAAATGGATGAGTTATAAAAAAAAATTCACCCCCTCACAGTTTACATAAGAATAAAAAAAAAAAGAAAAAAGAAAAAGAAAAAAGGAAAAATGAAAAGGAGGAAGGGCAAGACAGGGGAAGGGAAAAGAGGAGGGAAAAGGAAATGGAAAAAAAAAGGGGGAGGGGAAAAAAAAAAGAAAAAAAAAAAAAAAAAAAGGAGGGGGGAGGAGAGGGAAAGAAAAAAAAAGAGGAGAAAAAGAGTTTGGATAACCAGAAGGACAAAACAAAACAAAAAAGAAAAAAAAAAAAATGAAGGTAAATTTGACCTATTAAACCTAAAATTATTTTTTGAACCAGGCTGTAAACATGTTTATTTCTGGTGTGAAGTTGGCCTTTTTAACATAGGAGTCTATGGGGATGTGCTCTGTTTTGCATCCCCTAGCGCAGGGATCATCAACTCCGGACCTCTTGGGCCAGTGCCCGTAAGGTTTTCAACATTTCTGTGCTCCAACACATCTGACTTACATTAAATGGGTCCAACAGCCAGTGAGAGTTTTGCACAATGACTCATTGATTTGGGTCAGGTGTGTTGGCACAGGGTGGCATTAAAAACCTGCCGGACACTGGCCCAAGCGTTCTGGATTTGATGATCCCTGGCCTAGCGGATCAGGAAAGAATTACGATTAAAAACTTCATGTCCTGGTTTCACACTTTTCCAGCAGAGTTTGCCCCTTGGTATTGACACAATGTTTATGGAAGTTGGGGATGCTGCGTGCTGCCTTTGCTACTATCCACGGTGCTTCACCTGTGATTCATCTGTACTTCCGCGGCATATAGTTCCCCTATTGAATGCCACCCAGTCAGTCCTTTGATGTGAAATCAGCTTGTCATTTGTACTCGATCAGAATGTGCAAGTCACGAAACAAAAATGGAAAAAATTTTGAGTTGATTAGTTCACTTTCACCAAGTGGTGCTAGTTGGAAATGCTCGATTACAGCAACTATGCTAAGCTAAGCTAACATCAGTGCTGCCAGATTCAGAGAATGACTGGGTCGGCTAGAAAAAGCTTTTGCCCACTTGTCCAACTCAGGGGACTGCAGGGGGAGGCTCAATTTCAGCCAGGGGTGGCATATGCCTTTAAATAAGATCATTTGCAGCTTGCACTTAAATACTGGATGCTAAAAGTCAAACAAAAAGGTAAAAATCTTCACAGATCTCACGGATATACTTGAAAATTCGAAGAATTTTCAAGTTTTTTCATGCTTTTGATCACTGAATTATTGAACTAAAATGACTAGCTTTTCAATGGAGCCCATAAACCTGCTCCTAACGCTTCCCGCCTTTTTCCGGTCCAGGTACGAGTTCGGCTCCGCCCTGTTCGTGGGATGGGCGGCGGCCAGTCTGACGGTTCTGGGCGGATCCTTGCTATGCTGCTCCTGCTCCAAAGACGACATGCGAGGGCAGCAGTATTACCGCCAATCACAGCCTTCCACAGCCAGGGAGTACGTGTAACCCCCACCCCCACCTCCAGCAGTCATCCAAACAGAGAGCAGAGGACACGCTTGGCACCCCCTCTCCCCCGCCCCCCAGCTAAAACAAAACAAAAAGACTATCATGCATGCAATCACATAGCACTCACAGACCTGCATTCACATGCAGACACATTTTATAACTCACACAATCACAAGTAGGGTGTATATTTGTGACTCAAAGAGTTGCAAATGTTAAGTATTTATATTTCATGTCAATCCTCCAGCTCACTGATGCCATGATAAGCTTGTAATGTGGATGGAGTCCTCCCGTGTGCCTCAGTACCATTCAATGTACTTACCAGTGCAGAAATGAAGAAAACAAATCAAAGCATTTGTTTCTTGGTATGGAAGAACTCTTGTTTCTGGTGAATGACAGCAGATATTCACAGGAAATCTGGGTATGGAGTAAAAATTACCAGTAAAACTCACTGACTGTTACTAGCTTGTCCTATGCTTCCTGGTTGGAGCTGCATTGGTGTTCAGACTTTTTGTTTTATGTATTTACTCTCCACTGGTGCAGTTAGGTTGTGTATAGTTAGAGATCCAAACCACTGCACAAAAACAATACAAAGTTGTTTCTCTTTCCTTTTTACGACAGAGTATTAGGGCCACATTAGGAACATTTTTTTAAAGACTTCGAGAATAAAGTTGTAATTTTACAAAAGAAAATGTTATTTTACAAGAATAAAGTCATAATAATTTTACGAGAATAAAGTAACTCATGGGAACAACATCATTAATTGTAACAGTAAGCGGACAATGGAAACATGTGAGAGTGCAACACAGGTAAGTTTAAACTTCAAGTCATTAAACGATTTTTAGGAATAAGTTAAAGAATGACCCTATAACACCTCTGAACTGCCCGCTGATGCATCCATGGATAACCCAGCAGTCAACCGGTTCCAGCCAGTTCCTCCTCCATAGAAGCAGCCTTTTCCTCCAAGCCTGTCTGGTTCTTTCGGCTGAATAGATTCATTTTTTTTTTTTTGCAGATTCTTTCCAAAGTCCTGATACTAACGACAATGTGGTGCTGATGTGCCAAGAGATTGAGGATCTCCTGGTTTGCAAAACCTATGCTTAAAGGTAGAGTCCGAAGTCCCCCCACCGTTTCTGTTTGCAAACAGCAGCATTCAAACTTAGCGCCCCTCCCTCTCAGGCTAATGGCCGCCTTGTTCTTCAAACTATTCAGCTTCAAGCCTCTCCTTCAGAGCTCAGAAGCTAAGCTAGAAACTAATATTAGCCCTGGTTTTGCAACTTGCATTATCTAAAGCTCTTACCTTTTCTTTCTTTGCATCTTCTTTCTTTCTTTCTTTCTTTCTTTCTTTCTTTCTTTCTTTCTTTCTTTCTTTCTTTCTTTCTTTTTCCTTCAAGAGTTCGAGTAACTGGCGTCTGCTCCAATCATGAGCTTGTTCCCACACAGCGTCATGTCCTTAGTTCGGTCATTGGCCGGTGATATAAACAGAAATCTCCACCCAGAAACGTCCAGAACACAACAAAACAAAGCTAAAGAGTGAATTACAGGCAGGAGGAGAGAGAGTTGCATTCAAACGCGCCATGGCACAGGAGTAGAGGCCCAAAGGTGCAGTTTGAGACGCATTTCCACTTGCACAAGTCTAACGGTTATTTTCAGGGGGGAAACTTCGGACTCTACCTTTAAGTATATCTTCACGAAATGCTCCACAACCTTTATTTTTTATCAACTTTCCTCCTCTAAATTTAAAATATCAAGATTATATTCTTATAAATTTATGATTTTATTGTTGTAAAATTACATCTAAATTTTTTCTTACTGTGGCCGTAATACTCCGTCTTACCTTTTGGACCAGCTCTTACATTATTTATGAACAATAGTTCCACAAATGCAGTTTTAGAGCAGTTTTTACCCACAGCCAGGACTGTGATTCAGGCTTTAACTGTGTGACGAAGGCTTCAGGAGTCAATTCGTCAGTTTCAAGTAACTCTTTTCACTTCACACACCCAAAATCCCTTAATAAGAGACACGAGACACAATCTGAACTGCAGGAGTGGAGGTGTATTGTTTCATGAAGGTGTCTGCTAAGCCTCTAATGAGTGTGCATGTTGCTGAGTATTGTTCTGTCATTTTACCCGACACGTCGAGTGAAGGAGGCTTTTCACTGACATGTCGTCATGCTCCATTTACTAACATCATCATTCCAGTTTTACACGCTGTCTCGTCTCCTAATCTCTGCTATAACTAAATCAATGTAAGTTATTTCATAGACTTCTGACACAAGCATCAATAATCTTACTGGGAATAATAAACTGCACTGTAGGGCACTTGCACAGTATTATGATGTAAGACCATAAGCTAATATGAAGCTTAAATTGAACTAAGCATTTATAACTTCACTGCAGTAAATCTGCTTTACGATCACGTCCATGACGGTGGCAACAGGTAATTTGCAAACTACTGACTACTCTATAGAGATGAAGTAGAATAGATACTTGCAGCTATCCCCATATTAGGGCATGCAAAACTCAACTGCAGAGCTAAATTGGCTCTTGAGTTTCCCCTTGATGCTCCCACATCACTTTGCCCTCATTTGTGTTTCCTAAAGAAGTGCTCTATCATTGTTCCAGATAATAAAGCCATTAACTTTTCTCAGAATAGGCCCCAGTTGCCCCAATTCTCCTTCCTGCAACCTTTCTTCCCAGAAGACATTTGTTTGCAGAGTACCATTATGCTTAGATTGGGGAAGTTGTATTTCTACAAGAAATTCTGTGTACCCTTCAAATAAAAAGGGTTGTCAAGAAAAGGGGTTTGAATAGGGACTGCTCGACAACAAGTACAAAAAACTACCTGTTAA
Organism: Atherinomorus stipes; assembly: GCA_023101725.1. Classification (NCBI taxonomy): domain Eukaryota; kingdom Metazoa; phylum Chordata; class Actinopteri; order Atheriniformes; family Atherinidae; genus Atherinomorus; species Atherinomorus stipes. Next base: position 138,180 of record JALJCO010004801.1, read on the forward strand.
ACTATGTCCAGCTGTATGAATGATAGTTTGAGACGTACCATTCCTCAACATGTTAAATATGAGTGATAGCCAGAAGTTAGCTTAGCAGAAAACTTTTAACAGAGGAAGGTGAATACTTAGTTTGACTTAAAGAGGTAAAATAACGTTCCAGGGCAGATTTAAGTAGCGTTTGGACAAAGATGGTATAACTTTCCACTTACAATGAGACTTTATTCAAAGCTAACTTAGCTCTCATGGCTATAGTTTGCAAACTACCGTAGCTATAAAGCTGCATTAGCTTAGCATTATAGTCAAGGTAGCATCAATCATGTCACTTGACCACAGCTAAAAGTACAACTGTTGCCCATTTGCTGTGTTGTTTCTATTGGGGGGGGGGTGTTAACTCTTTAACCAGTAGCCTCCTAGCCAGCTAACATGTAGCGTACCTCCTGTCTTTCATCCCTTTGTGCTGACGTGTCAAACATCCAGCGGCTGTTTAACATTGGGAATCTCACAGGTCTTGATGTGTGCCTGCTTCCCCTTCTGTCGTCTTACCCTTGTCTTCTCTGATTGTCTTCTTCTCTCCTCTAATTCAGGGCAGAGTTGTTGAGTGAAACTAGTTTCCCTGACTGATCAGCCCCCGCCTTTTTATCGAGGACTGTCCGACTGTCCAACTACTGAATCCCCACTTTTCCCCATTATCTCCTTCACCCTAAATTTGGACCTCTTGCAGTCGATGATTCCCTTTTCTTCCCTATATCTGTGCCTTATGAGTTTAATGGGTACCTAGATGTACTTAGATGTACTTTCCTCTACAGCTTTCCCTACTGTCTGAGCCTCTTCTGTAAATATGGACTCTTAAAGGATATGTGATCAGAACTTTGTCTTTAAAAGAAAAAAAGATGTCAACTTTCTTCTACACCTCCCATCCCCCCTTCCCTCCTGTTATTGGCTGAAAGTTAACGATGAATTAAAACATCTTGAGGGTTTGTTGCGCTGATTTATGATTTCACTGATGTCCTATGACCTCTGGGTGTTATAAATGTGTCTTTTGGGTTTATTTTGTTCGTTGTGACTGTACTTTGACTGAAACGTGTCTTTTTTTCCTTTTTGAATTGCAGACCAAATGTTAAAAGTACCCCACCAGAGAAAAGGGAGCAGTACTTGTAGTTTGGGAGAGTCTTCTGGCCTTACCATGGTTTAGATTCTGTCAACCCTCTCACTGAGGAATTCAAAACAGACAAGAATGAATTTCTGACGTGCTTGTTTCAAGCAGTTTTCATCAACATAATTCTTTTCTCTTTTTTTTGGACATTAAAGAAAATGTTTGGGGAGGTTTTATGAATTAGATATTTCAGGGGGTGGGTTGAGAGAGATGATATCCTTGTCTGTGTTGTTGACTTTGGGAGAGACAGTCATTCAGGGTATGTTTTCTGTAACATGTTAAAATGCCTAGGTGTATATACCACCTACTTTATTCTTTTTTTTATTTACTACATATATAATGTTTTACTACAGTGCCTTATAACACACGTTTGTGCACATGTATGTATTTGACCACATGGACTCCTCCAGTCTCCCGTCCCGTCTGAGGGATGAGTGTCCACAGCTCCTCTGCCAGCAGCTCTGTATGCCATTTCTATTGTTGGATTTCTGACAATGAATGTGAAGCTACTCTGCAGTACCACTTTTAAAACAACAAATATACACACAGGATAATGTCTTATACCACTGTTTGTTAAAAGCTTGTTTCAAGCAGCCTGGATTGAGGATATTCCAGTTACATTCATCTGTTCTTTGTAAGTGTCGCCATGATTTTGTGTGAATGACGGAGTCATCGTACTTTGGACTCTAAAGGATGTTCTGTTCTGTGTGCTGTCCTCTGTACTAAGGAACACCAGTTTACTGAGTGCTCAAATGCCCGTCTGATGCCTGCATTTATTTACCATGCCAGTCCTTTGTCTAATATTTACCTCCTCCATCTTGTGTATCATCTCATTTACAGTATACCCATGTCTGTTACTTTTAGAAAGAAGTAAACAGAGACATAAAAAACGGATTTTGTTCTGACTCGCTGTTTTGTCAGTTGTTTCCTAACTTTTACCCCCTGCCCAGCTATTCGCCCACTCTCCCCACTGCTTCCTGCTTTCCGGCTCAGTCCTACTTTTGCACCCTGTTGTTCAGTAATTGCAGATGTGGAATTCCACTTCTGCTCCACTGGGCTGTGGCACATTCTCAAAAAGGTTAACATGCTCGACACTGCTGCACGGACAAGGCTTGAATTTTCTTCTTGTTTTGTTCAGTTTAAAAGAGAAAATGTCAAATCTGATCATGGCCACAGTTTCCCTTTATGTGGATCAAATACTGTCTAATGCAGCTAATGAAACAAAAGACAGAGTATTAACTTAAAGGAATAGTACACCCACAGAATGATGTAACTTTATTTTCCACTTACCCTCATGGTGAGCAAGACTCTGGAGCACTTTTTTCATATGTCAAATGCAGCTGGAGATCAGGACGACTTCTCGTTTCCCCCAACTTTCATATAATGGAGTTCGATTGTGCCCGAGCCAAAAAGGTCCATAAAAGTCCACAAAAACTTGTTAATATTCCTCCTCAGCTCATCCAGTGTAATCCAAGTGTACTGAGTGGGTAGTGTCCATAATTTATTCGAAACTACGCCATTTAGTATATTTTTAGAGCTTAAACAGTTCTACATTGCATCTCCTGCGAGCACGCTGATGCCCGTTCATGAAACTACAAGATCGCGCATTCTCTTTTTTCTTTCTTTCTTTGTTTTAAATCAATATCCAACCCCTCTTTTGTTTGTCCCGGTTTATCTGCAGCTCTGTTGCTCGTCTAAATGCGAATAAAAAGATAAAGATGAGATGCCCCTTTTCCGTCTCCTCTTCTGATCATTGCCGTGTGAACGTAGCCTGAATATAGTCCAATGGGCTCTATGCACAACTCTACTCCCTGAACTTAAAGGTGTTATTGAAGATGTTTCTTTCAGCAACTTTTGCAATATTCAGTCAAATTTGTTTTCACTACCCCATACGCTATGATTAATTAAAAGCTTTAAATATATAAATATTATTATACATCAGCTGTGAAAGTAATGCGGCTGGAAAAACATCCACCAATCATCTCTGCATTCCTTACATTTTTCATTCGTCTACTGGCTCGTCAATCACTTTCACTACCATAGTAAGAGTGATTGATGGTCAGTTCAACGGATAATAGACGAGACTGATCACTGAGAGTGATTGATTGGTGAGAGTAATACTGCCAACTGGGAGCTGTGCACATTCATCTGACGTTTACAGCAGGTAGCTAACATCATTCTGCTAGCAGTTAGCGACATTCAGATGACATTCCGTTTACTTGCAGTTGTGACTTGATGGAGAATCTGTACCTGCTGTCTGGTACACACCAGAGTGGCTTCTGGCTTGTGCTCCCTCTTCTGTGGTCGGAGGAGGGAGCTGTGAATCTAGCAGGTTGGTCTTGCGCATGCATATTATTCAAAAACTCGCTAACAGTCTCTGCTTTCTGAAATGCTGAAACATCTTCTATAGCGCCTTTTACCAGCTCCTTTGTCTCCTGTCTTTTATTACTGGACAAACTGATTAATCCAGGTGAGCCTAACCTCAGTAACTACAATGACAATGGCCAGACAAACCTGGATAAATCAGTTTGTCCGGTAAATGATGGATTCTATCACATGAAGGAAAATATTCAAGAGTTAGCGGTCGGGTTTTATTCCAGATGTTCTCATGATGTAACAAAAAAAAAAAAAAACACCATTAGAGAGCAAAACTTTCACAATGTTCCACAGTTAATTTAAGGAAGTTACAAAAAAATATATTAAAAACATAATTTTTTTCAAACTTTGCATTTGAAAACATAACTTGTGCTTTCATTTTGTTGTTGTGGAACGAGTTGTACATACGCCACGACAAAGCTCCACCATTGACTTAAAGTTATACCGTGTAACTTTTGACTCTGACATTAAGCCTAAAATGAGCAGTGTTAGATGATTTTTCAGGCCAATATACAGTGACTGATGCGTGTCAGCAATCTGAGCGGGCTGCCCTCTGCAGAAACCAGACATGGTAACTTTGGAGAGGCGGGCCGTCGATGAAAGTGCTGTAAAGTAAGTTGTTTTACGGCTCCTCTTCCGTAAACACAGAAAGCTCTACTTTTCTCTCATTACTCGAAGCATAGTCATGGTGGAACAAAGTAAAAAGGTGAAAGTGATGTCTGAGCAGGGCAGAAAAAAAAAGAGGCAACGGCACGGCAGATAAAAAACATGAGTGGACATTGGAAAATAATTCAGTCGTTGGCGATTTCTGAAACACCAGTGTGGAAGCAAAATCCACTCTCTGTTTGCCAAAGTATCATTAGACTGGTAAGTAAGTTTGGCTGTTGTGTAAACAAACGAAAATGTGATGCTTTTCTTTTTTTAATTTTTAGTCAGCGTTTATTCAAAACAACGTCAATAAGAGCCGTATAAGCTGCCCATAGTTTCCTGTTAGCGAAACGTGGCAAGAATTACTAGACCAAAGCTAACGTGACTTTGCAGCAATAAATGTGTTCTCTGTAATTTATCTAAATATCAAAGAAGTCACAGAACGATCAGCAGTTTACTTGGTTTAGTTGTATGGTTTTCATACGCTGTTCAGAAGGAGGCAGAACCACTGTAATGTCCTGTAAGCTGAGCTAATCCAGACGTTCTCATAACAAACGTGAGTTTTGCCAAAGTTACGACTTCATTCAGTGCAAAAAACTGCAACTTGGTTTTGTGGCCGGTTTTGATTGCGCATTTATCTTTGCATCGTGCGTTTGTGTGTGTGATGTTTCAGCTATGTAAACATATATAATTAGAGACAGTTAGAGGCGCATACCTCCGCCAGGAGTATATTCTCCAATGGTGAAAAATCCTTCAGAAAATTCTTGAATCTTGATGGACTCATTTATTTCAATATCCAAACGCGGGAGAGGAGATTTAAATTTGCATCATTGCCGTGAGACCTGAGACATTGGCGGCGTTGCAGGTTTTAGCTCCTAGTGGCCAAAAGTTACACGGTATAACTTTAACATTGACCTGATATCTGTGAACATGTAAATAAGTGTTGGGACTCACATATTCCTGTGAGATCAGGTTTGTAACTGCAGCTGAGGGACAGAGGACAGAGACAAAGGGGTGAAGCTCAGAGGTAAGGCACCACATACATGTAAACATAAGAACTTTATGTGGCAAGGTATGCAACGGAGGGCCCGGGTGGGCTTTGAACCCCAGACCCCAGGTGAAAGTCATGCACGCTGACCATTCAGCCAAAGGGACATCCCTGTGGCCAAGTAGCCAGGGCACATGATCTGTCGGAGGCATAGTGACAGGACCGTCAACTGCCACATCTCTCCCCCTCATTCCACAAGCACGGCCTCGTGCTCCGCGCAGGGTGCCACCAATTAGGAATCCATGGACTGTTTACCAGCATTTCACATGCCGACAACGCCAGAATGTGGCAAGGTACGCAACAGAGGGCCGAATGTGGCAAGGTACGCAACAGAGGGCCGAATGTGGCAAGGTACGCAACAGAGGGCCTAAGCGGGCTTTGAACCCCAGACTCCCGGGTGAAAGCCATGCACGCTGATCATTCAGCCAAAGGGACATCCCTGTGGCCAAGTAGCCAGGACACCGGGGCACAGGACCGTCAACTGCCACATTTAATATGCACAGCCAGTGAAGCCAGGTGCTCTCTTTTATTATTGTCAGTCAAAAGTCGCAAAGAGGCGCCCTGAACCAGCTGCAGATGCAAGAATCAGTTCTGACTCACTCCAACATGAAAAGCATGCATAGCCAATCAAACCTCCAAAGCATTTGCACAGAGGTGCTGCTATCTCCAGCTCTCTGAACGATCTGTCAGGCCCAGGTTAACTCTCTAAAACTACCTGGTAAGACTTCTGAAAAGAACATGGTTTTGTTTACAATACACCCATTCACAGTCCTGAAAGGATCTGGAAGTGATGGCCAATAAATGGGGTGGGAGTGAGATTAAAAATGACAAAATTATGCAATGGTTTACCTACATCATTTAGTCCGATATGGTAGTCTGACGATGTGACACACCCACCCTTCATCCTGACTTTCACACTATAATTCTTCCAGTGGTGTTAAAAGCTGGTGTTGGATGTTCATAAGAGGTCCTATCATCCACTTTTAGTTAATAGCTGATCTTCATGACAGTTTGGTGTGTGTTTTATGCCATTTTCATACTAAAAGGCCCTGAAACAGCAGGAGACCTTGACTGGAAAGAACAAATACCCATTTAGTTTAAAAGAGAAAACAAGATAAAATTGGTCTAGTTTTCATTTCAGCACAGCTCTTATGGATTTGGATGGACTTTTGAAACCAACTTTTTTGACAACTGTCTCATTAAAATGACCATGAAGAGGCCTATGCTAGAGATATGCCACTGACTGACCATCAATAAGCACTGTTGTGTTGACAAATAAATACAAGCACTCATCAATGTGGTTGATCTAATTGGGACAATCATGGTTTACATCTCCCTTCTGGTAAAGTTCATAACCTAGTTACATTTTTGTATTAGAAAAATCCTCCATGGATGTTTTAGCTGGGGATTTCTGCCTTTTGTCAGCAGAATATCACTTACTGGGTCGGTTTTAGAGACAGCGCTTAAAGGAATAGTACACCCACAGAATAATATGCGTTCATTTTCTACTCACCCTCATGCTGAGTAAGACTCTGAAGCACTTTTTTAATGTCTCAAAGCCGGAGATCAGAAAGGCTTTTGTTTTCCCCCAACTTTCATATAATAGAGTTCACCGGCAACTGAATCAAAAAGGTCCATAAAAGTCCACATAAACTTGGCAATATTCCTCCATACTGCTCATCCATTGTAATCCAAGTGTCCTGAGTGGCTAGCGTCCATAATTTACTCGAAACAACATCATTTAGTATTTTTTTTATAGCTTGAACAGTAGTATATCTAGCTGCCGCAAAGAGTTCACAAAACACTACGGAAGCCGCGGCAGAGATTACGCTTTCTCTTTTTTTTTCCTTTCTTTGTTTTAAATCAATAGCCAACCCCTCTTGTGTTGGGTTTGTCCGCAGCTCGGTCACTCTTAGCACAATGTAAACAGCAAATTTCTTATTCTACGCTTGCATTATCGGCAGAGTAGGCGCTGAACTCCGCCGCTTCAGTAGTGTTGTGAACTCGCACGAACGCGCAAATAGAAACTGCAATGTAGTACTCTTTAGGCTATAAAAATATACTAAACAATGTTGTTTAGAGTAAATTATGGACGCTATCCACTCAGGTTACTTGGATTACATTGGAAGACCAGTATGGAGGAATGCTACCACGTTTTTGTGGACTTTTGTGGACCTCTTTGCTTCAGTTGCCAGTGAACTGCATTAAGAAAGCATCTCTGAGTCCAGGTCCTTCTTGGTCATTACCCAAGCAGAGAAAGCTCTAAAATGTTTCCTCTGTACATATGAAAGTGGTCTCAGAAAGTTGGTTAATCAAAATTACTCGCTGGATTCCTCCTGTCTGCAAGCAGGCCTGTGTGCTGCATATTGGTCTTCATTTAATATAGCTATACCAGGTAGCTCATACACCCCAGCAAACATTTCTAAACAGAGGTTAAACCTCCCCCTTTGAAGGATTATTCTGAGAATCAATTTAGACTTAGATGAGTGCTAATCACCATTCTTGCATCTGGTTTAGTTTAATCCAGAATAGGCTGTTTAAGCCAAGTGACTATGATTCAAGTCAGTTTAATCCTACCCAGAGGTGAGAATTGCCACGTCATGTATTTGTTCTGCCCAGCCACTGAACCAGGTAAGTCCGATCATCACAATGGTCACCTCTGACCATACCATACCAATTAAACAGGCATTTTAGTCTGGGATTAGCCTTAGAGAAATAGTAAGTCCACAGAATTATGTGCCTTCATTTTCTACTCCCTCTCATGCTGAGCAAGACTCTGGAGCACTTTTTTAATATCTCAAATGCAGCCGGAGATCGAACAGGTTTTTTGTTTCCCCCCAACTTTCATATAATGCAGCATTTAAGCCCTCAAACCCAAGGCTCCTGTCAAATGAGCACCACTGCTTTCCAATTACGACTACTCGCAGCCAAGGCAGGGTTTCCACAGCTGCTGAGTACTGTATCTTCTGCGTCGTGGTGCTCTATCTGGGTGGTTGGCTTCCAGCTGGATCCTGTGGTGGTGGTCTCTGTTGCCCGGGCTCCGCCGGGTATAAGGCAGCACAGTCACATGGCAAGGGTTGTCATGCCAACTGCTGGGGAGGCCAAACTCAAATACAAAACAACAACAACAACAAAAAAACCCCACAAACCAAACCATGCAAAGAAAAAAACACAAAATCATGTTCTCCTTTTAGGCTGCATCACAAATGTATGGATGATTTTTGTAATTCATGCATATGTCACTCGCGCATGCTCGCAACTGTTGCTGAAGGTCAGAAAAGCTTTGGAGGCCCATTGGAGTAGAATAGACTGGTTTCCGTGGGGTTAATCACAACAATTCTGGACTGTTTTTGTATTTTTGACTGTTTTAATGGACGAGGGGAGAACTCCCCTAGATGGGGAATACTTTTTTACTGGTTTCCCATGAAGAAACACCAGTGATCGGCCTGGATTTGTACATCACCGTGTTAAAACTGGACACATTCACTGCAACTACCACTCTGCAGCCTCCTGTTGGCGTCTCCCAAAGACGTAGAATATACCAGTAATCTTTTTGTGGAAATAAGGACTATGACGACAGACAACGGCTCCGGTAAGAGGTAACAGAGTCAGTCATCAGGAAATTATGAAGGTATGCACCGATGTTCTGTCAGTTTAATACACTGTACAATGTCAGATCGGTTTAATGTAGCTCATGTTTAACTGCGGTAGGCAACCTAGTGGTACTAGTACACCAGACTGCTAACAGAGAACTTTCAGCCAGCGGCGGCGGACATTTCCCTTTTTTTTTGTTTTTTCATTTAAGGGTTCATTTGTTGAAGAAATGGGTCAGTTACATTCCCCGGCGATTGACTCGGTTCTGCCTCCTTCTCATGCCGTTGTCTTGCATCGTCCCACAGTATTTCCACAGAAAAATTATGTTCCACATCTTTGTGATCATCAGACACCGACAGGAGGCTGCTGAGCAGGTGTTTTAACACGGTGACTGAAAACATCTAGGCCTATCGCTGGTGTTTCTTCATGGGAAACCAGTAAAAACTTATTCCCCATCGAGGAAAGTTCCCCCCTTGTCCATTAAAGCAGTCAAAAATACAAAGAGTCCGGCATTGTTGTGATTAGCCCCATAAAGACCAGTCTCTATTCTATTCCAATGGGCCTCCAAAGCTTTCTGACCTTCAGCGGCAGTTGCAAACATGCACGAGTGACGTATGCATAAATTACAAAAGGGTCTATTAACATTAAGTCTCAGAGCACACCTGACTTCTGTCCATAAAGGTTATGAACAAGATCGGTGACAAAGGGCAGCCTTGGCGGAGTCCAGTCCTCACCGGAAATGGATTAGACTTACAGCCAGAAATGCAGACCAAGCTCTGGCTCTGTCGTACAGGGGCCATACAGCTCGAACAAGGGGGCCCAGCACTCCATACTCCCGGAGCACCCCCCACAGGAGTCCCCGGGGGACATGATCGAATCCCTTCTCCAAGTCCATTATGTCTATCTAAAGTAAAAAAAGTTCTTCACACATGAGTATGAGTTAATATTTCCACAGATTTATTTGACCTGGGCATCTTTGTGTTCCCATGATGATGACTGCTTTCCTTTTTCAGTGGAAGGGCGTCCCGTTCTCCCATCCTCCACAGCTGCGAGTGTGACTTCATTAGGAGTGACACTAGGTGGTGAAGGGGTAGTATATAGGGGGCGGTATAAGATTAGGCCATGTTGCAGAATGGAACGGGGTAGTAACAAAGCATGATGGGAAATATTCAAACCAACCCACTCCAGGACCAGCTACAGCAAATCCGTCAGACTTTCAGATTAAAACTTATTATTTCGTAGTATACAGGTACTACCCCAAAATTAGAATATCCTGAAAAAGTTCATGTATTTCTATAATTCAACTTAAAAGGTGCAATTTACATATTGTATAGACAAATAATATGTGAATCAGTATATTTCAAGCTTTTATTTGTTTGGATGTGGCTGATTAGGACTTGCAGCTTAAGAAAACCTCAAATTCAAAAACGCAAAAAATGAGAATACTGCATAAAATCAATCAGAGAAGGGTTTTATATACAAAAATATCAGGTCTCCTAAAGTAAAATCTTGCATCTGTACTTAGTACTTGGTGGGGGCCCCTTTAATGACTGCCTTAACCCGGCGTGGCATGGATGCTACCAGCTTCTGTCATATCTCATGTGTTATGGAAGACCAGCATGCTTCAATCACAGCCCTGAGCTCTTCTCTATTGTTTGGTCTCTTCCTGTTTAGCTTTTTCTTGACAATACCCCACAGATTTTCAATGGGGTTCAGGTCAGTTGAGTTTGCGGGCCAATCAAGCAAGGTAATCCCATGGTTGTTGAACCAGGATTTTGTACCTTTGGCAGTCTGGGCAGGTGCCACGTCCTGCTGGAAGATGAAGTCTGCATCCCCATACAGCTGGTCCTCTGAAGCAAGCATGAAGTGCTCCAAAATGTCCTGGTAGACGGCTGCATTTATGCTGGACTTGATGAAGCACAGAGGACCAACACCAGCAGCTGCAATGGATCCCCAGGTCATCACAGACTGGGGAAACTTAACACTGGACTTTATGCATCTTCTATCTAGCACCTCTCTGGTCTTCCTCAAGACTCTGGGACCTTTGTTTCCAAATGAGATGCAAAACTTGCTCTCATCAGAAAAGAGGACTTTTGACCACTGGGCAACAGACCAGTCCTTCTTTCTCTAGCCCAGCTAAGGCGCTTCTGGCCTTGCTTGCTGTTGAGGAGTGGCTTGACAACGGGAATTCAACATTTGAAGCCCGTGTCCAGCATCCGCCTGCGTGTTGTTTCTCTTGAAGTAGCAACTCCAGCCTCAGTCCTCATGAAGTCCTCCACACTTTTGAAAGGCCCTTTCCTGACCATCTTCTCCAGGCTGCTGTCAGCCCTCCGGCTTGTACACTGTTTTCTTCCACACTTCTTCCTTCCACTTAACTGTCCATTAATGTGCTTTGAGACAGCATTCAGAGAACAACCAGCTTCTTTTGCTATCACTTTTTGTGTCTTTCCCACCTTGTGCAGGGAGTCAATGATGGTTTTCTGCACAACTGTCAGATCAGCAGTCTTCTCCATGATTGTTAATTCTTCTAAACCAAGACAGAGACTTTTTAAAGGCTCAGCGCACTTTTGCAGGTGTTTTGGTTTACTTATCTGATGAGACTGGGACACTCTGAACCTACAATACTGGAGCTTTTCACAGTATTCTAATTTTTTGAGTTTTTGATTTACAGGTTTTCTTAAGCTGCAAGTCCTAATCAGCAACATCCAAACAAATAAAAGCTTGAAATATATTGATTCACATATTATTTGTCTATACAATATGTAAATTGCACCTTTTAAGTTGAATTACGGAAATACGTAAATTTTTTTCCGGATATTCTCATTTTTTGGGTAGTACCTGTATGTGAAGTAATGAAATAAGATTAAATAGTCTGAGCAAATGCAGTAAACATACAAGTATACTCATAAGCACACATTTATGGCATTACATGTAAAAAAAAATGTGTAAATATAACAGAATTACTATGCCTGAAGTGTGTTTCTGTTTTTATTTGCCTTATAATGAGCAACTGCTCCAAGCACTCCAGCCTTGGAGGGAGAGGAGGACGTTGTAGCTGGTTCAATGAAGTCAGAAGTTTTCATAATGTTGTAAATTTTTGTTACATATTAGCCCAGCATGAAAAGAATCCTTTCAAAGTATAACTGCATCTGATAAAGTAATAACACAAGAATAAGAATGATTTTATTCAGCAATTTGTGCGTCAGAACAAGGTATGCTTACTATAGATCCTTTCAGCTTGATGTCACCACCGTGCGCATTGCCATTTTTGGGGTTAAGTGGTCACAACCTACAGACCACCTGTGGATAGACAACTGTGTTTTGTCCGTACTCCTGTTCCTATTTGTAAACCATTAACAATGATTCATTGTTGTGTTGTCAGTGGATGTAAAAGCTGTTCTACTGACCCTGTGTGGTGAAAGTTTTTGTCCATTCCAGCCATACGTTTGACCGAGGGCGCGCGAATGAAAGATCTTTTGAGACAAAGGCGGACATTGTGACTTGCTCGGATCAACGGCAAAAACTTCCAACCCTCAAAACATTCCAAAATGTGCTCTGATCACTTAAACGCAGGTACGATAATTTGTAGATCACTTTGTGGTCCACTACATGTGGATTTGTGCTTTTATAACAAGGGTTAGGGTAATGTATATATGTGTGTGTGGGTAATGTGGTCCCACCCTCACAGTTGATTCAATTTTCTTTTAGGTGCATGTACAACTATAATTTTGAACATATTAGGAATGAGGAGAAACCTTGATTAGTAGACATGAGATAAGAGATGGTAGGGGAAACAGTGTGGTTATAACTTAACCATTAACAAATTACCAAAATTTACATCAACACGTCTGCTTGAGGAGACTGTTAGTATTGTGCAAAGTAGCATCGTCCTGACTAACCTTTACAAGAAGAAGAGCCCTCCCGTTGATGTCAACATGACAAACGTCCATCACCCAACCACATACAAAATAATTGTATGTTTTGAGGGATTTGTAAGTTTTCAGCTCCTCCAGCATGTACGAGCTTTTACTTGTTACCAGGTAATTAAAAATGTCCGCATAGGCAACTTCTGGGAAAGCGTTCCGGTCTCTCGACCAATCACTTGGGGCAAAGTCGTCATTGTATGGATCTCTGCCACGAATAAGTTCTTAGTTTTTAGTCATACCTTTCCTGAGATGCGAAATCCAAACTGTCCTTAGTGCCTTGTTTGCTCTCAGTAAGGTCTCAGTCTGCAGCAAAGAAGCAAAGTGGTGGTTTTTAGCTGCTAACAGCAAGTCCAAACATGTCTTACCTTTATCCCGCCGCTTAGGAGGCTAATTGTCATTAGCTCTTGTTAGTTTAGAGTTAGCTTGGTTAGCATTTAGTCCAGAATACACACTTTTTTTTGTCTACTTACAAAGCAACGAAGTCATGTTGCTGGCAAACTCTACATCAGTATTGTTGCACATTACATTGTTTACATCTTTTGACCCAAAAAATGGCGAACAGGCCCCGACATCCGGGTATTAGTAGACACAGTGGAAAGGGTCTATACTGGCTTTGCTACAATTAAAACAAACAGAATTATCCCATTATTGGCTTTTATTTCGCTATTGGTTGCTACACACCAAAACAAAAACAGCTAAAATGATGTTTTCATATACAGTAATGTGTCAAAGCAACAACAAATCAACTATCTACTGCCAATAAATACATGTCAGTCTGACGAAGGAAACAGGCTGTTAGACAGGAGACATGTTAGCAAGGCCAGTTTGGACGTAGTCGTGGTAGATTTACACAATTTCATATAAATGCAGTGTTTGAAGCAGCCAGGTTGGTGCGGTTAGTTTTCATGAAGCTGTTGCACAGAAGACTGACCTGTCTTTTTTTCTACTTCTTTAAAAAAAAAAAATACAGAATCAAAATAAGGAGGTTTGAGAAAAAATGCCCACTGTGGACAGCAGTGGTGAGAGCAGAGTGTGGACGTGAAATCTCACATACGCTTGACATTTACAATGCACCTACATTACTGTGACTTTACAGTCTGTGTGCCATTCACACTCTTTAAGCCTGTCCTGCAGCTGATTTCCCACAGGGACATTTGGTGAAACTGTGTGCACAGAGGCAACGGCTGTGAGTTATAGCACAGTCCGAACGCTCAAAATAAACATGTCAGTGTGCCTGTGTTGCATTTTCATGCTAAGCTCAAAGTTTGACTTGCTACCTGCTTCTGATCGGAGATAAATCTTCACGTGCCTGTCGGTTAATCTGCTGTGAATGAAGCTGTAGATGCAGAGAGCAGAGGTTATTTACACCATGGAGCAGATGAATTGAAGCTTGCGGCAGAAACCAAATAATTATAGTAAACACAGGAATGTGTTTTCCCTCTTTTGACGATGATGGATGATGTCTCACACATGCGTTTGATTGGGACTTTCTCATTGTGGTAATTTAGGAATGCCAGAATGGACGCTAGCTCCTTCATTGCCAAACTGTAAACATCATCACAACAACGAACCATTTCATGGCGAACGTTTCCATTCATGTGCGGGAAACGATTAGGGAGGATGTCGACGCTTCAGCAGCAGCAGTACCGACTCAAACGGCAGCTCGGGTTGGAGGCTGGCTAAGAAAATTCTACATGGTTTTGTCCACTTCCTGTTTAGATGAGTGTGAACCGTGCCAGCTGCCTGGGTTTCACACCAATAGCACTGCTGATGTGAGACACACTTGTAATAGCTGAGGTCAGAGAGCAGACCACACTTCCCATCATCAACCAGTAGCAGAGTCCAAACTCAGATTTCTTCCCAGCATCTGCTAAGCCACACTCTCATCACATGTTACAGGTATAAAGTAGGGCTGTCAAAAGATTAATCGTGATTAAACTTTACTTTTATCACTTCTAGAACATATTTAGGATGAAAGGTGTCTCAGCAGGAATTGTGCGTTTATCTACTGAAACCCTGTCCTTACATGTCTCCCTAAAGTCCTTCAGATGGCGGCAGTTTAGTCCAGAGTGATGCTGTTCCAGTCGTCACAGGCTGACTTCAACTGTCTTAATGTGAAGCTGAAATCGGGGTCTAAGTCCTGGACTGCTCCCAGGTTTCTGGCTTGGTTTTAGCCTTTAAGTTGTAAAACAAAAGTTAATCTATTTTCTAAATTGATCTCTTGTTTGACAATGGGATTAATGTAGGATTAATCTTTTGACATATATCGTTTAAAAATGTTTTATCAGTCCTGATGGTGATGCACTAATCAGGAAATCACAATGTTGTAGCTATTTTTGAGGTTATTCCACCTCAATTTTTTTCAGAGGGGTGGTATCAACCATTTACAACTACATCTCCTAATGGCTTACATGGGATGGCCGTGATGGATGTCAGAAGTGAACGATGGCTGTGTGAACAGCAAGGGGCAAATGCTGGAGAACAGTGAGCCCACTTACAAAAATTGTAATTCTTTCTTGATCCGCTGGGGGCCCCAAAACAGAATAAATCCCCACAGACTCCCATGTTAAAAAAACCAACTTCACAGCAGAAATAAACATGTTTACAACCTGGTTCCAAACATCATTTTAGGTTTAACAGGTCAAGCTTACCCTCATGTCAACTGTAAGGGGGGGAATTTTTTTTTTTATAACTCATCTGTTTAGATTTTTTTAAATCTTGAAATTACACATAATTAGAGGCGTGTTCTTTTGAATTTTTTTTGTTTTCTCTCTCTCTCTCTCTCTTTTTTAACTTGTCCTGTCCAGCATCGTCGTAAGCAGAATGATGATCTGGCTGCTTTATTGAGTTGAAAAGATTTGCTTTGCTGAGGGGCTTTATGAATATAAGGCTTCTGTTGATATTCTGAGTTTATTCATTTTGTTTCTGTAATTATTTGTTCATAACTGCATTTTACATCATATTGCTGGGCTTGACAAGGAGAAAATGAAAGTCGTTTTCATATGGCGGAGGATGTCCTTTTGATTGACAGGTGGCAGACCGGATGTCGGCCTGCGGTCGGTGGCTAGCAGTTGGCGCCTTGTTTGCGCTCGGTAAGGTCTCGGTCTGCAGCAAAGTAGCAAAATGGTGGTTTTTAGCTGCTAACAGCAAGTCCAAACATGTCTTACCTTTATTCCACCGCTTAGGAGGCTAATCGTCATTAGCTATTGTTAATTTAGAGTTAGCTTGGTTAGCATTTAGTCCAGAATACATTCGCTGTCAATCATTTGCCCTGAAGCCACGCTTTGCCGATTTTAGTATTTTCTGAGAGTGATGACACACGTGACACAGAAAGATGGTGATGGCGGGACACGCCCAACTGGCTTCATTTTCCCCTGTTCAGACGTGACCAGATACTACGTCCATTTTTTTTACAGTCTTTGGTGAACGGAGGGAAAAAATAGCGACTGTGATTCTTTTTATTGGTTTTTCCAATTGTTTTGAGAATATGGCCATGGCTGCTACCAGAGCATATAAAAGCCCAGTCAAAAGTATTCACAAAGCCAAACCCTTCAGGGTTATCAGGACTTTACTGAGTTTTGAGACAAAGTTTAAAACTCACTTCAGTTCTATCGTGATAAACTCCTGTCCTGTAGTGGTACATGATGTAAGGAATTTCAGAACCACTGATGTAGAGTGGTAGCAACATAAAATATATGCAAGTGGCAGCTAGAAAACAAACAGGGTGATAAGTTGGATCATTGATGCAATAACAGCAGAAAAACTCTGCTTGCTAGTTCAGTAGAAATGAATGAACAGAAACAGGTTTTGTAGTGGTTGCGGGAATTTAATAAAGCAAACAATCCCTCAGTGTTTCTACTGTGTGATGACAGCGTCACAGCACGATACACACACACTGACACAGACACACACATCCACTGTCCAGAAACAAGATGCTGGTGGGACAACAGCAGCAGTACCAACACTGTGCTGACAGGGGGCGCCAGAGACCCGAGCATCCTGCTCTGGACTGGAAACTCAGCTTGGTTTAGAGCTCCTCGGACTGGGAACCATGATGAAATGGAGGCAACAGACAACATGCACATCATGATTACTGCTCCTCCTTTTAATCATCATAGTATCAAGTTTGGAAAAAAGTTACGGTGAAAGAACTAATGAGTGTGTGATTCTGTATTCTTTATGGAGGTTGTATAAAGACCTGAAATAGACTGTGCTGTAATTGTAATGTGTAGAACTGAAAATAAGAACTGATCAAATGTATTTTCTTTAACTTAGATTTTTGGGAGCACAGGAAGAAAAACAGCTTGGACTTTACATTTAATAACAATTAGAATATTAATTTCTTTTGTTTGTTTAACATTAATTTAATTAATTTTACTGCAATTTTTCTTTGGAAGTAATGAAGCACACTTAATTAAATTTTTCATTTAATTTAATCTAAGACTAAACTAAACTTATGTTTGATGATTTTAAAAGATCCAAAAAATGAATATTGATTATAATTTTAATTTATTTTTAAATATTAAAAGTGCTTTGCAAAGTAACTTTTAATCAGAATTAAATGGAAAGTGTGAGAACCTTCTTGTTCGTTGTACGTCTTGTCCTCGCCTACGGTGAATCCAAATGCAGCGTCACCTCTGGAGAGATTGGGAACATTATTCAAAAGGTTTGGCCCGTTTGGCTATGGTGCAACAACGTGACCACGATCTCGATCCGGGAGACCACCCCCACCCCCAGCCGAACCGAATCCCCAAATGGACCGAGACTTCCGGACTATCCTTTCTGAATACACCCTAGAGGCCCATTTATGCTCGACGCAGAAGACGGATACGCAGACGGATGGACAGTTTCGTATGTCGTCTGCGTCGGTCACTGTACGTGATTTGGTGTGTTTTCGAGGGGCTTGTTGGTCCATCACTCGACACAGAAGACGGAGCTATACCACCGGAAACCGCAGGGTTAGTGTTGAGCCATGGAACTGATATGCAGGAACAAACCAGAGAAGAAGAACAGGAACTGGAAAAAATAATACAAAAGCACAATTAAAAGCCAGAGAAAGAAGACGCCAAACAAACAGAGAATCTGTAGACATGGATGGAGCTTCTGAGGAGAGGCTTTGCAAGTGTGTCTGAAAATACGCTCATGTATGACATCACATCACCAGGGCACAGGGACAGACAGCACTGCCGCCTAGCGGACAAACTGGTTTATGAGCAATGGGAATGCAGAAGACGCATGGAAGTATTGTCGGGTTGCGCTACGACAGTATGAAGGCAGCCACACAGGGCATCGCAGAAAGCGGGCATCGCCATTTACATACGTAGGGGGGCATAAATGGGCCTTAATTTGTTGTCTGTATTGCACACTTGTTCACTTTAAACTTAGCAAGTGCAGCTGTAACCTCCCGTGGTGTTTCTTTTTGTAGGATTACACATCTGTTGCAGCTGTCTGCCCCTGTCAGGGACTCCATGACACCTCGTCAGACTGTAAATGGTAACAGAAATGTGATATTCAAGACTTCTTTATAGAATGCAGCTTTCATGAATGGCTGTGTCGATCTGGTAGACACACACTAATGATTACTTTTCAACATTTCTGCATAGCAGAATTAGCGGTGATTGCAGACCGAATGTATGAAATCAGACATGTTTCTGCTCTCCGAGGGTCGTATTGTAGCAGAGAAAGATCAACACTGTCAGCATCCCCAGGACCTCTTTCTGTTGCCTCTCATCCAGTCAGCTGGTGGGAAAACATCAACAACTTCATCAACACACTGAACAAGAGCTGATGATTTCACACAGACGATTCTGATATTTTACCCAATGACCGTTAACACCCTTCACTCCAGCATAACAAGGTTTAGAGGTTTCATTCCAAAAGACGACTTTTAATTAGTTTAAGAAAAAACTTGTCTTGGCTAAACTTGGGAACACTATCATGTCTGAAAACACATGAAGACAAGTCAGGATGGAAGGATGATGATAAATGAGGAAAAAAGACAAAGGTCTGGACAGAGACAACAAAATATACTTAAAATTTAATGCAGTAGCTTCAAAAAAGAAGAAAAATCTCAGAATATTGCAAACTTTCGGGACTAAAGTTGGGGATCCATAAACTCGCTGAGAGTTGGTGGAGAAAGTTGGGGGTCAGAGGTCAGACTGATCAAAACAATGACTTTTGTTATGCAACACAAGTTGCCATGTTCGTTTGCTGCCAACATATTTATAGCAGCAAATTGTTGGCAGATCGTAGTCTTGGCAAGTTTTCCACCTTCCTTCTTGAAAAATCTAAAGTATCACTAAAGTCATGAGTTGTGTCATCAGAGGTTTGCTGAATATCTCCTCTTCACCCGTTGTCTAGTAACCCTCCATATCGGTCTGCTAGTCATGTGACATTTGTTGCTAAGACGCCATTTTAAAAAAGTCAGTGGCCCCCATTTATCAATCAAGCGTGGAAATGAGCGCACCTCTGATCATAAAAATGATCTTATGATTGGATCCACGTGTGATTTATAAAATGTTCGTGTCTGACCAAACAACAGAATCTACGTCAGAAATCCATCATCATCCATTTGTTTCTACCCTGAAGCAGCAGCGCTGACAGGTGGAGGCTGGTCGGATCCAGCCTGACTCGGACTGTCGGATCTGAGCCTGACCCAGACAGGGACAGAAGAAATGATAACTTTCATTAGCTAAGCTAAGAAGCAGTCTACTGACTGAGCACTTACACAACTTTAAGGTACAGATTACTTAATAGAAACGACGGATTGCCTCCTGTCTCCTCGTGTCTCCAGTGGGAGCTGCAGGGTGTCGTGTCAGCTGGCAGATCTTGACAGCAGAGTGTTATGACTTTTGATGAAGGCGACAACTGATCGACAAGCATGCCAAGGTAAATCACACCTTATTATCTCACTGTTGATGTCTGAATCAAGAAGGGAAACTAGGCTGCTTGTAAGAAGACTGACAGTCGGGCTGCAGAAAGGCGCAGGTGCATGTGTCAGACCAGCAGGAAACGCTGCTACTCAGAGAAAGTCTGCAACACAACCCTGACCTGTGTGGATCTGTATGGCATCGCTCTGACAGCGGATGGAGCTCCTCCCCCCCCCCCAAGACTTTGTTGACAAGTTAAAGAACAGATCCAGAATAAACATTATGCGCAGCCAGAAGGGCAGATGCGCTGGAAACTGCAGCTCCCACTGGAGACACGGCGGAGAAGGAGGCGATCCGCCGTTTCTGTTAAATAATCTGTACCTTAAAGTTGTATCAGTGCTCAGTCGGTAGACTGTTTCTTAGCTTAGCTAATGAAAGTTATCGTTTCTTCTGTCCCTGTCCGGGTCAGGATGGGTGCACCTTAGACCGCGTCCTCGCTCTGCTGTTTGGGGAAAATCACCTACCCACCATGTGTCTCTTCGTTGTGATTGTCCGAGTTTGTGCTTATTTGTATGATGTGTTTTTTTTTTTGTCTCCTACAGATCTGGGCATGAAAAAGTTCCCCTTTCAGCCGACTGCCAGCCACTTACCAGCGACTTGTCTGCTAATTCAATCGCATAGAGAAACACCTGTGTGCCCAGGGGAAATGATTTCAGAGCAGAAATGAATGCCCGGAACAAGGACGTTTCTACACGCCAAGTTTGGACACCATACGTGATGGCGTATTTGTGGAACAAGTCGTTCAGCCAGTGATGGTGCAGTTATGGTGCACTATTAGTGCACCACTTCTGGAAGAAAAAGGAGGAACTTTTTCATGCCCACATCTGTACAATGAGACATTGTAGCAAAACTGCCAGGAGATGTCTTGAGACATTTGAGACCTGTTCGAGACGGTCAGGAAGAGCTCCATCTGCTGGAAGCGGGAGCAGTCTCGTCTTTGACTCTGTCTATAATAAAAGATGCATTCTCAGCCTTCTGTAAGTGCTTCTGTGGTCAACATCTTGGAATTAT
Source organism: Atherinomorus stipes (assembly GCA_023101725.1). Classification (NCBI taxonomy): domain Eukaryota; kingdom Metazoa; phylum Chordata; class Actinopteri; order Atheriniformes; family Atherinidae; genus Atherinomorus; species Atherinomorus stipes. The sequence goes on from JALJCO010004801.1 coordinate 158,856, forward strand.
ACTTGATAAATTATTTTTAGATTGCATTCCCAAGTGATTGGAATCTGTATTAAGCATTGACAGATTAATAAACCCAGTCCTCTCAAGATTTCTGCTCGACACTCGCGGATGACGAACGAGGCCGGTGTGAATTTTGCATGCTGAGACTTTCACCGACACAGCACCAGTGTGACAGTGTGAGGTCATGTCACTATGCCTCAGATTGATAATGCGCCCTGGCTACTTGGCCACAGGGATGTCCTTTTGGCTGACTCTCACCCGGGAGTCTGTGGGAACAAATCCCGCCTGGGCGCTCATTGCGTACTTTTCCACACTAGCAAGACTTCAGGTTTATAACATCGAGGTGGAATCGAGCACACGGGCTTGAGCATAACATCCCTAGTGCAAAGCCCGAGACTTTATGGATAAAAAAACATGGTTAACAACACAACTGAGCTTTCACGCCCCTGAAATGATTTGATTTCATTTTGACTTTCAGTGAAATCAGACTGACTCTATCAGCTGATAGCTATCAGCGACTTGGCTGCTGTGTGACATAATTGTGGAGATTTTATTACAATTCCTTCAGTAAATCTGATCGGAAAGAGTGCCAGGATGAGTGTGTGCTAATTAGAAAGTGGTTGGGGCGATTCTGCTGGGTGGCGCTTTCCTGGATGAATTTACATAAAAAGGCAGAGTACTTAGGTGTACTCACGGGAAATACAGTGACCGAACATGTTCGGCAAATTTTAGATCTAAGTAGGCCACCGAAAATCTTCAGGAAATTGGTTCGAAAGGTGTTAAAAGCAACGTCTTATTTCTCTAAATTATAATTTAGCAAATTTTATTCAGCATTATTTTTTCAGTTTCTTGTTATTTAAATAACTTTAGTAAATTTAACGTAACTTTGAGGACAACTTGAAATGCCAATGACAAGTTAGGAAGCAAACTGGTGTGGTGATACTGGTGATCCATGGCTGGTGGCACCTCGGCCTCCCTCTATCTCCATCCATGCACCTGCTCCTTCAAAGATTAAGGCCCTGTCCCAACACCCACTCTTCCACCCTTGTGCCCCTAGAGTGCACGCTCCCGTCGAAGGTTTAAGTGCGTAGTGTGTCCCAATTCTCCAGTTCTTCTCCAGTGTGGAAGTCCGCTACGCCCCCTTTGCGCATTTAATCCACACTTTGGTGAAGTCCACATGGATACGGACTTCACCAAAGCATATTGCCCATAATTTATTTCTGCGTGTGACATTTTGAACCATAAAGGCAGAACATGGCCATGTTTGGTCATTGAGCTCCTGCTTGTGGTGAAAAAAAAAAAGTGATGTCAGATGTAAATATTGAAATATTTAATCTTTTACTGCCGTTGGTGAAATAATTACTGAAGTTTGCCCCGTTATTTCAAAATATGCTTTCATATTAAAATTCAAAGCATTTGAATAATGAAAGTAATCAGTTTACTGATAAAAGTAGCTATATTACATTTTTATTTAACTTTATTTCAACAGGTAAGTCCCATTGAGACACAGCGTCTTTAACAAGAGAGACCTGTTTACCTGTCATACATGTTTTTTTATGGACATGTGGACATTTATGGACATTCTATGCTAACAATAACAGTCACAGAGCAGAAAATGTAATCATTATTATACATTTAGTTTAGAATGTAACAGTTCTTTAACCGTCTACTGGTGAAATTCTACAGCCACATGCATAAAATATTTCAGTTATTCATTTATTGATTACATAACATATGTGGATTTCATAACATATATTTTACAAGAACAGTGATAATAGCTGGGATAGGCTACAGCAGCCCCCCGACCCTGAACTGTATAAGCAGTACAGAAAATGACTGACTTCGTTCTGTTTAGGTGTGAAAATGACGTCTCTTCACCAGGAACAGAGAGGAAGCTGAGTTTGGAAGCAGTGACATGAAATGACGTTGTGGTGCAAGATGATGGAGGAACCATCACTGTCCCAGTTCTGCCTTTTTCCAGCACTAACCTGCACACTCCAACCCTTCATGTGCACTTCCGCCAAGTGCGCACGTCATACAGGGGTGTAGGGTATTGTGACAGGGCCTTAGTGATACCCCTGTAGGTCCGCTTCACCTGGATTTGGTGAAGGACAGAAAATCACACGATCTTCTAAATATGGTATTTTTTTTATTTTGTTCTACTTTGTTTTATCCTCAACTTTATCAATAAGAAAAATCTTTTTCCGACATTACATCAGCTCAGACGTACTGAGGGTTATGTGTCCTGACATGACACCATGAAAGTGGAAACATTTAAATCAACCTGAGACAGAAGAGGCAGACAGAGGGACAGACAGAGACATTCGGATGGATCATCGTGGAGAGACGATGCCGCCCGGACGACTGAAGAGGGCAGTGTTTGTCTTCCTACTGCGCTGCACCTCCATGGTGGGAACACCAGAAAAAAGCCTCTCATCCATAATTACTCTCAGAATCCAGGAGGCTCTCTGCATATTAATACGGAGCATTAATATCTTTACAATTATAAAAAAGTGAAAAAAGAAAAATAACTTGGAATTTACAGATTAGTTTAGGTCTTATAAATCATATGTGTTTTGTAGAGCAAAAGATTTGTTTGCAGTTTGCAGGTCTGGTCATTAGTAATGGAGCTGAATATAATCTCCATTTTATCCTGCTAATGTGTGTTTCAGTATTTTTCTTTATTCATGTGTGTGTGTGTGTGTGTGTGTGTGTGTGTGTGTGTGTGTGTGTGTGGCTGGGAAAGCTTTGAGGTTTCTCTTTATCACCAGTGCATCTGTGTTCTTTCATTTATTTACCTAAAATGTTTTCTTGGGAGCTACATTGCGTTGTTTTTATTTATTTATTTTTTTGCGCGGTATATTTTTGGGAGCAGTCATGTCTGCGTGCACGGGTTTGCCTTCCTCGTCAGACCTGTTATTTAAGCAGGTTTGCTCCATCCCAGCCGTTCCTCTGCACAACCTCATTCCTCCTCCTCACAATATGGCTTAAAGCTTCATCATCATCGCCTATTGATTCCCCATCATCATCACCACAACTGTCTGCGTGGTGGTTGAGGTGCAGCTAAATGCGACCATCACTTTGATCTGAACAAGGTCAGAGGAATCAATCGCCTTTGATCGGAGACTTGCTCCAAGAAGCAGCATTTTCCACCCAGAGCCGACAGTATCCTCTAAACAAGTTCACCGATCCAGTCGTGGACGTTCGTCCAGCTCTCTGCTGGCATCTGGACCACCTGCCATCATCAGTGGCTTTTACTTTCTTTAACGTGAAAGCTGAATCCATAAATGACAGAAGACAGTGTTTGGTCAAAGGAAAAGCAGTCAGGAAGTCCAGAAGTTTGGATGTTTTTAGAAGGGTTGTCTTAACCTGATTTACATCATCTGGGTGGTTAAAAAAGTACACGGGGGGTGTTCCTTTCCTCACGCACTTCAATTGAGTAAGGGGAAAGATATAGGGGAATTGTAGGTTAGAGGAAAAAAGGAGAAAAGAGAAAGGGGGGGGGGAGTTTGAAGGAGGGGGGGATGGGCGTTTTTGGGATTTTTTTTACATTGGAAAAACGGACAAAAATAAACCGCACAGTCCGCCGGTAGTGAGATATATTAAATAAATTATAAAACTTTGGGTGGGGGGGGTGGTGGGTGGGGGGGGAAGGGGAGGGGGGGGGGGGGAAGGAAGGAACACAAAAAAAAAAAAAAAAAAAAAAAAATAGATCTACCAAAAAAAGAGGGGAAGGGTTGTCTGGGACCGTAGCCTGAAACAAGAGGCGGTCCAATGAGGACGGGGGGCTGCAGGACCGGACCAGTGATGCTGCGATGTGCATCGTGGGTTTGTCATACATGGATGTTAGTCGCAGCTAACTCCGTCTGCTTTGTTTGTTTTATTTGGATCCCCATTAGCTGCAGCAAAACTGCAGCTATTCTTCCTGGGTCTGACACATCGCATGAAATACATTCCTCAAGAAGTTAATGAAACAAATCACAGAAGGTTTATTTAATTTAGTTTAAATTAAATTAAATTAAATTAAATTAAATGAGCAAAAAAATCACAAAATTAATATAAAAACTAGAGATGTCCCGATGCCACTTTTTTGCCAACCAAGTACAAGTTTGAGTACTTGCATTTGAGTACTTGCTGATACCGAGTACCGATCTGAGTACCGAATTAATGGGGAAAAGTGAAATAAGTGAAAGGCTTTCTTTTCTTTTTTTTTCTTTTTTTTTTTTTTTTTTTTTTTTTTTTTTTTTTTTTTTTTTCTTTCTCTTTTCTTTCTTTCTTTCTTTCTTTGTTATTTGTTTTAAATAAAGAGAAGCATCTCTGAAGCTCAGGTGTGATGCGGGCATGTTTGTTTGTTCTGGGATATCACAACGAGAGAAGGTAAATGTACGCTCAGACACTTCTTGTGAAAAACTTACCATTCTAACAGTAACAAAACCCCAAAAAACAAAAACAAATGTTGATATAATATTTATTTATTATTTAAGTGGCTATAAGTGAGATACTACCCCATAAGAAATAAGATAAATAAAACCTTAGAATAGTTAGAAGCTTATAAGCAGCCTCTTATCCAGCTGCGGTTTGCTGTATTTTAGCAGCATCGTCATAATTTTACATATTTAAACTCATACCAGCTTAACAAATATAAACTTGGCAAGCGTAGGAAACAGATTCCATTAAGGAAAAGTATTAAAAAAGAGAATTTTGATAAAATAAAATTAGGAAGGGGGGGGGGGGAGGGGGAAAAAAAAAAAAAAAAGGGAAAAAATTTTTAAAATAAAAATAAAAAAAAAAAAAAGATAAAATGAATTTTTGAGGGGGAGGAGAAAGAAGGAGGAGGGAGAGGATGAGGGGAGGGAGGGAGTGAGTAAATCTGAGAAAGAGAAAAGAAAAAAAAAGGAGGGAAAGAGAAAATAAAATGGGAATTGGATATCAAAAAAAAAAAAAAAAAAAAAAAAAAAAAATAAAAAAAAAAAAAAAAAAAAAAAAAAAAAAAAAATAAAATAAATTAATAAGGAAAGAACAAAAATAAATCAACTCTAATAATAAAAAATATAAAAATAAAAAAAAATAATAATTAATAATAAAATTTTATATTTTTATTTATTTATTTTTTTTTAATTTTTTATTATATAGATAATAATTAATAAAATAAAAATTAAAATATTATAATTATATAAAAAAAAATAAATATAAAAATATATATATATAAAGGAAAAAAAAAAAGAAAAATAGATTTAATTTAATAAAATATGTATGGGGTGGGGTGTGGGCTTTATAAGAAAAAATAGAAAAATAAAATAGAAAAAAAAGTGGAGGAGGGAGAAAAGTAATTTTACGAATGTTGGGAGGGGAATGGTGTGGGGGGGAGGAAGGGAATGAAAATTTTTTTTCAAAACTCCAAAAAAAAAAAAGAATAAAAAATATATATAGTTATTTAGTGAGGGGAGGGGGAGATTTACTTTTTCATTTTTATAAAAAAAAACTAATTTTTCTATCGTGTTGTGTGTGTATATTATTTGTTCTATACACCACGATAAGATAAAAAAATTTAGATGGATGGATATAGTGAGAGAGTGAGTTTCAATATGCAAGGGGGAAAGAGGTGGTGGGTGGGGGTATTTTTGTATTTTGTTTGAATAAAATCGGGTTAAACCGAACATAAAGATTAAACCTTTTCTATTATAATAAATAATGATGTGTGTGGTGTGTTGTTTGTGGTAATAACATAAATCATGGAATAATATATAAATAAAAAATAATTAGTTGAATGTAACAGAAAAAAAAAAAAATAATTAATCTTTTTTTATATTATAAAAAATTATATATATTATATATATAAAAAAATGTTTTATTTTCTAATAAAAACTACCTTCTTCTTATTGTGAAAGTGAATAAAAAAAAATTAACAAGTGCTCTAATTCCAAAAAACTCAAAAAAAAAAACAAAAATATAAATTTTTTTTTAACCCTTAAAAATATATAAAAAAAAATAATATAAAATAATTAAAATTTTAATAAATAATTATAGTGGGGAAAAAAAAAAAATCAATATTAATTATTTTTTTTTATTAATAATTTTTTTTTGGGAAAAAAAAATATATCATCGGGTAAGATGATAAAATAAATTTAAACATATTTTTTTATAAAAAAAAAAAAAATTTAATATAAAAATATAAAATTATATAAAAATAAAAAAAAAAAAATATATAATTTTTATTATAAAAATTATATATAAATAATTTATAAAAAAAAAAAAAAAAAAGATGTATTATAAATTAATTTTTTATATTAATTATAATGAGTTGTAGGGGTAAAATTTAAGAAAAAAAAAATGAATAATAAATTATTATTATAATATAAATAAAAAAATAAATATATATATTATAAATAAATAATAATATTTATAATAAAATAGATATTTGAATACCGGTGGCTGGGTGGAAGGGAGAGTTAAATTTAATATGTATTTTTAATTTAATAATGTTTATAATACAATATTTTATTAATTAAAAAAAATTAAAGTTTGTTATTATTTCTTTCTTCATTTTTTCTTTTTTTTATTTTTTTTTTTTTTTTATTATTTTTTATTTTTTTATTTTTTTTTTTTTTTTTTTCTTTATTTATTTATTATTTATTATTTATTTTTTTTTTTTATTTTTTTATTTATATAATATTAATTAAATTATTTTAAATTTTTTTATTTTTTTTTTTTTTTTTTTTTTTTTTTTTTTTTTTATATTTTTTTTTTTTATAATAATAATATAAAGTAAAAAAAAGAAAAAGAAAAATGAAAAAAAAAATTAAATTACAAGAATAAAGAAAAAAGAAAAAAAAAAAAAAAAAAATTATTAATTTATTAGTTCTTCAACAAGAAAAAAAAAAAAAAAAAAAAAAAAAAAAAAAAAAAAAAAAAAAAAAAAATAATTAAAATAAAAATATAAAAAATAAAAAAAAAAAAAAAAAAAAAAAAAAAAAAAAAAAAAAAAAAAAAAAAAAAAAAAAAAAAAAAAAAAAAAAAAAAAAAAAAAAAAAAAAAAAAAAAAAAAAAAAAAAAAAAAATAAAATAAATAAAAAAAAAAAAAAAAAAAAGAGAAAAAAATAAATACTAATAATATTAAAATATAATGACTTATTGTTTGTTTTTTTATTTTTATTTTTTATTTTAAATGAATTTTAAGAGAAAGATAAAAAGAAAAAAGCTAAAAAATAAATTCAAAAAAAAAAAATAAAGAAAAAAATTAAGAGAAAAAAGGAAAAAAAAGAAAAAGAAAGAAAAAAAATATATAATAATCAAATAATTAAATAATATAAGCATACTAAACAAAAAGAAGGAAGAGAAAAAGAAATAAATAAAAAAAAACAAAACGAGTGCCCCCCCCGGGCCGGTGGTCCGCCCCTCCCCCCCTCGGGGGGGGCGCGGTCCAATCTGCTGGTTTCCTTAACGAGGCTATTATGAATCTGACATGAACTTTTCTGTCTGTTAAGCCCTGAGGTGACATTTTCATGAATTGGCGCTATACAAATAAAGTTGAATTGAATATATCATATTTATTGCATGAATGTCTGAAACATCGGTACCGCTCACATAATCAATAAAATCCTGGTGGATTTATTAATGATCTGAAGTTAAAAACAAACAGAAAAAAACAGAAAAAAACAAAAAAAAAAACAAAAAAAATCAAATAAACAAACAAAAAAACTGTCATTAACCCTTAAACCTCCAGATCTCCCTGAGGTCCATTTCTTCCCTCACCCCGAGTTCCTCAGGAACAGTCGTGTGTAACTGTTATTTATTATATGTGGGGTAAACTGTGATGGATAGTAGGGATGGGCAATATATTATTGTGTGCGATATGTCGTCAAAGAAATTCCGCGTGGTAAGAATTTGTTATCTCATGATAAAAATAATAAATTTATTCAAATATATCAGCTTGCGTATAGAGTTAATTTTATGATTATTTTTTCTGTTTGCACCATTCAAATTAATGTCACATTTGTTCTCATATTTCAGACTTGTTTGGTGTCACTACAGTTTTGCAGTACAGGTTTACTACTTGAACTTTATTGATGTAGTTTAGTGGCTTCTAGTATTATTTTATATTATTATTTTATAGATTTATAAAACAAACAATTAGGATGCTACTTTTTATTGTCAATTATCGTTAGCATGATGATGACACCCTTATTTATCCCATCTTCATCATAACATCACTATCACTACTTTGTTGCTAAGAGACCTCCATTTAGACCTGGAAATGATGATGAAGACACTTCCTGTCAAACGTTCCACCAATCAGAGAGCTTAAATTGACGGTAAGGTCCAATCAGGAGCAAAAGATCAATAGAAACTAACCGAAATAGTTTCTGTTGTTTTTGTTTCAATGCCTGAAAGCCAAGACTTGGGAGATGATATGCAGATGGGTGAAGGCTTCACTGTTTCTTCATTCATTCATTTTCTGTACCGCTTATCCAGTTCAGGGTCGCGGGGGTTGCTGGAGCCCATCGCAGCTATTATCAGGCGAGAGGCGGGTTACACCCTGGACAGGTCGCCAGTCTGTCGCAGGGCCAACATGGAGAGACGGACAACCATTCACGCTCACATTCATTCCTAGGGGCAATTTAGAGTGACCAATTAACCTAACATGCATGTCTTTGGATGGTGGGAGGAAGCCGGAGTACCCGGAGAGAACCCACGCTTCACTGTTTATCCGTGTGGTATTTCTACAAAGTTCTACTGGTGATAAATTCTGGTTCTGGTTGGTCTTTATGGTTCTATATCTATTGATGCATTCATTTTACATCATTTTAGCCTCATAATCTGACAACTGAGGCTGAACTGGAACATGATGTCTGGATGCTGACTGGGATTAAAGGTTCTGCTTTATTGGGCTGGTTTATGAAAAAAATAATATATATATATATATGTCTTTGAGCTTTAAAGGTTAAAAAGTTGTTTTTAGCATCGTTAACTCTAATATTTACACTCGTCCACAAAATTATTCATACCCTCAAATTAAAGACGGAAAAAAAAAAAAACAGCTGTCAGTGAAATAAGGTGAGATTGACCAAAGTAATAATGAATACATTTTTTTTATGAAAATCATGACACTGAATTTGAATTGTGGTTTAACAGAAATTTTAAAAACAAACACATAGAAATTAAACACGTAAACAAGTATAATGGGGCTCTGAGGCTAAAATTATGTTGAGCAACACTTAAAGAGACAATCACTGCAATCAGGTGTTTTGTCTAAAATTCAACAAGACTTCTACACCTGTTGACAGGTTTGCTGGTCCACTGTTAATGGGAAAAGTGCTCTAATGTTTCTGGGACAGTTTTGTTTGTTTTGTTTTGCCAACCACAATTCAAAAGCAATATTTTATAACACTAAATTATAATTTGGGAAATTTTCATTTATTATTAGTTTCTTGTTATTTGAATTACTATTGTGAATTTATCCTTTTACTTTAATTGGAGGGTATAAATAATTTTGAGGACTGTATGTAAAAGATTATCCATAAAAAAGGGGAATTTATTGATAAATCATTTTTAAAAATTCCAATAAAATTGCATCTATTTCTTAATAAGACTTTACAGAATTAATTTCTAACTGTAGAATGAATCTCTTTATCATTTATTTATTTAAAAAAGAAATGCCGGTAATGCCAGATTGATCATATATCCTATCACTGGTTAACAGCCCTTATTTCAGGCAGCTGTAAACGTGGACCAGCTCCTGGTCTCCCAGACTACCTGCCCACAACACTGAGCTGACGTGTCCTCATAGGACGCAGATAAAAAGCACCGCTCTTGATGGATGGTTGTGACCGACTGGTCAGCAAGGCTGAAGAATTATGGGATGTTTTCTGTCAGCTATAAACAGCTTATAGAAAGTAAAACATAAAAGAAGAGTTTGAAAGTCTCTGATAAATCCTGTTAGTGATGAATGGGTGCTCCGAGAACTTACAGAAATAGTGCTCGACGTACTGGGATTACTGGTGCATCTTCATCCATCTGTACGTCACACTTCATACTCCCAAACATGCAGACAGAAGCTCAGACAGAGATAACCAGATAAAACCCAAGTGGAGGAACTAGAGATGTCACTTATGTGCATAAATAAAACACGGAACTCCTCCGCCGGTTCGAGGAAGGCCGGATACTTAATGGATATTTCTGCTGGTCAGACAGTCCGGACATTTCTCTCATGACTGGTCAGGTGCATGTGAATATTAAAACCTGCAGAACAAACTGCACTATTAATGCTCAGCCTCCCTCCAGGAGTTGCCCTCGCCATGACAACCACGTAAAGACAAAAAGGTATTAAACTGCATAAAAAACATTTTCACCTGGCAAAGTTTCCAGCTGCAGTTCAGGTTGATTTAACATCATGAACCATTTATCTGCTGACAGAGCTGTGAGTGAAAGCAGAGCATGTTGGAAGGGGAGGAGGATTTACTGAGGGGGTCGCTGACTGGACACGGACTGGTTTCAAACCTGCAAACTGGTTTCATGCCTGCAGACTGGTTCCATGCCTGCAGACTGGTTCCAAACCTGCAGACTGGTTCCATTCCTGCAAACTGGTTCCAAACCTGCAGACTGGTTCCAAACCTGCAGACTGGTTCCATTCCTGCAAACTGGTTCCACGCCTGGGGACTGGTTTCATGCCTGCAGACTGGTTCCATGCCTGCAGACTGGTTTCATGCCTGCAGACTGGTTTCATGCCTGCAGACTGGTTCGAAACCTACAGACTGGCTTCATGCCTGCAGACTGGTTTCACACCTGCAGACTGGTTCCATGCCTGCAAACTGGTTCCATGCCTACAAACTGGTTCCAAACCTGCAGACTGGTTTCATGCCTGCAACAGACTGGTTCCATTCCTGCAAACTGGTTCCACACCTGCAAACTGGTTCCACGCCTGGGGACTGGTTTCATGCCTGCAGACTGGTTCCATGCCTGCAGACTGGTTCCATGCCTGCAGACTGGTTTCACACCTGCAGACTGGTTCCATGCCTGCAGACTGGTTCCATGCCTGCAGACTGGTTTCACACCTGCAGACTGGTTCCATGCCTACAGACTGGTTCCATGCCTACAAACTGGTTCCACGCCTGCAGACTGGTTTGAAACCTACAGACTGGTTCCATTCCTGCAAACTGGTTCCACACCTGCAAACTGGTTCCACGCCTGGGGACTGGTTTCATGCCTGCAGACTGGTTCCATGCCTGCAGACTGGTTTCATGCCTGCAGACTGGTTTCACACCTGCAGACTGGTTCCAAACATGCTGACTGGTTCCAAACCTGCAGACTGGTTTCATGCCTGCAGACTGGTTCCAAACCTGCAGACTGGTTTCATGCCTGCAGACTGGTTCCAAACCTGCAGACTGGTTCCATGCCTGCAGACTGGTTCCAAACCTGCAGACTGGTTCAATACCTGCAGACTGGTTCCAAACCTGCAGACTGGTTCCAAGCCTGCAGACTGGTTCAAAACCTGCAGACTGGTTCCAAACCTGCAAACTGGTTCCAAGCCTGCAGACTGGTTTCACACCTGCAGACTAGTTCAATGCCTGGTTCTGGTTTAAAACCTGCAGACTGGTTCCAAACCTGCAGACTGGTTTCATGCCTGCAAACTGGTTCAAAACCTGCAGACTGGTTCCATGCCTGGTTCCAAACCTGCAAACTGGTTCCAAGCCTGGGAATGCCTTGGGATACCCAGGATGAGCTGGTGAATGTGGCCGGGGAGAGGGAAGTCTGGGCTTCCCTGCTTAGGCAGCTGCCCCCACGACCCGACCCCGGATAAGCGGCAGAAGACGGTACAGTAAAAAAGAAAAGAAAAATCAATTGAAAACAGTCTGCTCTCCAGTGAGCAAGATCACTGTGTTAAGGGGGAAACGTGCAGATGTACAATAAGACAAATCCAAACTCGTATAGTTGGACTCTCAGCAGCTCGTCTGGATGAATTCTAACAGAATCGTTTCAATAACCACAGAAGAAAAATGCAGGCAAAGTTTGGTAAAAGCTCTGAGTGCAAGGAAAGTTCAAACTCCAGTTCGGGACATTTCCCACCCTGAACACTAAATTCAAGAGGGCACAGCTTTGAATTCAACTCCAGCCTATTGGCATGCAAGTTGAGATTTTCTGAGTGTGTAAGCAAAGTTTTGAGAGGAGCAGCTCGATATTTGAGCTTGAAAACCAGAAAGCTCTCAGGTGGAAAAGAAAGCCCAAATATAGCCCCAATGGTGCCCTGCAGCAGGTTCCTGACCGAAAGATCTGCATGACAAAAAGCCCACATTAATAAAGCTGCATTTTCTGACGGCTGTCACCAAACCCCGAGCTGGGTGCTCCTGCACTGCAGACAGGAGAAAAAGAAACATTTAAAATGAGAAGATTCAGACTATAATCCAGAGAAATAGTGTTGGACGATAATTACACATGGTAAGACTTTCTGAAATCAGACAAAAGACTAGACTTTAGACAAGCGAGAAATCTCTTAGAAGAGGTGGTGAAGTCCTTTATCAAGTTGAAAACTGTCCTGTTAACACTTCTTTTCAGTAAAAGGTCCTTAAACATGAATTTCAGAGCTGGTAGTGTGGCGGTGCTCATGGTGTAGTTGTCAGTGGTTGGGTTCAGGTGATGTGAGGAAGTTGTCCTGTAAGCAGAAGGTTGGTAGTTCAACTCCAACCTCCTCCTGGTCATTCTGTCCTTCACTTCCATTCAGTAATATGAGGGTTTGGTGGTGGACGGAGACGTCGCTGACTGGGACTGTATAGTGCTGCCTCAGCAGGGCCTTTTAGTTTTTATTTTAAAGGGGTAGTTCAGAATTTTTTACATAGGGCCTCATTTTGGAGTTAACCAGGGAACTAGTTATCACTGGAGAAAGTTTCATCATATTTCCTCCTGCATTTTTCTAGATGCAGGTTACCAATGCTAATGCTAGCATAAGTCAATGGATTTCCGCGCTGGCCTGTAATAAAAAACAAACTTGTGCACTCCACATAACACCCGTGGCAAATCTGTTATCACACAAGACGATCTGTGTAAATGCTGTGTTAATAGAATAATGTTACAAGTAAATAACCTTGCATTGCAAGTTTTGCATTACATTTTGATGAACTAGTTTCTCACCAGCAGCAGAATAATGCTTAGCTTCCAGGTGGAAGTGTTACCACTCCTTCCTCCTCATCAGGCACGTGCTGTGAGTTCTAGGATTAGGCAGACTGTCACAAACTGTGACCAACACATCAATGACAATGTACAGGTACTACCCCAAAATTTTTTGTATCATGATAAATATTAATATTCAGGGCTGCGCAGATCAAAGTTTACATTTGATGTGTTTCTGCACCACACAATGCTGCAATTGCAGCTTTACACTTCGTTTTTTAAAATGGTGTATGAGTACATAATATTACTTTAGCTGTATTCATTAAGGGAAATATTTCAAGTTTAAAACACTATGTTGAATTGACAAGAGAAATATGATTCAGATTTTTGCGTGTTAGTTGTGTTATTTGTTTGTTTATTTGTGTGTTGGCAAAAGGCATCCTATTAAACTATTACATAATTTTAATGTTAGTATCTAAATATCTAATATTAAATTTGAATATTAAATTAATATTAAATGTTAATTAAATATATCATTATTAAATATGAATATTAAACTTTAATATCAAAGGCTTTTTTCCTTTTTGATGTTAGCTTTAGAAATAACCCCTTACAGTAATTTTCACTCAGGCAGGAGTTTAATCTATTTGGGTTGTTGTACATACTGTATATGTGGATATACATTCATGTGTACTGAAAGCTGATTCATTGTAGTTGTAGTCATTTGAATTCATTTCTACTTTAGACCACACTTAGATTTCATTCACAGAGCCAACATGAACAAGAGGAAGACAGACATTGGGCACTATTTAGGTCCCAAGAAAAGAGTAAGTTGAATTTTAGGACTTAATAATACAGCCTACTTTGTGGTTGTTACGTAGCTTAATACTGAGCATTATTACATGAATAATGACAACTTTTACATGTGCTGCTGCATTAAAGAGACAGAGGGGGGGGGGGGGTGAATTTGTGAGCAGGCAGGATGAGGACAGGAGAATGAACCTACAGGACTGAGTTGTAAAGGAGACTACAAAGATACTGTAAAGATTAAAAAGATTATAAGACTTCTGTTAACAGAAGCACGCGCATGCGCCACACTGAGTTCCCTTTAGAACCTGGAGAAAATATTGACCCCCCAATTCTGAATGTATAATTTGGACCCTGGTCTGGTCAATTTTTTTTTTTTTACCAGAGTGGAAATCACTTCGCAATAGAGAAAGCTCAGACTGACTTGCTGTGTATCTCATACACAGCAAGTTGGCAGGGGGGTTCAGTTCCCCCCCTGCTGACAACTCAACACACCACACACCCTCCATGAGCTCACAGCTTTCCTGTCCCACCTCCACTCTGTCACCCTGCACCTCAGTCATGGACCTGAACACAGCCTCCTCTCCCTCCACATCAGGACATCCTGAGACCTCCTCTGTCTCCACCTCCAGCCTGACTGTCTCCTGCAACCAGGTCAAGAAACAACTAGAGAAACTGAACCGGAACAAGGCTGCAGGTCCAGATGGTGTCAGTCCCAGAGTTCTCAAGACCTGCTCAGAACAACTATGTCCGGTTCTCCAGCACCTTTTTAACACCAGCCTGAGACAGAACAGAGTTCCTGTGCTGTGGAAATCATCCTGTCTTGTTCCTGCCTCCCAAAAAACCACAACCAGCTGAACCAAATGACTACAGACCAGAACCAGAACCAGATGACTACAGACCAGAACCAGAACCAGGACCAGAACCAAATGACTACAGACCAGTTGCTCTGACATCTCACATCATGAAAGTCCTGGAGAGACTCTTACTGGCTCACCTCAACAAGCAAGTGAATACCTTTCAGGACCCATTACAGTTCGCATATCGTAATGGGCTTGGGGTTGAAGACGCCATCATCTTCCTGCTTCAGAGAGCCCACTCTCATCTGGACCAGTCAGGCAGCACTTTGAGGGTCATGTTCTTTGATTTTTCAAGTGCCTTTAATACTATTCAGCCTGCTTTGCTATGTCAGAAGCTCCATACCTTCCAGGTGGATCCTCCACAACCACCTGGATTTATGACTACCTCACAAACAGACCACAGTTTGTGAGACTGAAAGGTTGTGTGTCTGAGATGGTGATCAGCAGCACTGGAGCACCACAAGGAACTGTACTCTCACCATTCCTCTTTACACTGTACACCTCAGACTTCCAGTACAACTCTGATCCTGTCATCTGCAGAAATACTCTGATGACTCTGCAGTTGTGGGGTGTATCAGTGATAGACAAGAAGCCGAGTACAGGGAACTGGTCAATCAGTTTGTGAAATGCTGCGGTAACAATCAGCTCATCTTAAATACCAGCAAGACTAAAGAGATGATTGTTGACTTCAGGAGGAACAAGAATAAGCAGCATAGTCCCTTGGAGTTCAGCTGGACCACAGACTCGACTGGAAATGCAACAGTGACTACATCTACAAGAAAGGTCAGAGCAGACTCTACTTCTTAAGGAAGCTGAGATCATTCAACGTCTGCACCAAGATGTTGCAGATCTTCTATAAGTCTGTGGTAGAAAGTGCAATTAGCTTTGCAGCATCTGCTGGGGCAGCAGCATCAGAATCAGAGACTTGAAGAAACTAAACAAGCTGATCAAGAAAGCTGGTTCTGTGCTTGGAATAACTCTGGAGCCGCTGGAGCTGATCGTTAAGAAGAGAATGCTGCACAAGCTGATGAAGATGATGGAGGATTCTTCCCATCCTCTCCACAACACGGTGAAGAATCAACAGAGTGTGTTCAGTGGGAGGCTGCGTCAGGTTCACTGTAGGTTGGAGAGATACAGAAATTCATTCCTGCCAGCAGCATCACCCCAAAGAACAAGACTGACTGACTGATTATTGTTATATTATAATTTCATATAATGTTATATTGTTTAAAAAAAAAAAAAAAAAAAAAAGAAAAAAAAAAAAAAGAGAGTGAGCTTTTACAATGCTGAATTTCCGCTCTGGTACGAATAAAGTATTTTTCATTTCATTCATACATGGTGCTAGTCAGGCTGCTGTGCCAGGCTAATAAACAGGAAGTTTGATACTCACTTTCATTCACATGGCCTCATCAGTGCACAACAGATCATATTATACCCCACAATAAACCCCAGAAAAATGAAATCTGATGTCATGGCACCTTTGACCATTTTAATAGTTATAGGTGTTAGTTTTGGCCACAAAAGTTACCACAAACACCCTGGTTGATCTGAACAGCCTCAGTCAGAAAGAACTTTTGCTTATAACAAGGAAAAAATATCTTGGCCACTCGTGAAATAAAGATTTTTTTTTTTTTTTTTTTTTGCTTGTAATCAAAAATTCTGCCAATAGAACAAGCTTAATTTCTCTTGATAAGATTTCTTTAAATAAGATGCATTGCCTTAAAACAACGTCCTTTATCTCACTGAAATGTTTCTCTTTGGGTAATTTTGTCTTATTTTGAGTGAAATGAGATATTTTCACTAGAAATTAGAAAAATATACTTGTTAAGATTTGAGTTTTTGCAGTATCAACAACTTCTGGCTGAATATAAGACTGTGAGACTTGGTTAGATAAGCTTTTCTTGCTCAGGACAACTTTACATTTCTTCTTTTAGGTCTTTATTCCGAACTCAGAGGAGTCCATCATTACAGAAGTTGCAGGAGTGATTACATCCAGCTGTGGTGGCAGAATCAAACCTTGGCTCTGTGTTCATGTCCAGGTGTGGGAGAATGTGTGTTTCTGCAGATATCCACAGCTGCAGGCCCAGCGGCTGACAGCTGGATGGTCGGCTGATGCGCGCCCGTGTGCAGATGATAAGCTGTCAGTGATTATGCTTGTTGTTGTATGATAGTTTATCACACTGCAGGATAACGGGACAGATTTTCCCAAGAAGAATATCCCTCTGATGCACACACACACACACACACCCACACACACACACACACACACACATGCACACATGCTTTCACACAAAGCTGCAAAACTTAATCTAATCTGTGTGTTTTCTCTTTGCTCCAATAATGCAGCGGCCTAATTGGCTCTGACAACTCGGCCAACTCAATTCCAGCCAGTCTCTTTCACAATTCCTCTCTATGTCTCTAATTAAGTCCAATCAGTCGGAGTGATATTTATCGATTCACCTCATCCCTTTCTTTCTCACACAAACACGCAGCATCTCTTTCTCCTTCACTCCGACCTCTCGACTCGTTCCTCCAGAGTTGCTTCTGCTCCTCCTTTCTTCGGCTAATTTTAGTATGAGTAAAATAATTATGATTGATGCAGGTGCTTCTTCCTTCCTTCAAAGCTTTTAAAATCCCCCCCCCCCCCCCCACACACACACACACACACACCACCTCCCTTCTTCCACCCGCCCCAAAAGAAAAGAAGCAAGAAAGTAATTAGCGTGCACGGATAAGCGAGGAGAGCGGCCTTATCGAGCCGTTATCAGTCTGCTTGCCCCACAGCTTTAAAAATCATATTAGATATCTTAATCGTTAATTCTGACGGGGGCGTCAGGGACAAACTTTCTCATTTTCCTGGCCAATTGACGTGCAGTGTTTTCCCTCCTCTGGTTTCTTAACTTCCTTTTTTCCCCCCTTCCTTTTCTCTGAGATGCACACACGGCCGTCAGCAGCGTGCCTGGAATACCAGACTCTAATTCCTCTAAACAACCTTTTATCCGCACTCTGAATGTTGCGTTTCATGCCTTTCTGCATGTCATTTGGACGGTATTGATGTGTCAGAGTTGCTGCTAAAGACGAGTCTGACATGACATTGGAGCTGATCAGTGTGCTCTGAGTTCCTGATGGGACAACAGGACACATAAAGAGAGAAATAGAATAAACAGCGTGAGAAAGAATAACTTCAACACAATAAATACGACAAGAAATGAGGAACATCACCATCATATGTGTTCTTGGTACAATTGTTGCCAGAACATAACAGTTATTGATGTATTTACCATCACTATAAATGTATGAAACCGCATTAACACACCTTAAATGTCTTTAGCTTTAATCTATTTCTGTCTTTTGATGCTGACAAACTTAGTTATAAAACAGAGTAAATTCCATCTAAACCTGCTCTGCTGTGCAGAATAAATAAATCCTGAATATAAACTCTGATTTCTCTCAGAAAAACACATGAAAGAACCTCGACCTGGACTCGGGAGGTTTCTTTCTGGAATCTACAAAAATGCTTTTGAACATTTCTTTTCAACCTGAGTAGATTTTAGTGTGGCAAAAAGACCTGGGCAGGATTTGAACCCCAGACTCTTACATTAGAGTCATCAGCTAAAGGCATATCCCTTATGTCCAAGTAGCCAGGGCGCATGATCAGTCCAAACCTTCATGGGCCTGTGACGGCCCCCGTAGGTGGGGCCCGTCATCAGAGCACCTGCTCTGGGTGGCTGGTCATTTAAAAGCTCCGATGACTAACTTTTTCTCTCTCTCTGCTTCTCTCCACAGCCTGGTTTGTACACATACTGATCTGCATCCACATTACACCACTGATTATTCACTTATATATTTCGCAAACACTTATTTTCTTTTAATAAATTATTTAGAAAAGTCGCGATTGACGCCTTCCCTCTTTTTTGTCATGGCCATGCCATGCAGGTCGTGACAGGCCTGTGTGAAAAAGTGATTGCCCCCTAAACCTAATAACTGGTTGGGCCACCCTTAGCAGCAACAACTGCAATCAAGCGTTTGTGATAACGGCAGTGAGTCTTCTACAGCGCTGTGAAGGAATTTTGTTCCACTCATCTTTGCAGAATTGTTGTAATTCAGCCACATTGGAGGCTTTTCCAGCATGAACCGCCTTTTTAAGGTCATGCCACAGCATCTCAATGGGATTCAGGTGGGGACTTTGACTAGGCCACTCCAAAGTCTTCATTTTGTTGTTCTTAAGCCATTCAGAGGTGGACTTGCTGGTGTGTTCTGGATCATTGTTCTGCTGCAGAACCCAAGTGCGCTTCAGCTTGAGGTCACCAACAGATGGCCGGACATTCTCCTTCAGGATTTTTTGGTAGACAGCAGAATTCATGGTTCCATTTACCACAGCAAGTCTTCCAGGTCCTGAAGCAGCAAAACAGCCCCAGACCATCACACTACCACCACCATATTTTACTGTTGCTATGATGTTCCTTTTCTGAAATGCCGTGTTACTTTTACGCCAGATGTAATGGGACCTCCACCTTCCAGAAAGTTCAACTTTTGTCTCGTCAGTCCACAGAGTATTTTCCCAAAAGTCTTGGGGATCATCAAGATGCTTTCTGGCTAAACTGAGACGAGCCTTTATGTTCTTTTTGCTCAGCAGTGGTTTTGGTCTTTGAACTCTGCCATGCAGGCCATTTTTGCCCCCCAGTCTCTTTCTGATGGTGGAGTTGTGAGCACTGACCTTAAAGGATAAGGATCTTTTTTTTCAACCTAGACCTTATTTCTAGGAGTATATAAGTGCATTTACTCACCAGTAAAGTTTCTGCATCACTTTGAGTCCTTCAGAAGATATTACGTTAAGTCGCCGTTCGGTGGGCATCCTGTAAAATGGCGATAATGGGGCAGCCACTATATAAGACATTGGCCGCGTTTCCCAGTTAAGATTCTTTTTGGATTAAAGAAGGCCTCAAGGAAGCTCTTCCCAACAAAGGATCGCAAAGATACGCCCGTTTCCCAGATTGCTTCTTTCACGCGTTCTTATTTCCTGAGAAACGTCTTGGCTACGCTACATCTTTAGAAGGTCCTAACAGAAGCTATCCACTTCCGGGGGTGCTGAAAAAAAAGCAATCGAGGTCAGGTATATCGATCGACACCATTCATTTAGTGTGGAGGTTATTTTCCGACGCTGATATTGAGCCCATTTATACGTTTATGTGTTTGTGCAAGAAGACAAACTGTTAAAAATATGCATGTGATTACCAGTGATTGCAAATATTCATTGAAAAGCTCATTGTATATTGTGTAATTGGCCAAATTGTGCTAAACAGGTGTAGGCAATTGGAAATTTACAGATGCCCTAAATAATGGTCATTCTGACGCTATTTGTTGACATAATGGCTGAAGGGAACCCCACCAAGAGGATGAAGCGCTCTCCGGCCTTCACGCCAGAGGAGATGGCGATTCTGATTTAACAAGTGGCAGGTAAAAAAAAAAAGCATTCTCTTTGGAGGGACAAAGGGGAAAAAAGACATAGAAGCAAAGGCCAGGGCATGGCAATCAATAGCGCTGAAAATGTCCCCATCCAGCCCTTGCAGTGTGCGCGACTGACACCGACGCCTTGCTGAGTCCGGTTCCATCCCCCACTACCTCCAGAAAGCTCCCCACCGCGTAGAAACGCAACGCAGCCAGGCACTGCACCTCTGGGCTCAGAGCAAAGTTGCACCTTGTGGGCCTCCTGATGTGTGGAGCAACTATTTGAATGATCCGCTCGATTTCGTCGCGCGGTAGCCTGTAACGCATCTGAATAGCGCGATGACAGCACATCTAGAGGACTGAAATGCTGGCGCATGAAAGCATGTACATACACAGTGTCACTCCGTCTATGGCGACGCTGTTGGTTTGCTACCAAAATTTGCTGTAAAGCAGCCATGATGTCTGATACGGGTATGCGTAAATGGCCATGCTTTTATTGAGCGAAGCAGGTGCATCTCATCATGAACAGCTGACAAATGCGTAAATATGACGTGAGTCCTCATAGATTGCGTATAATTTGCGTACAATTCCTACCGCAATGTTTTTGTTTCTGTGGTTGATACCCACAGCTTTATCTAACGTAAGCTAAGTATAGGGAGGCCTATCTTGCCATAATGATTAAACTTAACCACAATATTTTCTGTCATTCACTCGGTAACTACAGTTTTCTTCCATCATAGATGATTGACATTTTGACATGAGCGAGAAAACATGACTCAAAATACAACAACTGATCCGTGAATAGGTCCATTTTTAATAATTTCCATTTTCTACTTTTTTTTCACGGGAAATAGTGTCGTTTCCAAAAGTGACCAGTAGATGGGCCTGTTGTTCCCTTAGCAGGGGGGAACGTTAAAGAAAGGTCGAAAGAGTGGGTCTGGCCGCTCCTGAAAATAAAGACGCTACTGAGTTAAGAGCGCATCTGGGAAACGCAACGTCCAAACAAGGCACCTTTAAGAAGTGACTTAAGGAGGACCTCAGCGTTAAGAGTGTCTTAACTAATCTGGGAAACGCGGCCATTATCTGCAGTAAAACTCCTTGATTTTTGCCAATATTTAGGCTACGTTCACATGGCAACGATCAGAAGAGAAGACGCAAAAGTGGCGTCTCGTCTTCATCTTTTTATCCGCGTTCACATGAGCATTGTCATGAAGAAATCTGCTTGCATACGAGGATGCAAGTGTGTATGGAATTTGATTGGATATGAACGCCGGGCCTTTAGGTGGTGCTGTGACAGAACTCTACCATGTTCGTGTGCATGTGTACAATCGTTCATCTCTGTTCGCTTCAAAATCAAAACAACTACGGCAGTGAGAGGAAGAACTTTGTGTGGACAGATGAGGAGGTAGAACGACACTCAATAACAAGCTTGCAACGTGGAGATCCGCTGGGCTTCCGTAGTCCGACATTGTTGTTTTTCCTGTATTGTGTGATGTCACACGCATGCGACGTGAGCATGGCGTCAGCAGGTCTGTAGGTTCACCATCATTTTTGCGTTTTGGACCGTGCAGGCGAGGGCCTCGCCGTGCAGGCGAGGGCGCATCAGCGTTTCGTCCTCAGGAATTCCACTTTGGAATGAGTCTTCAGATTTTTGCGTCTTCAACCCAGTGTGAACGAAAGGCACTTCTGATGAAATATTTTGCCGGTTTTACCTGCAATTGTCCTTGTGTGAACGGCCCCTCAGTTTGGATTTTTTCCCCCTTTACTAATAAGAATCTTAATTTAAAAACTGCATTTTGTGTTTACTTGTGTTATGTTTGTCTGTCTAATATTTAAAGGAGAACGCAGTAACTTTTTTACCTCAATAAATGATTTTCGGAATCCCTGTGGGGCTAAACAAAGTGTTTATAGAGCGATTCGATGTTTCTCCCCCTCCCGACGGGGTCTCTGGCCTGCGAGCAGCACTTGCAAGTCTGCCTGAGCCGACCCGAGCAGAACTTGCGACAACAGAAACCGCTGTACGGTACTCAGGTCCCCTATCTACCGAGCTGCTTCCAGCGCTGATTTGAACCAGACTACCAGCGCTAATTCAAAGAAAACATTTCTATAGCTTCACACCACCTAAACACGGCTCCTGGCTCTCATAACCAACCAACGTAGCTTACACTGCCTGGGCGCCGGGTGAAGCATCACTGCTTCAGGCTCAATAATCACTTGTCACGTCCGCAAAAAGTAAATCAAAGTTCGTATTCTTACCTGCTACTCGCCAACACCAGAGAAAAATATTATCCACGGCATATTTACCCGCAAATCGCGGGTAAAACGTCACGCTGCAGGAGAGACAGGACTCTGCTTTGAGCAGAGGGACACGTGGTGCTGCTACCAACGCAGCAAAGTAGCATCAACAAGCTAGTAAACGCTTAGAAATATATCCAGGGATCAAAATAGAGGAAAAACAGGTAGAGAAACCGTCTGTGTGCTGTGGGGGTGAAGGAGGGTTTGAACTTTACAACAGTGAAAGGACGTCACTAGGGGGAGCCCCGAGCTGAAGTTACTGAGTTCTGCTTTAAATTTGTTTGATGGTCTGAAACATTTAAATGTGACAAACATAAAAAAAAAAAAAAAAAAAAAAAAAGACATCACACAACTGTAACTGCACACAGCAGTCTCTGCAGTTTGGGTGTTCTCTGAGACAGATCTACAGTAGTGAGTTTCCTTATTGAGTGAATTAAAACTACATCGTGTTCTTGACTGTGTTAATCGTGAGGGGAGACCTTTAGTAAACGAAGAATCAGTTTTCAGCAGTTTCTCGTCAAGAAACACCAGCGATTGACCTGGATTTGTGCACTCGGCGAAGCTGTTGCCGTGCGACCGATGTCTGCAGAGTATATTTTGTCAGCTTCGAAGATTTTCATTTTCAAGCTGAATTTCCTGACATTCTTGGATCAAAGCTGAATGAATGCGAAATGAAACATTATGCAGCCGCGATCCTCAACAGTCCGCCAGGCTGGGTATCTCACCTCCAACCCTCGGTCCAATATGAAAGCTCTCTTTTAGTAAAGCAGCAGGTTGTTGTCTGCACCTTCCCCCTGCTGGAAGCACTCCACCCCCAACCCTTAACTCAGTCTTCTTCCCTCTTACTTGCTCTTGCATCGTGAGTTGAGGGAAAACTGGAGCTCGCTCAGGCTTTCTGACCTCCACATAACCCCGATTTGAGAGAGAATCAGGCTTTCTGATCTTTGCAGCTCTCTCCCCAGCTCAGTGTGGGTGTCTCTCGCCCGCTCTCTCCTCCTCTCTGTTCTCTACAGTGTGTGCTCAGGCTGACTGTTTGTGTACCTGCAAACTGACAGACTCGGCTTTGATCAGGTCTGAGCCCCAGGGGCAACACACTGGGCCTCCTCTCCGCTCGTCTGTGCATCGACGTGCACAACATTCCCGTGCACACGCTCAGCCGTGCACTCACAGTAGCGGCACGGCGAGATGATGTGAGATAGGGAGAGAAAGATGGAGAGAGAGAAGTCTTTGATGTAGCCAACATTTTTCTGTGTTCATATTTCAAACGGCGGTTGTGGAGAGACGGAGAAAAGATGGATGATGACTGATTGACCCTTCAAACATGGCCGATCTTAACGGAGTCTGAAAGGGAAAACACAGGGGCAAACTCATCAGCTCATTTCCTCTCAACTTGGAGAGCCCCCCCTCCCCTCCTCCTCCAGCTGACAGACATCTACAGCCTGGCTGTAACACTGAGCACCCTGCTATGGTGATTAGCAGTTCTCACTTACCCTGCCAGTGTGTGTTTCTGTGTGATGCACTTGGAGAGATTTTAAAGAGACTAAATTGGCTGCTCGTGTGCCCCAGCTCTGACCCCACTCTAGTCAGCCAATCAGCAGATGGCATGCAAGAGGCTGGCGTGGGTGGATGGAGCAGAGGGTGAGGGCGTGGTCCGAACGACAACGTTGCCTCGCTTCAGGCGGGCGTTACGGGGCCCCGCTAAGTGATCTTTATTTGGCCAATTAAGCAGCATTCACTGAACCAGTTGAATTTCGTCTCCTGCTGAGCCTCAGACGTGATTTTGGAGGGTTATGGATGCCACTTCTCTCCCCGAGGATCATCTCCCACCGTCATCATGAATATCTGCTCATCACCTCTTCATCATTCCCCATCCACCATTCATTCCCAGAAGAATTAGTTTCATTTATCCCCCACCATAAGCCCCTGCTGTCGCGAGAACAGGGTTCCCAGTCTTTTCTTGAGGTTACTTTCCAGGACTTTTCCAGGACTTATAAAGACTACTAAATTCCACCCCAAGCTTTTGATGAAGATATTTTCTACAACTATACCTTATATTTTGCACAGCAATAAATTAGCGATGAAGCAGAGACGAAGCAGTGATGAAACAACGACAAAGCAGTGACAAAGCAGAGACAAAGCTACGACGAAGTAGCGACGAAGCAGACACGAAGCAGCGATGAAGCAGAGACAAAGCAACAACGAAGCAGAGACGAAGCAACAACGAAGCAGAGACGAAGCAGAGACGAAGCAGCAACGAAGCAGCAACGAAGTAGTGACGAAGCAGCGACAAAGCAACAACGAAGCAGACGAAGCAGCAACAAAGTAGCAATGAAGTAGTAACAAAGTCGCGACTAAGTAATGAAGTAGAAATGAAACAGAAACAAAACAGAGACAAAGCAGAGACGAAGTAGCGAAGTTACAGTTCAATGTTGTCATTTAAAGGTAGCTGAAAACAAACATATGTGTAAAATGTTTAACACGTTTGCATTCAGCCACAATGCAGAGAGAAGCAGAGGGAGGAAGAATAGTTTTCCAGGACATTTTACTCTTTTTCTCATTTTCCATGTGTTTTGCATGACTGGAAAAATCATTTTCCAGGTTTTCCAGGATGCGTGGGAACCCTGGAGAACCATGGCAACCACATGCGTGTTGCCTGTTCAGGACACGAGTCTCCTGGTCTTCCCGGACACGTGAAAGCTTCAGTGAGAAACAATGATCAACAGCAGTGTAGTGAGCCTACATGACACTGACTTGCTGTGATTTGCCACGCACAACTGTTTCCTCCCGGGTTGCAGGTTATTTACTGACAACAGAGGGTGATGAGAAATGAAACACAGCCGTGGCTTCTGCAGCAGATCTAGGTCAGGCAGATCTGGAAGAGGTGGAACTTGCAGTTGCAGTTGTGGGGTGGCTGGGAGCGCCACTGGGCCTCTAATATGCACAATTATCTCTTTCTTTTCTCTTTTTTCGTGCTCAGTAAATCACTTACAGCCCTAAAGCAGATGGGACAGAGGCGGTGTTCCTGGAGAGGAAACGCAGGTGTCTAATCTATGATTCAGAATTAACACTCGCTCTAAATTACCGCCTATTTTAGGGAGCTGCTTTGTTTGCTGATGTAATAGAAGTTGGGGAGGAAGAGGTTGCATCAGCCGCGATGTAAAACCACCACTGAAAGTACGACACTGCTCTGCTGGCCCTGCATGCACTGGTTAAATAGGCATTTTTATTCGCTCCCTTCAGCCATACAGGTCAGGACATCTGTGAGGGTCTTACAGGATAACTTTCATTCTTTTCAGCCTGGACCTTATTTCTAGGAGTTTTGTAAATACATTTACTCACTGATAAAATTTCTGTATCACTTTGACTCATTTGGGGGATATTACATTGAGTTGCCCTCTGGTGTGCATCCATATAATGGCTGAGACATGGCAGCTTCTCTATAAGGCATTATCTGCAGCAAAACTCCCTCATTTCATCAGTGCTTTAAGTAGAACGAACAAACGAAGGAGGACTATTGTCCTGTGAGTTCAGAGGTTCAAAATTTTCTGTTTGGTTGTGTCTGGATAGCAAGCTGCTCTCTCTAAGCTGTAGGGCGTGCGTCTTGTAAAGTGTTGAGAAAACCTCCCGAAAACTAAAAGCAGGTACACACTACAGGAAAATCAGCCTGATTTATGTCCCAATCTTCTACTTACGATCAAAGCCAGCAAAGGTCTGATAGTCGGATGTTTGCAAAAAACATCGCATCTGATCTTCCCATTGTGTGATGTGATTTTGTCCGGTACTATCTGCTCGGAAGGAGAGATCATAGATAATGAGCATGTTTAATATTTGCAACTGGAAGTCCTGGTGTGTGTGTGGTGTTCCGAGAGGACCCGAACATGCAGTGCTCACAGCCTTGCAAAATCAAAAACGCTGCTCTCATTGGGAAATCACGTGTAGGCTCCGGGAACAACAGCCAATCAAGACGCAAGAGCTGACTGACAGAAAAGGAGGTAAAAACAAAGAGCACACAGCCATAGCTCACGGCCCTGCTCTCCAAGCTGTCTAATGTTTGTGGCCATTTTTATTCACCTCCAACTGGTGGCCATGCAGCCACATCCCCACTGTCTCTATAACTTTTTCCACAATGTTTTTCTCTATGTATGCGTGTTTTTTCCACAATGTACAGTAAGAGGCTGAAAAGTCCACTACGTTTGTTTATGTAACGGGGTGGTTCTACCGGCGACTGCAAGAGAAGGGGGAAGAAAGAGACACCATCGCCAGTAGTGGTTAAAAACAAATAAAAGCTTTATCAAAGAAATAAAATAAATAAAACTACTAAACTAAAAGGTAATAAAATAACCCTAAAAGTCCAACTAAAAGTGGCAAATAAAAAATGATAAAAGGGGCTAAAAGGCTTGCGGTGGTCGGCGTCTCTCTCTCGGCTGCCCTCCTGGCCATAGGCCTCTCTGTGGGTCCACGGCTGCCATCTAGCTCCCACGCTGCACTTCTGTGTCTCCGCCACCACCGCTGCCTTCTCTCGAGCCCCCAGCCGGGGGACTCAACGTCCTCCCCCGGCTGCACCTCCTGGACCCAGTCCTCCTCTGTCCCCTCTGGTCTCCTCTCGCAGTCCTTCCTTCTGTTGTCCGCACACCGGCTTTTATCCTCCTGCATCCAACTAAGCCAGGGGAGGAGTCCTTCTCTCCAGGTGCTGCCAATCAGTTCGTTAAAAGCTCCCACTAGCTTGGGAATAAAACCAAAGTTAAAACCACACAAAAAACATAAAAGCATGATAAAAACCAAGCTAGTGGGCAAAGTCCAGTCTCTGGCAGCACCCGGTGGTTCACCCTGTGACATTTACACTAAAGTCTCGTCACTGAAGTCTCGTCATGAAGTCTCGTTTGATATCGTGAGAGTTGGGATGTTGACAGTGAAGGAGCCCATTCTCTGCTGACAAATCAGTTAGTGTGGGGTGTGCTCCGTAGTGTACATCCCAAACTATATCAGAAGAGGCAAATCTTGTGCAATATGTCTTTTGTAATCATCAAGTGTGTGAAGGTCTCCGGAATCCTGCACTGTGTGCCTGCCTTTACGGAGAGCTAACTTTGAACTCACAGGACAAAAGTACTTGTTCATTCGACTTGGTATTGGTGAAATGAAAGAGTTTTGCTGAAGATTGTTGAGAGACCGAGCTGTAATGAAAACATGGCTACCTCAGATACAAATGCGAAACCCTAAATGCATTTATGATTAACCTTTGTGCTCAGCTCCTTTCTTAGGATCTCCAGCTTGCTGTGAATGCGAGAGGCCTTGCAGAAAGGGGAATGTCAAGCACTTGTTTTACCGCGTGTGCCTTTTGTAGTTTAGATGCTTCTTTTATAAGCTCTTTCATAAGTTACATAGAAGTTAGATAAGTATTTATGTATAACCATATACTGTTATGTTACATTGTTCATTTACCTTGATGTGATGGAGACTGTAGGTGGTAAAATGCTTCCTGTTCTTTGCAGAGAGATGCAGAAGACACCTGCATGTGCTCCAATGTTTTATTCTTTTATTACATTTATTTGTATTACATTTAAGTTACTTTCATGTATTTCAGTATGTTAAATGATGTACTCTCTTGTAGCCCTGATGAAACCTCTCCTATGTTAGTGTTCTGCTTTGTTTCTGGCCACCTTATTGGAAAGATATAAAGTGATGACCCGGTCACAACCAGGTCAGCTTGACCTTTGGTCATGAACAGGTGTAAATTGCCTTGCGGTTGTTGACACCTACACTTATTCTGCTGAAGAAGTGGGGAGCGAGTAAGGGTCACCGCGCTCGTGAGGCTGAGGCTCTATAGCTGCACGGTGAAAGAAGGGCTGCGGTTTCACAGCTGCCTCGCTAGAGACCCTTCAGAGGCCCCAAGGTGTGCAGAAGATGCTTCAGTCAACAGGAAACCGAACCGTTGGGCAGGAAACGGGGTCGTGAAGAACGTGGTTGTCACCAGAACAAAGATAGCACCGATGCTCTACCCCATTGAGTTGAGAGCAAAGGTTACTGGTTTGCAAACCCAGACACAGGAAACCAACGGAATGGATGACTACTAACACGTGAGCACCGCTTCCACATATGGGACCACAGAAACCATATTTGGGCATCCTGGAGGAGGAAGACGCAGCCAGGAACTGACTGTTACAGGGTAAAATCAAGGGTGACATAGAGAAATATCAGAACTGAGAGAACTGTATTAGGTCGAAGTGTTCACATCCTTTGTTCTTCATTTTTGTATTTTTTTTTCTTTTTGGCAAAACTCAACACTGGTGCCCTGTCCTTGTGATAAGGAAGAAAGTCAGGTTGTGTGAGCCTTTTCTTTTAACCCCAAAAAATCTAAATAAAGCCAATAGACTCTGAAATAGGAGTCTAGAAAGACACATTTTTGTGGATTATTTGGGGGGACCCTGTTCAGCGGATCAAGACGGCATCGGGGCGAGCCTGAGCGAGGCTGGGACCTTAATCTCGGAAGTGTCCTGCTCGATCTTCCCAGATCTCCAAACGGGTAAGTGGCTGGAAAGATCAAAAATGGTGTAATTCCACCCGCTTCCCTCTGTGAAACAGAAAGTGGTCTGCGGAGCCTCCCTGTACGGGTCCGTGAGGATAAGCCTGTAGTAAATGTGGGGTATTTACCTATAATTACCACAAAAGGGACGCACTGCTCTGTTATAGGAGTAGAGGCTGGCATGGGCTCATGGCTGTTCACTAATTTTTAAGGGTCTAAAAGGGTAATACGTCTGATCCAGGCAGGCGTGGGATTGCTCCGTCCTACACCAATTTCTTATATTTATCCTGTAGTGCAACTAGAGGGTTTTATAGGTATTGGTGAATTATTCTACAAGATAATGCCTCATAGAGAGGCTGCCCATATCCGCCACTATATGGATGTACGCCGATGGCAACTCAACGTAATATCTTCTGAAGGAGTCAAAGTGATTCAGAAATTTTACCAGTGAGTAAATGCACGTACAGATGCGGGCATAAAAAGTTCCCCCTTTCTGCCAACTGCCAGCCACTTACAGGTGACTTGTCTGCTCGTTCAATCGCACAGAGAAGTGCCTGTGTGCCCAGGGGAAACAATTTCAGAGCATAAGTGAATGCCAGGAACAAGGACGTTTCCACATGCCAAGTTTGGACACTGTGCGTGATGACGTATTTGTGGGACAAATCGTTCAGCCAGTGATAGTGCAGTAATAGTGCACTATTAAGTTATTTTTAAAAACTCACCAAGAAGAAATTGCTATATAGTGCAAGAAGACAGTGGTTCAGAATTTAATGAGTACTTTTGAACTTGCCAGGTTGTTGCAGGGCACTGCATGCAAGATGCAACTTGTGTGGCGTGTTGGTGTACCTCTTCTGAGTTTAAGGCCCGCTACCCACCAGATACGAACAGAACAGATTTTTGCACGAACAAATTTTGTATCTGATCGGGCACCTCTGCATTTCCATCGGACCTGAAATCAGCAGTGATTTCACTCCCAACTACCTCGTGTCACCTGTGTTTAGCCGATGCTCCCTTGTTTACCTCGTGCATGTGCTCATGGGCCTTTTCCATTGCAGCTGCACAGGGCACGGTGCAGCACAGTACAGCATAACACGCTGAAGACGAACAGGACAGTTTTTGTTTCCACACAGTAGAAGTAGTAGTCTACTACCTGGAAGTGGGTGGAGTAGGTGCGGTCGAGACTGCTCTGATGTCACTGCCTTGCCACGCGGTGGGCAGTAAGGTAAAAACAACAATGAAGGCATTGGACGATGTTTAGGAATTACTGCTGTTGTTGTTTTCTCTGTGGCTTGTAGTCACTGAAAACAGAGCCAGACATTTTTACTGTAGAAGAGTCGAGGCGAAACATGTATGACAACAATTTCCTTTGACCAATCAGTAGATAGCCATCAGTTATGTCATGTTTTGTGTAGGTTCAGCACGGTTAGAGCTAGCTCTGAAACAGGTGCGGAAAATTGCAACAGGTCGTAACGGGTTTTCCCAGAGAAAACCCAAATAAAGCGTGCCGTGCGGTGTGGAAGGGTTACGAAAATGTGCAGTAGAAAAGGCCCATTAGATGTAATGACACCCCGATGCCCCTTGTGTCTTGTGTGCACATGCACCTGGAAAGAAACCCGATCTGTTTCCACCACCTTCTTGTTTCTTGTGTGCGTGTGTTCTTTCTTGAGCCCCTCTACATTCAATAATTTTCTGCACTGCTTATCCAGTTAAGGGTCGCAGGGTTGCTGGAGTCTATCCCAGCTATTATCACCTGGACAGGTCGCCAGTCTGTCACAAAGCCAACACAGAGAGACAGACAACCATTCACATCACATTCACTCCCAGGGATAATTTAGAGTGATCAATTAACCTACTCTATTCGTGTGCCTATCGCTTCTGGTGGTAAACAGGGGTAAAGCTGCAGTCTGGAACAAAATCACAGGCCAATAAGACATGTCATGTTTACTAAAAAACAAACGAAAAAAAAAAAACAACCCTCTATTAGTTGCTAATCACTTTACTAAAATAATTGTGATGTTTTTATTCTCTCAGAATGAACCATTATCTACTCATCGTGGGTCCAGGTTCCTCTTGTATGGCTGCCCGCCACCACTATGCTTCCTACGGTGTCTCTGAATGGACAAACAAATCTATATAAACTGAGAGCCCTCGAGTTTTAAAGCTGCAGCAACAGTTGTGATAATCCTGCTTTAGAGGTCTTTTATTCTGTAATTGATCCCGATGTGTTTGCTGATATTTAAAGGTGGTTTTTAAAAATAAGCCCCCCCCCCCCCCTCAAAAGGAGCCAAACCAATATTGACCCATGGTTTTCAAGTGTGCACTATCTAAAGCTCTTTTCGTCGCAAAATACTTCCTTTTCTTCACTGCATCCACCACTTATTGAGAATTTGAGTGAATCTGGTGTCGGCTCCAATTGATGTTTAAAAAAAAGAAAAAAAGTTTGCTCCAATCAATGAGTTTATCCCAACAGGACACCACGCCCTTAGCTCTGTCATTGGTTGGAGACAACACGCAAATCTCCACCCAGAAACGTCCTGAACACACCAAAACAAAGGGAAAAGGCAAAATACAATCAGGGGCATGGAAGTTGCAAACAAAACTCACCGCTACACGAAAACAGAAGCCCAAAGGTGTGGATTAAGCCAGATTTCAATCATACTAGTCTAGGGTTTATTTTCAGGGGAAAACTCCGGACTCTACCTTTAACATAGATTGTGCCCTGTGTAGCTGCAACTAGAATATAGACACGTTTGCAACTGAATGACATCAGCAATGCGACTGCTCACATGAAAATACCGAGCCATAACCATTTGGGAATTTCTAAGCATATTTATGATGGGTTTGTTTATGTAAGTGACTATGCAGGCTAACGATGAGATCAGTGGCAGCAAATGTCTTGACTGCTAAAACAGCAAAAAGGAAGCAGAAATTCTCTCCTAGTGCTAACGCCTTGGTAAACATCACATTCTCCATGGTTGGTATTTATAGTCTGAACTCTGGAATACTGCTTTAAATTGAGTTTTTAATTATTTAAATCCAATAAAACCTGTCTTTATTTTAAAGAATTGCTGCATCTTTTGACTGAAGCATGTTGTCATGTTTGCACATACAGTCTTCAAACTAAAATGTAGACAATCTGTAGATAATAACCAGCGTTATTGTGAGCCAATAGTGATTCTTTTTATATGCACACATATCTGTATCTGTCTTTCGGGTCACTTAGTTAGTCTTTAGATGCAAGAACAAACAACAGGGAGTCGGAGCCCAGTTACAGTTGGTCGCTATGACACCTGGGTTGTTTCCATCTGCCACATTCTGGCCTGCCTCATCAAGGAGATGAAGAGTGAAGGAGAAAGAGATGCGAACCTACATATTCTAATATTTCTATATGTTGCACATTCTTGGCTCCTTTCTTTGTAGATCAGATTAGAGTTCATCTCCTTATCCATAAACAAATAGTTTGTAATTAGGAAATGACAGGGCATGAAATAAAATATAACTAGGCCTTCATCTTCTATGATAAGCTATAGTTATACTGACACACTGTGCCTTTCCACACAATTTGTGTCTTGAATGTGAGATATGAAGGAATGTTTTTATGAAAAGAATTAACTAAATATGGTCATCTACATTTTCTTATTAAGTCTACTCTTATGATCCCCAAAGATAACTTAATAGCTTTAACAAATTGATGTTCTTCGTTCTGTGTATCCTCCCATGGATGTTATTCTGCATAATTAGGGTGATATTGATTGATGCATTACAGCCTGAACCTCTGTAATCTGTAGAGATATTGTTGCATATGTCCTATCATAGTTTTCTTAGACTGCAGAGCGGTGGCTGACTGCAGCAGTTGGCAGCGGCCCTCCAGGCGGTCTGGACTTTATTATAGACTGAGAGGCCATCTGAAAACAATGTGTACTAGAGGAGTCTTGAAAACTGAAACCAACACAAGTTAGAAAAAAATATGAAGCTGCTCAACGATTATCTCTGGAAGCATTTTCCATACATCTATGTGACTAATATTCTGTGAACATCTCTGAACAACATGGACATCTTTGTGAACTGAACAACATCTTTGAACATGCTAAAAACTCTTTCAACATGAAATTCCCTCAATAACATGTGAACATCTTTGAAAATGTGATCATCTCTGTGAACATGTGAATATCTTTGAAGAATGTGAACATTTATGTGAATTAGGGCTGTCAGTTCAATGCATTCATTAGATTAATTAACTACACAGCAAATTAATGCATTAAAAAATAATCGCCATTAATTCAGAGTGCCCATTCAATGCACAAGCATTTTAAATTTGGCCAACTGAATGACCCGGGCAGTGGGGGGCGGTAATGCACCAAAAGCTGTTTACCACATCAGAAGAAGAAGAAGAAGAGAATGCGTCAATGAGTCACGATACAGAACTTCATAGGCCGTGTTGGAGCATGGAAAACTTAAAGGACTGCGGCCCTTAAGGAGCATTGTTCCCTACATCTGCTTTAGCAGATATTATATTAAAATGCAATTAATTAGATTAATTTACAATTCCTGTAATTAATTAGATTAATTTTTTTAATCGTCTGACAGTCCTAATGTGAACATGTGAATATCTTTGAACATGTGAAAACCTCTGAAAACATGAGTCTCCATCTCTGCTGTTCACAAGATGCATTAAATTTCCAATTAAATTTTCCCTGAAAGTTAGTTACTGAAATAAAAGGCCACTGGCCTTTTCAGCTTTTGTTGTTGAGACTGCAATTAACCTGAGTATGGGGGAAAATGCTTGACTTTCAGTTATTTAAGTTATGAAAATGAGGGAGACTATTCAAAAGAAGCTTAGAGGTTTCCTTCACCACACCTGGCTGTGACTAGCAAGCCAAGGGACATCGCTACCCTTCCTGGGGTCAGAGGTCAAGCTATTGAAGTGAAAATCAGTGGCAGTTTCCCCAGCGGCCTTAAGAGGACAAGAAAGGAAAGGCACATTTCAAACAAATAAATAGCAGCAATTTCAAGGTGCCCTCCCCACATCACAGCTGTCCATTGATCCTGCCAGTTTAACCCAGAGGAGGAAAAGAAAGAGAACCCAGCAGAAACTCTCCGACTCGCTCTCCTTCACCCAACTTTTTCATCTTGATTGGAGCCCGACCGATATGGGATTTTTGAGGCCGATTCCGATACCGATTTTGGGGGCTTCAAAAACCTGATATCCGATATATTGGCCGATATCCGATGTCAGCCGATATATATCAGCCAGGATATTAAAAAATGAACATGGTCATACATCCTGTCTAACTGTAGTCCAACTTAAATTCTTATAATGACCAAAATGTGATTCAACACTAAGAATCAGAACCTCCAGAATCTGTGATGATGTTTTAGGTGTTGACACAGATTTGTTTTTTCTGCCTTACTGTTGCTGCAGCCCAGGTTAACGTTCACATCACAGATGTTGCATCTAACACCTGTTAAATCTTTGTGAAGTGGCTCCACACCTTACTCTTCTCCTCTGCCTGGGAATGAATATATATACATTTAGTGTATTTTATTAATTAGATTTCAATACTATAGATGACCATTTCAAAATGAAAACAATTTGCTGCAAACAGCTTACAGTGATAACACACAGACTAATGGAAGGTGTTTTTAAATTATATATTTTTAAAGACTCATTCACTAAAACACCTTAGAAATGTAAATTTGTCATCTTTAAGCTTAAAAAAGTTCCATCTTCCGCTTAACACAAGGGACTAAACTATATTTAAGAGCAATGTTGCAGCTTTTAAAACATCTAAACAGAATTACAAATAAATACATTAGTTGGAGCTTTTTAATTAGTTTAACAAAAAAATTAAACTTCTGTATTTACGAGTCCCAGTAAAACCTGCATGGTATGAAGTATAGAGGGACACAATATAATAATTTTATATAAGATAACAGGAGATGGAAGTTAACAGTTGCTTTTATCTCGTTTGTGTCACAAAGAGGCGACTTACAGCGTTTACTGCTGTATAACAGTCTGACATTAGCTAATAGCAGAGATGGAGTTAGCAGCTGTATAACAGTCTGACATTAGCTAATAGCAGAGATGGAGTTAGCAGCTGTATAACAGTCTGACATTAGCTAATAGCAGAGATGGAGTTAGCAGCTGTATAACAGTCTGACATTAGCTAATAGTAGAGATGGAGTTAGCAGCTGTATAACAGTCTGACATTAGCTAATAGCAGAGATGGAGTTAGCAGCTGTATAACAGTCTGACATTAGCTAATAGTAGAAATGGAGTTAGCAGCTGTATAACAGTCTGACATTAGCTAATAGTAGAGATGGAGTTAGCAGCTGCATCTTTGTTTATTTCACAAAGAGGCAACTTGCACTGTTAAAATGCTAATATTGTCGCTAAAACTAGCGCATTTAAAAACTCGCCTGCTCTCCTTAATGCGCTCTAACAGCTTGTTTCCTCGAGGACGTTTGTTGTCACGGAGCACTAAAGTGTAGTTTTATATAGTTTTAGAAAGTCACAGCTTATCAGGAGGAAACTAAACGTCTGCATCGGTCTGCTCTCCTCTCTGCCTGCGTAGCGCGTGTGTGTGGGAGGGGGAGTAGGGAGGGGGTGCAGAGAAAGCGCTGCTCTCTGTAAGGGGAGGGGGAGGAGGCATGGAGCAGCACGAGCAGCTTTCAGGAAGGGAGGGGGGAGAGCAGAAGCGCGCAGCAGAAGTTTCTATTTGCCGTTTGAACCAAAACTAGAATTTTCATATCGGCCACATTTTGGCCGATGCCGATTAGTGAGCCAGACGCCAAAATCGGTCCGATATATCGATCGGCCGATATATCGGTCGGGCTCTAATCTTGATGCAGATATTCTTCCTCTCAGCGTCGCAGCCAATGAGGTTTCAGCCTGTCTGAACTTCCAGGTTTCAGCCTGTCTGGACTTCCAGGTTTCACCCTGTCTGGACTTCCGGACTGCAGCCTGTCCGGACTTCTGGGCTGCACCTTTTTCAGGCTTCCAGTCCACATGCAGCCTGTCCTGGAGCCTGTCCGCCTGTTCCTCATCCATAGTAACGTCTCACATGTTTTCAAAGAATTAAACCCTCAAATTTCAGTTATTACCAACAACTTTTAAAAACTGGAAGGCAGATGGGGCTTAAATTTTATCCTCCAGGAACCTGAAAGGAAACACTTTTAGTCTGAACAGTGAAAGCAACAACAACAAACAACATAAAAAACAGGATAATTTGTTTTTGCTTTACTTTGGTAGTAGTGATGCAGTGATACAGGGTTGTACTGGTGAAAAACCTTTTTACATCTTATTTTTTCTAGAATGCATTCATATAATCTTGTTTCTGTTTACAGGGCAGATTTACTGCCTGTCATGAAAACCTGAATCTAGACAGAGATAAGACGGGTTGACACAAGAAGTGATGTGTTTGGCTGATCTCCTGCCCAGCACCTTCACTTCTTGGTGCTCCCTTTCCTCAGATTGTCCCTATCAGCTGCTCTGTGATTCAGTGTTCGTAGTTTCACTGCAGGCCACTGACCTGGGAAGCCTGTCTTTGTGGTGACATCTCCTCTGGCTCAGCTCTGGACAGATAAATATCAGGGAGGACAAAGAACCTGCCTCTCATATCCACTCTTCAATACTGGCAACACTGCTGGTCCTGAGCTTTTGTGGTAATCTGTGTCCTTGATAGCAGCGAGGGTTTTTTTGTGTGGATTGGTATGATTATAACTATCGGTAGCCTTAAACACCGGCTTTAGCCAAGGTGGCTGACAAGACCTCTGAATGTCCCCTGATCTGCACCACTATGACAAAGGGGATGCAAAGCTGTGAGATATCCACAGTTTCATTCTTTCGGTGGAAGTTTAACTCTTTCAAATTCTAATTATTTAGATTTAAATTCAGCTAAAAAGCCAAATTTTTCAAGCACACATTTAAAGATGTTTTAACATCTTATTAGATGCACGTAGGGTTGGGTACAAACTTTGGTCCTTTTATGACATCGACCGAAATGCTTCGGTACTACCTGGTATCAAAACATGACTTGTTTGGGTGCAAAGTTTCGGTACCTTCAGAAGAAGGAGCAGAGAGGACATTTAAAAAAAAGAAAAAAATATAAACATTACGTTCAGGGTTAATAACAAGATCACGATCTGATAATGCTGCTGGTCATTTGCTGTAAGAGTACACGAGGTTGAGGCGTGCATGACATGCAGGAAAAATGTTTATGGTTATGCCCACAGACAGGAGTTCACGTTCGTAAATCTGTGTTGTGGACGAGTCCGTTACGGTTTAAAAAATGCCTCTGAGGTCAACAGTGCACGATGCAATATTTGTAAAAAAAAAAAAAAAAAATCTCACAAGGTGATTGAACAAATCAATCAATTTTAGAGCACAAAGTTGCTCCGTGTTTGACTGCAAGAAGAGCAGACCCCATCCACCATCCTCCCTCAAAACCTGCACTGGGCACTGAACGTCCCACGGACTGCTCTGTGTCTGGGATTCCAACAGGTAAGTTCAGGCTGTTCTGATAAATTCAGCCACACATGCACCATGGTGACTAAAAATATGAACCATATAATGAGTGGAGATACAGCTGTCTGAAAAAGTTTTTGCCGCCTTCCTGATTTCTTACTTTTTTGCATGTTAGTCACACTTAAATGTTTCAAATCATCAAACAAATTTAAATGTGAGACAAAGATAACAAAAGTAAACAGAAAATGCAGTTTTTAAATGAAGATTTTTATTTTTAGGGGGGGGGGGGTCCAAACTTAAATGGCCAAGATGCTTTCTGGCTAAACTGAGACGAGCCTTTATGTTCTTTTTGCTCAGCAGTGGTTTTGGTCTTGGAACTCTGCCATGCAGCCATTTTTGCCCCCCAGTCTCTTTCTGATGGTGGAGTCATGAACACTGACCTTCATTGAGGCAAGTGAGGCCTGCAGTTCTTGGATGTTGTTCTGGGGTCTTTTGTGACCTCTTGGATGAGTCGTTGCTGTGCTCTTGGGGTAATTTTGGTCGGCCGGCCACTCCTGGGAAGGTTCACCACTGTTCCATGTTTTCACCATTTGTGGATAGTGGCTCTCACTCATTGGCGGAGCGGGGGGGCGGCTTAGGGGGCTTAAGCCTGGAATGATTCTTCAAAAGCCCTGGATCTTTTTTGAGGTTTCTTTTGTCTGTTTTTTTATTATTTTATATTTGATAATTTCTCATCAACTACAATGTATGCAAAACGTAATAAAAAGGGGACGCTGTCTGTCGTTACAAGCCCCCCCCCCCCTCTCTAAATTTGGTATGGTCCAAACCTGTGGCGTTTGTGTGCTGCGCACGCCTTTCACATTTCACTTCACAAGAACGCACCGGTGCGCCGCGCAGCCCGACCTACAGCAGTTCCCACAAGCTCATTGATTCACAGCATCAGACGACGTTAATTTAAAGTTCACCTGGTAGGTAGTGGTCATGTGAACAAACCTGTCATGAATGACGATGGTGTGTCCGTTACTTTTCCCTTAGAACTTTTCTAACAGTCAGATGTCATTATGTTGTTAGGCAGTGAGCACAGATGCGATTGTTTCAACAAGATAAGTGAAAGTAATTATTGAAACAGTAATATGGTGCATTTAGCATTGGTTGAAACAAGTACAGTAATGGGCTAAGCCCATAAATTTCCCTAAATTTGTAATTAATTTGAACTAACTTTTGAATATATATAAACATATAAAGTATATACTTTTTTAAAGTGATTTGCCAACCATGGACATCAGGTCCTTTTCAAAAAAGAGAAAAGCTCAGTTGAGAGAAAACAACTGAAGACAGTTTTACAATGAAATCATATGGCATATAACTTTGGATAATAATACAATAATTTGCTCTGGTTGATGTATAAATGAAGGACAAAAAGAGAGAGATGGTAGATGGAGAGAAAAATGCCAGCATGAGCATTTTAGAACACACTTACCCTAGTTTGTGTACTTTTTTAAAAAGATGAGGTTACTTAAATTTTCATGTTCCTAGAGCCGCAGGCCGAGGAGGAGGTGTGGCTGCTATCTTTCAATCAGGGCTATTTATTAATCCCAGACCTACGATTAGTCATAATTCCTTTGAACATCTAATTCTAAGCCTTTCTCATCCTAACTGGAAATCAGAGAAACCACTTTTGTTAGCTGTAGTGTATCGTCCACCTGGACCTTACTCAGAGTTTCTGACTGAATTTTCAGACTTTTTATCAGATTTGGTGTTGAATACTGATAAAGTTGTCGTTTTGGGCGACCTTAATGTTCATGTTGACGATAACAACGACAGCTTAAATATTGCTTTTAAATCTATGCTAGACTCAATCGGTTTTTCACAAAATGTTCACGAACCCACTCATTCTCATAATCATACTCTGGATCTTGTCCTGACGTATGGTATTGACAGTGAGGAACTGAAAGTTTTTCCCCATAATCCTGTTCTGTCTGATCACTTCTTAATAACTTTTGAGTTTACTTTACTTGACTACACGATGGCTGAGAATAAATTTAATTACAGTAGATGTTTATCAGATAGTGCCGTTACCAAGTTTAAAGAATCTATTTCATCACTATTTCCTACAATGCCAGATGTTAACGTCACAGAAAGCATCTATTCAAGCTTTACTCCAGTTCACATTGATCAGCTTGCTGATAAAATAGCAGTGTCAACACGCACAGTATTAGATAATGTGGCTCCGTTAAAAAAGATCTGTCAGAAGAAGGAAGCTCCTTGGTTTAATTCCCAGCTACGAGCTTTAAAACAGACATCTAGACGTTATGAGAGGAAATGGCGCGCATCTGGCTTAGAGGAGTCTCGCTTAATCTGGAAAGAGAGTCTAATTGTTTATAAAAAATTCTTACGTAAGACTAGAACAGCTTACTATTCATCATTGATAGAGGAGAACAGGAATAATCCCAGGTTCCTTTTCAGCACTGTAGCCAGGCTGACGAAGAGCCGTAGTGCTGTTGAGCCATGCATTCCCGCGACTCTCAGCTGTGACGATTTCATGAGTTTCTTTACAAACAAAATTGTTTCTATTAGAGAGAAAATCCATGACATCCTCCCAGCTACTAACGACATCTTACCCCCTGCAGGTTTAGAGACATCTGTAGATGCTGAATTATGTCTGGATCATTTCTGTCCTATACAGATATCTGAGTTAACCAAACTAATTGTGGCATCCAAACCTTCTACCTGCATTCTGGATCCCATCCCAACCAAGTTGCTAAAGGAAGTCTTTCCTTTGATTAACACTTACCTACTAGATCTGATTAATTCATCGCTATTGGCAGGATATGTACCTCAGTCCTTTAAGACTGCAGTAATAAAACCTTTACTTAAAAAACCTACTCTTGACTCAGGAGAATTAGCTAATTATAGACCGATATCCAACCTCCCCTTTATGTCTAAAATTCTTGAGAAAACAGTTTCAGCTCAACTTTGTGCCCATCTGAGCAGAAATAATCTGTTTGAAAAGTTTCAGTCTGGTTTTAGAGCTCATCATAGCACAGAGACGGCACTGGTGAAGGTTACTAATGATCTTCTCATGGCTTCAGATAAAGGATTCCTGTCCGTACTTGTCCTGTTAGATCTTAGTGCTGCATTTGACACCATTGATCACAACATTCTGCTACAGAGACTTGAACATGTTATTGGAATTAGAGGAACTGCATTAGACTGGTTC
Organism: Atherinomorus stipes; assembly: GCA_023101725.1. Lineage (NCBI taxonomy): Eukaryota > Metazoa > Chordata > Actinopteri > Atheriniformes > Atherinidae > Atherinomorus > Atherinomorus stipes. The sequence continues at coordinate 199,574 of JALJCO010004801.1, forward strand.
AAATCATATTTATCTGATAGATTTCAGTTTGTTAATGTCAACAACGAGTCTTCATCACACACCAGAGTAACTCATGGAGTTCCCCAGGGTTCTGTGCTCGGACCAATTCTCTTCACATTATATATGCTTCCTTTGGGTAATATCATCAGACAACATGGCATAAATTTTCATTGTTATGCAGACAACACTCAGATATACTTATCTATGAAGCCTGATGAAACCAATCAGTTTGTTAGATTACAAAGATGTCTTAGTGACATAAAGACCTGGATGACCCTGAACTTTCTGCTTCTAAATTCAGACAAGACCGAGGTTATAGTCTTTGGACCCGAAAAACTCAGGACTAAATTATCTAGCTTTATAGTTGATCTGGATGGCATTAATTTGGCTTCCAGCACCACAGTGAAGAATCTTGGAGTCATTTTTGACCAGGATTTGTCTTTCAACTCCCATATAAAACAGGTTTCTAGAACCGCCTTCTTTCACCTACGTAATATTGCTAAAATTAGGAACATCCTATCTCAGGACGATGCAGAAAAACTACTCCATGCTTTTGTTACTTCCAGATTGGATTATTGTAATTCCTTATTATTGGGCTGCCCCAAATATGCCTTGAAAAGTCTCCAGCTGATCCAGAATGCTGCAGCCAGGGTTCTGACTAGAACCAGCAGGAGAGATCATATTTCTCCAGTTCTAGCTTCTCTTCATTGGCTCCCTGTTAAATCCAGGATAGAATTTAAAATTCTTCTTCTCACATATAAAGCTCTCCATGACCAAGCTCCATTATATATTAGAGATCTCATAGTTCCATATATTCCAAGCAGAGCACTTCGCTCTCAGACTGCAGGCCTTTTGGTAGTTCCAAGGGTCTCTAAGAGTAGAATGGGAGGCAGAGCGTTTGGCTATCAAGCCCCCCTATTATGGAATCAGTTACCACTTCAGGTTCGGGAGGCAGACACCCTCTCTACCTTTAAGATCAGGCTTAAAACCTTCCTTTTTGATAAGTCTTATAGTTAGGGATGGCTAGCCTTCCCTTAGTTAAGCTGCTATAGGTTTAGACTGCTGCGGGACGTCCATGATGCACTGGGCTCTTTCTCTCCCACCATCTCTGTCTCTCCATGTAGAAACCTGTGACAGTATTGCATCATTAACTGTGTTCTCCTCTCTCAGCAGATCTGGCTGGATAACGTTGCAGTGTTTGTTGGTCTCCCTTTCTGTCTTCTCCCCCCCCAGCTGGTCGAGGCAGATGGCCGCCCTACCTGAGCCGGGTTCTGCCGGAGGTTTTTCCTCCCTGTTAAAAGGGTGTTTTCCTTCCCACTGTCGCCACCCCTCCGTGCTTGCTCAGGATGGGGGATTGGACCGGGTCAAGTCAAGATTCGATCCAATCTGTTGGTTTCCTTAACTAGGCTATTATGAATCTGACCTGAATTTTTCTCTCTGTTTAAGCGCCCTGAGGTGACACTGTCATGAATGGACGCTATACAAATAAAGTTGAATTGAATTGAATTGAATTGAAAAATGATGTTGTCATGTTTAAATGTTGTACAAATAGACACGGCTAAAACACATTACCTGGTGATGTTTCAACCCACCACAATGCAGATAAGGCCCTTTACCTGTTTTACATCCAGAACAAAGGTACAAATAACCTTATAATTGTGTGGAATATAGTGGTGTGTCAATTTTTACAATAATATTTTTTGTGGCTCTGGTTGATCTTTGTGTGTTTGTACAAAGAGGAGAAGATAAAAGCAAGAATGAGAACAACACAGGGGTAGAACAAGAACCAGGTTAAAAGAAGAAGAAGTAATCAGTCCTGGGTGTGGCTAGAGAAATTGAACTCTGCTTTCCAAAGATGTAATAAACCACAGTTAAATTATGTTTTAACAGGGGGGGGGGGGGGCGCAATCACTTTTTCACACAGGACCATGGAGGTTTGGACCCCCCAATAAAAATCTCCCTTTAAAAACTGCATTTTCTGTTTACTTGTGTTATCTCTGACACATTTAAATTTGTTTGATGATCTGAAACACTCAAGTGTGACTAACATGCAAAAAAGTAAGAAATCAGGAAGGGGGCAAAAACTTTTTCACACAGCTGTATTGTTGTGTAGCTTTAGTTTAAGGCTATAAGCTTGTTAAACTGATCATTTATAGAGTCGATTGGTTGAGCAGCTAATTGCTATGTTTATCTTCTCACAGTAACCTCTGATTCTGTCCACCTTGATGTGAGCAGGACAAAGCCAGTTAGTGTGAATCCCTTCACACTGACAGAAAAAGGGAAAATGTCAAGAGAAAAACAAGATGAGTGCAACGGGGCAGTCACAAACTTTGTTGTTAAAGGTTTGCTGCCTTTTCTACCATCATGGATGTAAGCTGTAAATGGTATTGTTGACCAGATTACCTTGGGTTAGCCCTCAGGGGGGGCAGCCGCCATTCTGACATTCCTCCACTCCTCCACTCCGACATGGGTCCCTTTGAGTTTGCCTGTATGAATCCACTGTATGAATCCCATTCGCAGTGCAGTTAATCTAATGCACGCACAGAGCGAGAGTAAAAAGCAAAGGAGCAAAATAATCGGATCATTTTGTTTTTATGATAGTTGAAAACCAAGATTGTAATTGAGATTAAAATAAGGAGAAGGTAAAAGAAAAAGAGGAACAGGCAACTTACCATTTGTATGTCAGATGAACCTTGTCAACGGCAATACCAACAAGATTTGGCTTGACAACAGACACCGTCATTTATCATGAAGGAGCCTTGCGGGCCATATAGTGTGTGGAAGGAGGGAGGGGCCGGTTGGGGGGTCATGCCCCCTACGCGACCCCACTCCCGGCATGACTTGGCACTGCCCCTTAGTTTTAACTGCAAACAACACACATCTTACACACACAGTCATGAGCGGGGGGTGGGGGGGGACAGGGTCCTTTCATACCCCGGTCTCCCGGGCGCTACTGGGGGAGGGGGGACAGTGGTTACTTCACGCGCCAGTGGTTAAGGCTGGCTGCATTGCGGGGGACCTGCTGGCCTGGGGGATGCCTGGCCTGCTGCGTCCGGGGGTGGGGGATGGGGGTGGTGGTGGGGGGGGGAACGTGTTGGGGGCTTGGAGCTCGCGGCTCCTTCCCCGGCCCGAGCTACCACTCAGGAGGCACGAGGGCATGGGCAAGAGAGAGGTGGGTATGTGAGAATAATGAATGAGAGTGTGAAAGAGGAAATGTGGGAGGGAGGAACTTGGGCTGGAAGAGGGAGGAGATGTGGGTAAGTGGTTGGAGGAAAGGGGGGATGGAGGAAGGAGGGGCATGCTCGTGAGTGTCTATTAGGGATGGTCATGAGGGGCTGAAGGAAGGAAGGGCGGGAGTGTGATAGGTCAGAGGGATGGGCGGGGCTGGACATGTAAGGGGGGACTGTATGGGGTATTGGGGGTATAGGGAGGTGGGGGCGTATGTGTGGGGGGGTGGGGAGGGGTTGGTGCAGTTATGTGGGGGGAGTGCATGTGTGTGTTAGAGGGTATGAGGAGGTGGGGGTAGGTGTGGATGGTAGAGGGAGGAGAGTGTTGGGGGTGGAGAGAGGAGTGAGTGTGGGTATGTAAGGTCGGAGAGCGGAGTGGGTGGGTGTATGTGTGTGTGGGGGGGGTACACGGAGGTGTTGGGTAGGGCTGGGCGGTGTGGGCGGAGGTTCGTATCTCGGTATTCGTGCCGGGCATCTTGGTGTCGGTGTGGTGCGGTGTGGCTGCGGGTTGGTTGGGGGCCGGGCGCTTTGGTGGGGGGTGCGGTTTTGTTTGTGGCTTCCGGGGCTTTTTGTGCGGGGCGGGCGCAGGGGGATCTGTATCCTGTATGTGGTTGCTCTTGCGGCATTGATGTCTTGGGTGCCTGTGTCTCGATGTGGGGGCGGTGACGGTATATCTTTCAGCCCTAGTGTTGGGGTAGGTGTGTGGGGAGTGTGTGTGCGAGCGTGGTGGCGGGGTAGGGGGTGGTAGAGGTGGTGGCGCCCTGGTGTCAGGTGTATGGGGCAGGGACTTTGGGGTGGGGGCTGGCCTGCCCTGGGGGGGCGTCGTCTGGGGGGTCCGGTCCTCCTGGGTTTCGGTTGGGCCGCCTGGGTCCGGGGGGGGGGGGGGGTGGCTGCTCCTGGGCGCTTGGGCCCTGGGCCCGGCGCTGTCTCCGCTCCGGGGGACGCCCGGCGCCCGGTGGGGTCGGCAGCTGCTGGTCTTGGTCCGCTGGGGCCTGGGCCTCCAGACTGCAGGGGGCTCCGGCTGGGGCCGCCTTTTGCCGCCCTTCGGGGGATGCATGTCCGCTCTTTGGGGGGGGTAGCTGGGATCTGGGCCTCTGGGTGGCTGCTGGGGGCCTGGGTCGTGAGCCTTGCGGGCTTCCCTCCTCCTTGCGGAGACGAGGCTGCATCTGCATGACTGTATCACCACGGAGCACCCTTTATTATGCATGTTGACACTGTGACACTGCTTCCCATTGCGATGACTAGGTTGTACCTCTTCTCTACTTCCCATTGCGATGACTAGGTTGTACCTCTTCTCTACTTCCCATTGCGCTGACTAGGTTGTACCTCTTCTCTGCTTCCCATTGCGCTGACTAGGTTGTACCTCTTCTCTGCGTAGTTCTGCGTGTGTTTGTATGATCTGAGGATATTTAAGCCACCTGCAGGTCCTCCTGTAGGGGATTGCTTGTTTTGTTTTCCAACAGAGACCTTGGTTGTTTAGGGATCGCGGTACAGATGTACCAGTGAACTGTGTAAGTGGATTCATGTTTTCTCTCTCTCTCTCTTCCTCTTCCTTACTCCTCTCTCTCTGTTTCACTTTCTATCATTACCTCTGTTAACTTTCATTTCTTTTTTTTTTTTTTATTTGTTTAAGAAGAGAATACAAAATTGTACACATTTTACATGACTTGTGACTTCTCCAACTTTTTTTTTTTTTTTTTAAACATGAAAAAACATTGTACAAACAGCACAGAAAGAAGAAAAAAACAAACAAAAAGAAAACAAACAAACAAAAAAAAATAATAATTTAACAAAAATTAAATAAATAAATAAAAAGAGAGAGAGGGGGGCGCTGCAAACTTAGTGACATGGTGGGTTACTGACATTATGAAGGTAAAGATTTGAGGTACTCCAAAAAGGGTGTCCACTTGCGGGTAAATTTTGCCGAGTTACCCTTCACTGTTAATGATATTTTTTCCACCCTCAGAAATGTTCTTACTGTGTTGAGCCAATGTGATGTAGATGGAGGGATAGGAGATTTCCAGACAAGTAAAATACAGCGTCTAGCGAGAAGGGAACAGAATGACAAAATCTCTTTCTGCTGTGGTGGTAAGTTCAGCGTGTCCGCTGGAACTCCAAAAATGGCAATTAGTGGATCACTTTGGATTTGGGTTCTAAAAACTCCTGAGAGTATAGAAAAGAAATCACTCCAAAATTTTTGCAAACGTGAACAAAAAAAAAACATATGACTTAAGTTACACGGTGAGGTCTGACATCTATCACACTGGTCTGAAACTGAAGGAAAGATTTTAGATAACCGTGACTTGGAGAAATGAACCCTGTTCATTACTTTAAACTGTACAAGCTGCAGCCTAGCACATGGTGTACTTAAACGTATACTAAGAATCGCCTTATTCCACCATGACTCAGACAGTTGAACACCTAATTCACGTTCCCAAGCTATTTTAATTTTAGTAGATGAGTCAGACTCAGTTGCTATGAGTATTTTATATATATTAGACAGGGGTGATTTCTGATCGGGCCTAAGAACCAGAAGGTCAGCCCAAGGTGGGTCGGCAGGGAGAATGGGAAAATTTGGGAACAGTGATGATACACAGTGTCTAATTTGGAAATAAAGAAACAAATGGGTAGGTGGCAGGTTGAATTTCAAGGACAACTCTGAAAAACTAAGAAAAAGACCATCTTTGTAAAGGTCTGTCATGGTTTTAATGCCTCTCTCATGCCAAACTCCATAAGCGGCATTAGTAGCAGCAGGGGGAAATAAATGATTTCTTGACAAAGGCATCCGGCTAGAGGGAGACACAAATTTAAAATGGGACCTAAATTGTGACCAAATCTTAAGTGTAGAGAGCACTATGGGATTTGAAGTAACAGAGGAAAATTTAATTGGCAGTGATGAATGGATAATTGATGCAGGCGAAAAAGCTGGAGAAATTGATTGAATTTCAAGATTACACCAGATCAAATTAGGGGAATGTAACCAATAAATCAATTTATGAATATGTGAAGACCAGTAATACATTAAAAAATTTGGTAGGGAAAGACCACCGTTGGCACTAAACTGTTGCAATTGAGAAAGTCTCAGTCTGGGGGCCTTCCCACTCCACAAAAAAGAAGAAACCATCTGGTCCAAAGACTTGAAAAATTGCTTAGGCAAAAATAAAGGGATACATTGACATAAAAAAAGGAATCTGGGTAGCACGTTCATTTTAATAACATTAATCCTGCCAATTAATGAAAGAGGGAGAGAGTTCCACCTCTGAAAATCTGATGCAAGTTGTGAGACCAGAAGGGCAAAGTTTTTTGAAAACAATAAAGGCAGAGTACGTGTAATATTAATACCCAAATACTTAAACCCTGAAGGGCTGAGTTTAAAAGGAATGTCAGACTGTCTGAGTCCTAAGGCTAATGAATTTACTGGGTAGCATTCACTTTTAAGTAGATTAATTTTATAGCCAGAGATTGATCCAAATTTCTCCAGAACCGATAAAATTGGAGGAAGACCGCATAAGGGATCTGAAACATACAAAAGAAGGTCATCTGCGTACAAGGATAGTCTAAGTTCAATACCAGAACGAACGATGCCATGAAAAGAAGAAAGGGATCTCAGCGCAACAGAGAGAGGTTCAATGGCTATGGCAAACAGGAGGGGAGAAAGAGGACACCCCTGTCTAGTGCCACGACCCAGTGGGAAATAATCAGACTGAACAGCGTTTGTAATGACACAAGCCTGAGGGGATGTATAAAGTAATTTGATCCAAGACACAAACCTTTCTCCAAATCCAAACCTACTGAGAACGGCAAAAAGGTAATCCCATTCAACTCGATCAAATGCCTTCTCGGCGTCAAGAGAAATGATCACCTCGGGAGACGTGGGGCAATGATCTGAAAAAATAACGTTTAACAATGTTCGGATATTAAAAAACAACTGGCGGCCTTTTATGAATCCATTCTGTTCCTGCGAGATAATTTGAGGAAGAACAGTTTCAAGACGAGTTGCAAGTATTTTAGACAAAATCTTAAAATCAACATTTAAAAGCGACAGGGGCCTGTAAGACTCACAAACTGTGGGATCTTTATCTTTCTTCAGCAAAAGTGAAATTGAAGCCTGGGTCAGTGTGGGGGGTAGCAGGCCACGCCCCAGCGATTCATTGTAGACATCAAGAAGAAGCGGAGCTAATTTGTCTTTAAACTTTTTGAAAAACTCAGCGGAAAATCCGTCTGAGCCTGGGGCTTTGCCGCTCTGCATATTTTTGATTGCTGTAAGTATTTCTTCCAATTTAATAGGAGTATCAAGTTGTTCAGAGACTAATTTACTTATTTTTGGAATGTCAATGTTCTGGAGAAAAGCAGGTATCTCATCTAAATCTGACTGTAATTGAGATTTGTATAGATCACAATAAAATCTTTTAAAAATATTACTGATAGAAACAGGGTCAGAAACAAGTTTACCTGACTGGTCTTTAATTTGTGATATTATGCGGGAGCTGGCTTTACGTTTCAGTTGGTGCGCCAGAAGTCTATTTGGCTTCTCACCATGCTCATAATAAGCCGCCTGAGATCGAATCAGAAGACGTTCTGCATCAGATGTTGTAAGGAGATCAAGTTCAGTTTGTAAATCCTGTCGTTGCTTAAATAGAGTCTGTGATGGATTAATGGCATTTTGTCTATCAATATCCTGAATTTTTATTGAAATTTCTGAGATCTTAGCCCGGCGGTTTTTACTAAGATTAGCTGAATAAGAAATTATCTGGCCACGGAGATAGGCTTTCAGTGTTTCCCATAGTAATGAAAAAGAGACTGTGTCAGTTTTATTAAAAGTAAGAAAGTCATCAATTGCTAATAGGATGAAGTTATTGAATGGCTCATCCGATAGTAGGAGAGTGTTAAATCTCCATTGAGGGCAAGAGCGAGGTTTATCCATGAAGTTTATATCAAGACTCAGCGGGGCATGATCTGAAATGACAATTGGGTGGTACTCAGAAGATGTAACTCTGTGCATTAAAGAACCATCAACAAAAAAATAATCTATACGGGAATAGGTCTGGTGTACATGAGAGAAAAAAGAATAAGCTCTTGTTTGTGGGTTATGTGTCCTCCATGGATCTATAAACCCATTCTGAGACATGAAATCTAAAATAGATTTTGACATTGAAGACTGAGTACAAGCCCGAGGAGAGGAGCGATCTAATGTTGGGCTCATTACACAATTCAAATCCCCAGCAAGAATTAACAAATGAGTATCAAGAAATGGAAGTGTGCTAAAGAGATTATTTATAAAATCCGGACAATCAAAATTTGGAGCATAAATGTTCACCAACAGAACTGGACTGTGAAATAAAGTACCTGCAACAATAAGAAATCTGCCGTTCTTATCCTTTATTATTTTTGATGCTGTAAAATGAACCCTCTTGCTAAACAATATAGCCACTCCTCTGGCTTTAGAGTTAAAGGCTGAGTAATGGATCTCCCCAACCCATGAGTACTTGAGCTTAAAATGATTTGCATCCTGCAGGTGTGTTTCCTGCAGAAATACTATATCAGGGTTCAGACGCCTCAAATGAGAATAAATTTTTGATCGCTTCACTGGGTTGTTAAGACCTTTAACGTTCCAACTTAAAAATCTCACAGAGGAAGATGCAGATGAAGTGCTCAAAGTAGAGGACATGTGATCAGTCACTTATATCAAAAATGGAAAGGCTCCGCCACCCCCAGAGGAGAAGGGAAAAAAAAAAAAAAAAAAAAAAAAAAAAAGGGGGGGGGGAGAAAAAAAACCCACAAAAAAACAAAACAACAAATTAGAACATAATGAAAAACAAACCCACAAACCCATCCTTCCCACCCCTTGATTGCACTTTGTCCTTCCCCAAACGAAGGAACAGTGCAGACTCCAATAGGAGTCAGTTGGCAAACTTATACTTACAGCTAAATAGCACGGTAGAGAAAGAAAACACTCCAGGGCACTAGATGGCCCCCGCAGAACTGGACAAATAATGTAAAAAGATAAGATGTACAATAGGCACCATATTTAGTAATCAGGAAGGCCAGCAGTGAACATCATCTATTTAAATTACAACAATAAGAAACAACAATTTTAAAAAAACAAACTCAAACAAATTTCTTAGAGTCAGATGTTCGAAGAAATGGACGGAAAAAGGACGATCCACAGGATAAGTATAACCCAGAAACACCGATACCTCCAGATAAAACTCTTACTTGGTCATCGACATGATGTAAGCTTTAGCCTCGTCCGGGGAGATAAAGTCCCGTGTAACTCCATCATACGTGATCCGCAGCCGGGCTGGATGAAGCAAGCCGAACCAGACACCCTCAATGCCTCGGAGCTGGCGGCGGCAGTCCGCGAAGGCGGCACGCGCTCGGGCCGTCTTGGAAGTGTAATCGGGGAAAACGGAGATGGTCATGTTGTTCACCTTGATCCGTTGAAGCTCTCTTGCTCTCGACAAGATTTTAACACAATCAGTGTAGTAATGTAGCTTAGCTACGATGGCGCGAGGCCGCTCACCAGTCTTAGGTTTAGGAGCCGGGGTACGATGAGCGCGGTCCACCAGCGGCTCTTCTGCTAAGCCGAAGGCGTCCTTTAGCAAGAGCGAAACCGCAGCCGTGGAAGCCGACAACGGGTCATCCTCCGGAACACCAATGATGCGGATGTTTTGACGCCGGGATCGGGACTCCAAGTCATCACATTTATCCTCCAACTTCGCCACAGTTTTAGTGAGGATGTCCACTTTTCTCTGGAGGCTGACGATGTCGTCAGAGCAGGTGGATAGGGATTTCTCCATCTCAGCAACAGTTACCTTCAACCCAGTGAAACTCTCCTGCACCGCAGACAGGCTGGAGGATAGTTCCTTTTTGAAGGAGAGCAGCTCGGACTTAATGGAAGATAGACTTTCACCAAGGACAACATGAAGCTCCGTTTTAAGTGTGGCAGCAAAATCCTCACGGAGAGCCGAAAGAAGCTCCTTTTTGACATCATCGATATTGCCGACTGTAGCGGCTTGGGCTGCAGTCCCCGATGCGGGAGAAGAGGGTTCAGCACAGGTCGAGGAGTCGCCACGAGGAGTAGGCCGCAGGTGAGGCTGGATCGAATTTCCTCCTTTTGCTGACTTAGGTGGCATTTTAATAACCCAAACAAAACTTATTCTTTGTTAAAATTAGTTCGTTAAAGTTTGGGGACAAATCCGAGAAAAAGTGCCCGATAATTATCGGGGGGAAAGCCAACTCTGCGGGAGCACACCAAAACGCAACTCACGCTACGCCGCCATCAGCCGGAAGTCTAACTTTCATTTCTTCCTTGTCAGGTCCAGCAGTATGAAATGGAATGGTGTAATAGACAAATGTTTAAATAAAGAAATAAAATGAATAAACATGATATCAAGTGGAGCCTTATATTCATAAAGCTCCGCTTGATAAAGCAAAACTGTTCAACAGAATAAAGCAATCAGATTTCCATTCTGCTTGCTTCGATGCTGGACAGGACAAGTAAAAAAAAAAAAAAAAAAAAAAAAAAAAAAAAAAAAAAAAAAAAAAAAAAGAAAATGAAGGAGCCTTGCCTCCGGACTGCCAAACAGTAACTGGACTTTTCCACTGAAAATGTCTTTGTTGCTATGTTCCCCGAGCTGCACGACTGTGACTCCTAGTTTGCTGGCCTCCTTGACTTGTTGCTCCATTAAAGAAAGCAGCAGCGAAACGACGACCACGACTGGATTTGGGTACATATCCATTTTCTTGGCTACAAGTGGAGCTAGCTGATAGATGAGGCTTTTCCCAAATCCAGTAGGAAGTGTAATAAAACGTCTTTCTGTAAGAGGAAAGCTCTCAGAGCATCAAGTTGTTGTGGTTTTAAGGGCATGTGTAGCTCATTCAAGACATCAGACAGGGCATTGTTAATCTTCGCTCCTCTGTGGCCGCCATCTTGACCGTTTATTGTAAGCGAACAAGTAGCTGAAAATTACATATCACAAGGTCCTGCCTCCCGCGCTGTGATTGGTCTGGTCAATTTCTTTTTTCTCGCAAACCAACTTAATAAACTGTTATTAAAACCTCCTGAAACGGGATATATCATAATATGCCTCCACGTATTAATGTAATGCGGGCTAGTCTGAAACATGTTACATTCATGTCTCAATCTCAGGGATTTCTGACTGTAAGCAGAAATACAGTCAGTCACCGTCACATCAGCAGCTGGAGCGGAGTCTCCACAGAGCCGTGCGTCTTCATGCACGCTGGCATCATATGCAACATTAATAACTGCAGGTGACACCTGAAGTCACTGACTAATTCCAGCAAAAACATGTTACCTGGTACAGAAGTGACCATCGTTAACATGCAGCGACTGAGAATAACTGAGGTGTCCGCTCCATGTGGAAAAAGTTGGTTCCTTCTATTCTGAACTACTATTCTCTGGTGACTGCAGGTCAGTCTGTCAATCGTAATAAACCATCAAGTGGAGGCCCTCCTGGTAACCGGAGGCCCCACGCAGCCTGCGTGATCTGTGTGTATCTTGGGGGCGGTGCTGAACAGAATAAATTACCCTATTTCTTCAAAAAGTAATTTGCTACTCTAAGTAATCCCCGATTACAAATTAAAAATGCGTCTGAGTTGTACTGAGTGTGGTACCACAGCTTGAGACTGCAGGACTTCTGCTGGATTAAATGTCTGGATTCAGTTACCTGCAGCAGAATCAGACACAATACTGTTTTATTACAGCAACACAATCAGGTCAGACTGAGGTACTGGAACACAGTTATTGAAGATCTGATGTGGTCCAGGTATGTCAGAGGTGTTGTCAGACTGCAGCTGGTTATTATACTTCCACAGGGTAGCTGAAGAAAGGAGTCACTTCAGTGTGATGGATGTCAGATTTTCTCTTAGTCTTTAAATTCCCTCTGAAACCCATGTCAGCCTTGCAATATATAAAGTCCAACATACAGTTTTTGTTGAAGGGGGAGTTTCAGATAGACTTATTTTTACTTTTCCAGTATGTTTTCTGATGGTTCCACAATGAAAGTTAAAAAAAAAATCCCAAGCTTACAAGCATTTGTAGGCAATGACAAAGACATGTCCCAAACCACGGATGGATTGTTGTGTTGCGAGTAAATCAAACTGGCTGTGCTTGTTTTGTAGTAAGCAGTTGAGAATCTGAGCTGTAAATGTTCTTCAGTATCTGTGTTCGACTTGCACTCACCTGCAGTCCACCAGTTTGGACCCGTTCTTCCAGAACTGCCTGAATCCCTGCTGTCATAGATCCAACAAGGTGTTGGAAATGTTCCTCAAAGATTTTGCTTCATATTGACATGATAGCATCACACAGTTGGTGCAGATTTGTGGGCTGCACATCCCCGACGATTGTCTGGCTGTGCCTTCACCCACCTGCTATTATTCAGTAAATAAGAAAACAGTCAGTGAATGAAGCTTCAAGTACAAAATGCACCAGAAGAGCTTTTAAACAAGCCTTCCGGAGCTGAGATTACAATTTTACATTTAGTGAAATGAGTTCAACATCCTGATGTAACAACAGCAACAGCGTCTTGCAGAGTGAAGACAGACATGCAGGAGAGGATTATGAGTCTCAGAGGGGCTGTTTAGACGTTTGTAATGTCCCATTAGACAATAATAAAGCTTTTGTTACACTGTGACCCAAAAGCTGAAAAAGCCTTGAGCTTTATGTACTGTTTGTCAGAATTGCCTCATTGCAGCTATTTGAGATGTTTCCTGTTACCTTCATCAGTCTTAAGTATCTTCTCCTTAAAGGCGCTGTACCTGATTTTGCACATTTGCGAACCGTGAACGAGGTGAACAGTGTAGTTCGAACTGTAAGCCCCGCCCCTAACTGTTTCTCCCAGTGAGAAACGCTCCTACTGTAATTTTTCTCTCCTCCCACTCAACATGCACGAAATAACGTGCACGTTTCAGGGTCATGCACAAAGAAACTCCAGAGGAAACTTGCATCTTCCAGTGAAATTACTGTTTTGGTTGCAGTAAATGGCTGCAGATCAGCTAAATGACATTTTCTACCATAACTGGTAGTTTACCGTAACTACAGTTATGTAAACAGATGCACAGTTATGACGAGTTATGATGTTACAGGCGACATTACAACATGACAGCCTGATAAAGTTTCTAACCGGCCCCTTCGAGAAGCAGTGATGTAAAGCTTCGTCGTGTTACGTTGTAAATATCACTATTATATACGGTAGACCAGGAGGAGGAGGGCGCTTCTCGTTAGAAAACGCTGTGAGTGGCTGATAGGAAACCGAAACTTATGTAGAACGAACCGCATTGGCATGAAGAGAGCGTCACGCCAGCATTAGAAACCTAAATTAAAAAGGCCTGGATTCATGCATATACGCAATTAATGAGTGATTTATTTTTTATGAAATTGCCTCATTTAACACAATTATACCGTGTAGAAAGCATTTCTCTGAAAGAGATTAAAATAAAATCAGGTACAGGGCCTTTAAATCTCATTACATAATCTGATTCCTTAAAGGCCTCCTTCCACTGAAAACCCGTTTAACTTGCTCCTTCTGAAATACGGAGGGTTTCCCCTTGTTTACTTACACATGCTGACTTGCTAGCGTTGCGTTCCCTCCAGTCGGCTGTGCTTCCTCATCACAGAAACAATACGAAGAAAAGAGCGAATCGGGAACAGCCTTGCACTCCTACGTCACATTTCAAATAGCGTATCCCACGTGGGGTTTCTATCTGTCCATTGGAAGGCAGGTAACCCTCCACTACACACTAGAAGTGGAGAGAGCACGACTGTAGCTTCGGAGTTGAGAAGCTAATTAGCTAACTGTTTGTTAGCATGGCGGAACAAACTTGTTTGTCGGCTCTATTTCCTGTCTGTAAGGACATAAGAGCGGAGGGCGGAGCTTCCTTCATACACTGATGGGAGGCAGCCAATCACACGGAAATTCATGAGAAGGACCCGGAAAAGCTGCCGTTGGACCACAAGCCTCTCTTCTAGTATACAAATACCGCTGGATACAAAGATACCAGAAGGTTTTTTTAAACAGAAACGATGCAGAATGCATTCAATAATAATGGAGAACACAGAAATATTAATGAAATCACCATGGAAGTACAACTTTAAAGCAGATACATGGACTCCAGTATGGTTTCCATTACCTTAATACTGCATTCATTCATCATGATTAAACCTATGCTCATTACTTTTTACATTCACTGATTTTCCATGAAGAAACACCAGTGATCAGCCTGGATTTGTGCAATCAGCCATGTATACTGCCATGCAGACGGTCAACCGGAGGCGTAATATACACTGGGTGTTGTGGTAAACACTTCCAGTTTACGTGGGTGACTGCACAAATCCAGGCTGATCACTGGTGTTTCTTCACTGGAAACCAGTGAAAACATATTTCCCGTTTAGGAGAGTTCTCCCCTTGTCGATTAAAGCAGTCCAAAATGAAACAAGTGTCTGGCATAAAAGTTCTTTTTTTGTTTTTTTTTTCATATCCATAGAAAAAAAAAGAACAAAGTTCTTGCTTCTCATGTAACAGGCTTAAGGAGAAGCAGGAGAAGAAGAAGCAGCAGACTAGAAAATAACTGATGCTGTAACTATTGAAGAAAGGCTGCCTGAGAGTGTCGGGCATTTTTGGCAGTTTATAGTGGAGAATTACCGCCACCAACTGTAGTCTGAAACTCCTGAGTGGATGAATTTACTTAAAGGGTAAATTAGGTGTTTTTCAATCTGGGCATATTTTCTAGCATGAAATACGTTCATTTCCTCACCCAGACAGTTTTGGTGCAACTTGAATTCCATCGGGAGATATTTAGATCCTCTCCAGATCAGGGTATGTCAGATATAATGGAAGTGATGGGGCAACCGCGCGCAGCCTCTAAATAAGACATTAAGACATTTCTGCCACAAACTCCTTCATTTCACCAATGTTTTGTAACAAACCATTGGTCGGATGAAGCTCACAGGGATGGTGAGCTTCGTCCTTATTTACAGACATTTACTTGTTATGGTGTCGCATAATAGTGACGTCATCAAAGCCGCCGGAGTAAAAAAGTCTGCAATAATTTATTTAATATAGAACATCAGAGAGGAAAAGGCATAGGAATTATTTGGAGGTTTTGAGAGGAGATAAGTGACGGTCTTTATGTACAACAGGGAATAGTTTATCCTCAAACAGATGCTTGGTTTCACTGAAACATTTGCAGTGGGACAGAGAGCTTGACCCCCTAAACTAGGTCACTATGATCAGGAATGTGAATGTGAAGATATGTGATAAAACCAGAACCAAAGGTTTCCCAGCGAGATGTTGCCCCGACCATTAAACTGCCTCTGCTGGTGTGCTGATAGAAGACGCAGGTCACCTTTTTCCATTGCTTCACTCTCCACTGGTGACACACCGTGGTAACTTTAAGAGACAGGGGTCGGCAATGGTGACTGATGGCAACTATCAATATGTAGCACTTCAAACTGCTTCGTAAATTAAGTGAACTATCTATTTATACAAGCTACTGCAAATATTTAATCCAAAATATTATGTTTGACAGAACATTTATTGCTACAAAAAATATCACTTGCGTAACAGAAACTGTCAATAAAGTTAACTAATATAGTCTTTTAGAGTCCTCCAGCCTGTTGTTGGGGTCAGACCCCCATGCAGGAACTGTTCCTGGGTCTCGGTCTGGAAGCCCCCCCCCATGCAGGAGCTTCCCTAACTCAATCCCGGCTCTGGCAGCCCTGCCGGCAGCCAGGTGTGGATCTCCTGACGAGGTGATGCTATGCTGCATTATGAATGCTTGCTGGATGAACTCCACATCAACCCTGTGTGTGCACGTTCACCGGGCGTGTGCACGTCCACCGCGCTGCTGCGATTTCAGGGGTGTCTGCCCACCTCGGCTTCATCATCATCCCTCACTCTGAGGAGACTTTAAATTAGTCTAATTATCATCGCCGGTGTCACAGAAACATGAAGAGGAAGATATGGTCCCCCAGGAGGTCTTCTCGGATTCAACAGCGCCTGGATGTGTGTGTGTGTGTGTGTGTGTGTGTTTATGATAATGTGCAGGGATGTATTTTTTATGAATTGCCACAGCTGTGTGAGACAGATGCTGGAGGGGCTGCATTCAGCGAAGGCGCCTCCTCTTTCCTTTCTGATGAAAACATGCCCCCTCTTCATCATACACAAACAATTATGGGCTCAGTCTATCACACACACTCAGGGCTTCACGTAATTACAGAGTTCAGAGCTTACATTTAAGAATATATGCAAATTCCTCCCTGAAGAAGAGTTTGTGAGGATGATAAGTGTGTACATGTGTGTTGCAGTTGTACACGACTTCTTTCTTATTGACGCTGAGTTATGAGGTTATGAGGACGGTTTCATTTCTAGCTTTGGGACACGGCTCTGACAGAAAAGCAGAAAAAGTGCTGCTGTGTTACATTAGCTGTGGGCACCGGAGCTGCTGGACACGACACCCAGGGACTTCTTCTCTTAACTCTGTGATCTGTGCACTGCAGACTCAGCAGATTGCTCTGTTATTTTGTGGCCAATGAAAAGTTCATAATGTTCACCAGCTACTCACAGCGGACCCCGCATGAAGGATGGGAAATATAAAGTTTCTCCCTCAGGTGAAGAGGAAGTGGATCATCTGGAACTAACTCCACCAAATTAATCCAACTTCATGAGTTTAACTTATTCTGCTGTTGAAGGGGATTTCTTTAAATGGAAATGTAGATTTTCATGAAAGCTGGCTTGTTGCTTCCTGAATGATTGATGATTGTATGTTTTAGTTAGATGTAAGTACTTCTACTTTTTTTTTTTTAAAAAGTGCAGTATCAATCCATGCTACATAGTGCAAGAAATATCAAAAGGTGAAATCGAAATGGGGGACAATTTTAAATGTCCTACTAAATATCAACAACTTGAAGCTAATCTATGCGATGAAACCCAGAAGGTGAGGGTTATATGGTCCCATCAGTCTTATAGTCAGGTGACCCTCTTCCATCTCTTTACCCCGGCACAACGGCTTTGCTGTGACCTGCACAGTGTGAGCATTTACACCGTTCACTGTGCGCCTGCAAGCGCACCAGCTGTTGTTAGATCCATGTTATCATGGAATCACGGGAGGGACTGCAAGATCGCCTGTGATTCTCATCCAAATGATTAATTTTGTCCACGTTTGTGCTTCATGGTTTCTTATTTCACTGAACCCTTGTGGGCACGGAGATGCTGTCATGTTCAGATAGTTCAGCAGTTTAAAAGCTGCACAGTGGCTTTTGTTTAGGAAGTTACCGGATGTTTTATACTGAATCTGTGTCTGATTACCTGTCTGGTCCGATCTGAACTACTGAAATTGACGCGGTGTTGGTGCACGCTCCGTCAAAAGCTGGCGTGTATCTTTAGTACAGCGGCGTGACATGCCAGAGCGACGGTGGACCGCTCACGCGCTGCGGCGTGCTCAACACATTTTAAACCATTGACTACATGGGCGCGGTCCGGTGCACATGGCGTGCCACTGCGCTCACGAAGCAGGTGTAAAGCCGGGGTTAGTCCTGCTGCAGTTGACCATTTGCAACTTCATCATCTAATCTGGTGGGACCACCATGATGGACATCAGAAGTGATTGGTTCCAGGAAGGAAAAATGAGCAACTGCGATTGTTTTTTATTGTTTTTTCCAACTTGTTTTGAGAATATGGCCACAGCTGCTAATAGTGCAAGTCAAGCTAAACAGTTAGCGTAAGTAGGACATCCAGGGACTCAGGCAGTGGGATTTACAGAAGTTAGAAACGACTAGCTTAGAAACCAACCCCTTTCCCTCCTGCTGTTCTTTGATCTGATCAAATCACTATCTTCGCCTGAATTCACGCCCCATGATTTTTACCATTATGTCATAAACAGCGTCTCTCCTTACACTGAAGCAGACTTAAGCTAGCTTCATACCTCCAGATATGGATGAAAATGTCTCATCCGTACTAAAAGTTGTCTTTGTGACTGGTCTACATACCTCCGTCTGGTGTCAGCATTGTTATGAATGTTGCTCTGTACACCCTCTAGGGGGCAGTGTTGAGTTTAAATTTACCACCATCAACAATTGTGAACATGGCATTGGTAGAGGAGGTAGTTTTACTCCGTCTAATTCAGAAAAGGCGGGAAAAAATAAGTGTATGCGGTAATGGCATGCCCGACCACTCAAACAAGGGGTAAGTAATATATCTGACTGGTATCTTGTTCCTGGGATACTTTTCAAAACGTTTGCGGCGGTTGAAGCAGACTTTTTTTTTTCTCCGTCTCCCTCCCATCAGACCTACGGTTCCCCCAAATATATACAGTTATGGACATTTTATTCAGTGATTCAGTTTGTTGGTGGTAAGTTTCCTGCTAATTCTGTTTCCTACGCTTTCCAAGTTTATGTTCGTTAAGCTGGTATGAGTTTAAATATGTAAAAGTTATGACGATGCTGCTAAAATACAGCAAACCGCAGCTGCATCAGAGGCTGTTTATAAGCTTCTAACGACTTATAGTAAACTTCTGTTTCTTACGAAGTAGCATCTCGCTTATACTATGGCCACTTGCGAAAGAAAGAAATATTAAATCTTTTTTTTTTTTTTTTTTACCGTTAAAGGGACTAGAGGCAGGAATTTAAAAAACAAGCAAACATGCATGTCCATTTTTTTAATACTAATGGGTGATGAAGCGCTAAATACCAAAAATAACATTTCCACCCACGTTTCTCTCCGTTGCCTTGAACAGGCTGTGTGCTGCAAAATGCGCTGCAATTTGTGTCCAAATTTCCCGCGCTGCCCTGCGGACGTGATGTCAAATGACGCTACATCCGCAGTTTTGATACAGGAAGTAGATGGTCGCAGTAAATTCAAACACTGTAAGCAATAGTTATTGGTTTCTTCTGCCGTCAGCAAACGATCCAGATCAACTGAAGGACACTAAAAAGTGTAACTACGAAGAAAAAGGTTATTATAGCTTCAGTTTGTGCTCCCGTGACGACTTGGCTCATGGCTGCAGTTACCTGAAGCGCCATTTGCAAGTTTTTTTCTTAATCTTGCCTCAAGTCCTTTTAAATCGTAAGTTTTTCACAAGAAGCGGCTGAGCAGACTATCGTCTCTCGTGATGCTGCCAGCTGTGGCCACAGCACCTGCAGATCGGTCGGCCTGCAGCTGTTATCAGACCTGATCAGAGGAGGGAAATGAGATGACTGTTTAACGTTATTTTATGTGATACATTTTTATTTCAGAGGCACTGGTGGAGCTCATTAAGCCTGCGGGCTGCTTTCCCAGCGATGCACCGTCACAGACATGATCTGGCATCTTCAGCCCAGCATCTCGACCCACACACGAGCTCCGGAGGCTGTGGGTCAAACAATCATTGCCTGCAACAAACAAACATGCCCGCATCACACCTGAGCTGCAGAGAGGCTTGTATTTATTTAAAACAAATAACCAAACAAAAAGAAAGAAAGAAAGAAAAGAAACACCTTTCACTTATTTCAATTATCCCCATTAATTAGGTACTTGGATCAGTACTCGGTATCGGCAAGTACTCAAATGCAAGTACTTGTACAGTACTTGTACTTGGTTGGCAAAAAAGTGGTATTGGAGCATCCCTAGTATTTACCGTAGGTTATGAATGGGGCTTTAAAACTCCATGAGAAGCAAGAACTTTCTTATTGTTCTCAAGGCCACAGGAACAAATGACGTTTTTGTTTTCACGGACGTGATCGAGGACGTTTTGCAGCTTGTTCTCGATTCTTCTGCCAAGCAGAACTTTCTTCCTGTGGGGCTCTGGTAAGTATTGTGCAATTGGTCGGATATTTGAGGTAGACGGGGTTAATGAGGAGACATTTGCAGAAGATTTGTTATTTCTTCATTTCTGCAGATGCGAGGTTGAAAGGAAAGTTTTAAAAAACAGCTGATGGAGGTGAGAAAATACACAAATGTAAACAACACGTGGGGCATTTAAATAGATGAACACCACCGCATGCACAACCCCGTCCTGCCATGGGCCAAGTTTGCTGTAAATGTACAATCTCTGGATCAACGCTGTCCCCCCACCCCGCCCCATCGCGGACAAAGCTTCTTGTAGAGTATGTATTAAATGGACAAAAACTTTTTTCTCGTTCTTGCAGCCTTGAGAACTAGAACAAAGCTCTCGCTTGTCGCAGACTTTGTAAGACGTTTTAAAAGCCTTCAAAGTCCAGATGCCTGCCAGGCTTTTGTCGCTGGCTAGGTCACCAGTGTTGCCTGGTAACTGGCTTTTGTGTTGACTGCTGATCTTTGCTGATATTATTGTAAATATTAAGCCTTTCCTTCCGAACACACAGATTTGATAATCCACATCAGAGTGTAATGATATGCTTCACTTTGCTGTTAAATAAAACTAAAAAAAAGACACTGTCGTTGATTTGTGACTCTAAGTTTTGTGGGCATGAAACCATGGCAGACAATAAATAAAATAAATGGATGAAACGCACAAAAAGTGCAACGTGGTTGCAGCAGGGTTCGAACCTGAAGCACACCATGTGATAACCATGCATCTCACTGAGCTATGCAGCTCATCAAGATGGCCTACCAAGCTCTCTGATTGCTCGTTTAGCCTGGACTTCCTACGTAGAGGTTAACATACCTGCTTGTGTTATCTGGTTATCATATTAACTGGTCACTTTCACATTCACTAAAATAAGGCTAGACTGTACTGGATAACTGTTAAAAAGATCACAGCAAGAGTTATTTTGCCATCATTTTGACTAAAAGTGACATTTTTGTTTGGTGCAGATCCCTGGGAAGAAAAACAGACCATTTAAATGTGATTATAAGATAAATATTTCCTTCAGCATCCCAAAGTCTCTGCAGCTGCTGTGAGTCAAAGTGATCACACATAGATGTTTTTCAATATCTTCCCAGATGTGAGGATGATGATGTTCTGTGTATCTATGCTAATTCCTTGTCTGGACAATATTGACGTGAAACAAATTTACCAACCGATATTCTAAACTCTCTAAACTACAGAAATGATGAAGTAAAATAATCATGGATTCGGTTTAGATTAAAAAAGAGAGTTTAAGAATAAGAAAAAAAAAGAAAAGTTGTCAGTCACAATAAGAAAAACTTTATATGATAAACTTCTGCTTGTTCAGATGTCCTGTCCGTTAAACAACGTGATACTGAACATGAAAAAAACATTGTGCTACACATGAAACATCATTATTATTATTACTATTATTTTTTTTTTACCTTTTTCACTTTATGAATCCCCAAAGGGAAATTCCGCTCTGCTTTTAACACATCTCTAGATTAACTAGAGAGGTGGACTGCCGACAGCACCCGGGGATGTTCATGCATGTGTGGAAGTGCAACTAAATGTTTGTCTTCTGGGGATTTTGTTGGATGCTCTCATGTCTCCACACATGTCAGAATCAAGCCTGCATCCTTGCTTTACTGACATTTATCTTGAAAACTTGTCTTAAAAATCGTTTATATTCTTTGGTTTTCAACCCCAGCGAGACTCAAAGGTTGAATATGGAACACGGACAGAACAGCGACATCACGTGTGTCGAGGTTGTAGTTGCAACAGCAGAAAAATAATTCCAGCTGTTGGGTCGCCGGGCTCGCTGATACATCAACTGACCAGCAGCTGCACCTACCCAACAAGTATTGCCAAGGAGTTTAACTTACAGTTTGCCAAGTTAGCAAGCTAGTTACCTTACCGATCTGTGTATGTTTTGATCCTGTGGAAAATTAAAATTTTGGGCTATCTGGCGTAGGATTCACCTAAATTTACTGTAGTTTTTGCTCTTCTCAGGTCACTCCTGTTCTGAGACAGTTAACGATATCTCCTGGGCTCTGAAGCAGCTGCTGGACTTGCCGACTCCACCATTTTCCTCAGTGTTAGCCAAACTGCCCCAAACATTGCAATATAGAGATGGTATTTAGCAACCCACATTGGTAGCCTCTGTTGTCTTGTAGATCTAAACATAACACCATTGTTTAAGTTTAGTATATATTTATTTCAAGGTTTTTTTCAGGAAATGCTGTACTTTCATTCTGCTCCCCTCTAAACACCTACAGTAATGGAGGTTTTTTTTTTTTTTTTCTAAATGTTGCTTTTAATAAAAAATGTTCCATGTTCAACTTTCAATCTTTTGTTTATATTTTGTTTAATTGGTTTATTTTGTTTTTTCTTATGTGCTCTTATGTTTGATGTTTTTATCAGTATCTTGGTCTTTTAAATATCTTCCTTTTACTTTGTTTCATCTGTGTTTTTTTAAAGTTGGTATGTGTGACTTCAGTTCTAAGTTCATTCTCCGACTCGATGAAAAAAGCTTCTTCTTTTTCCATTAAAGTTGATGGTTGTCATGTTATTCCAACACAACCTGGTGGGTGGGAGGTGAATATCTCCCCGCAGCCTTCCTTCACCCACAACCCATTTTGATGGACTAATGATTTCCTCCAGCGCGATAGTGAATGCTGGAGGGAGATGTGCACCCTGCCATGATACCAATTTCCAGGTGCTGCCAAGCTGTGGTGAATTACATGGTTGTGGAGCGTATCTGGATGTTTTGGAAATAGACTTTAACTAGATTTTTACTCTACTGAATTTGATTGTGAGCTACCAGATTTTTGTGTGCATCTTCCAGGCCAGCATATTAAAATTCCAGTGTCTCCCCTGTTGCTATGTGATTTGAAATTCTTGGACTAGGGAATAATCCAAACTAGCTGTCCACTCTGATCAACTTTGCAGGTCTTATTCTTCCTCTCTACAGTGTGATGCAGGGATATTTGTGTCTCGTGTGACTAAATGGAATGAGCCTCGATAAAATACAAACATCTGGAGTAATTGTGTTGTTGAGAAAGTACTCCAGCACGCCCCAAGGCTAGAAGTACTCAGTTTTTACCATCATCCATATTCTGTTTTCACGCACGTTTCTTAGAAATCCTATTTTTCACTGATGGTGTTCTTTGAAAAGATTTTACCTGCTGTACAGCTGGCAGATACATGATAAGCAGAGGGGGACACTCAGTTGTCCTTCTAACACAACTGTTTTACCTTATTGGAAAGGGGGGGGGGGGGTGCTACAGGCCTAAAAGCCCATTTACGCTCTACACTATGGACAGAACATTAACTCAATCTTTTGCGTTACTTCTGTTCTACATGCTGGACCGCTGCTGATAGAACAGAATCTCCCGAGATTTCGTAATGGAACGTTGTAATCTCGCGAGATTTTGCTAGTTTAATAGATCCATACCGTATTTTTAAATATTGATATAATATCAGCATATAAAATTTCACGATATTTCAGTGTATAGACATTTTGTCCCACCCCTACTGAATTCCAGTTCCCCCTTAGCTTTAACTGTTCATTTTGCACGTTCATGTGAAGGAGTAGTGGTGTCCCGATTCTGGTTCAGACCGGGGGGGGGGGGGTGGTAGGGCTATCTGGCCCTCGAAATGGAGATTTTCCAGGGGCACACTACATAATGAGTGGTATAATATTACCCACAATTTCATGCTAAACACAGGCAAAGTGGTGAGGAAATCTGCAGCAGCAGCCAAATAATGTGACAGTAGTCACAAAAATATTCACAAATATGACTATTATTTGTAAATAAAATATGAAAATCACTATTTTAGGTCACTTTAATGTAT
This sequence comes from Atherinomorus stipes, assembly GCA_023101725.1. Classification (NCBI taxonomy): domain Eukaryota; kingdom Metazoa; phylum Chordata; class Actinopteri; order Atheriniformes; family Atherinidae; genus Atherinomorus; species Atherinomorus stipes. Next base: position 223,462 of record JALJCO010004801.1, read on the forward strand.
TACAGTTTCAATACAAATGTAAAAAAAATCGCGAGTTTGGTAATGTTACGTGCATCTGCTCATGTCTGTAACGTTAACCTTAAGCTTGAGTTTCCTTTCATTTTTATGTTTTTCGGCCCAAAGCTGAGAAAAAGAATCTCATCGTCCAAGAAAGGGAGATTATTGCTGCTGTAGACAGCATTGCGACTTCTTCCAGAAGCCATGATGTCAGTTTACTGCACCACTGACGACCATTGGTGACGCATGAGGATTTCCAAGGGTTGTCCCATTTCTTAGGGGAATAATTCAATCCATTTATGAGGCCATGGGGAAGGGGCAGGGGTAGGGATGAAAGTAGGAATTGGGCCTTACTTACTGAAACTGATGTCAGAGGTTGGAGGTGAACTCTGAACTCTGCATTACCCTCTGGTGGTTGTGTTGGCTCACAACAATGCCTATGAAATGGACACATGAACATATGAAGGCAGTGATGTTTTAAACAGCATTCTCACCAGGATAGTCCATGTTAAGGTATGGAGTGAACTCAGGTGCAGAATCAGTTTCAGGTTGCCAGAAAAAAGTCCCTTCATCAACTTTCCAATGGCTGAGGAAGTCCAGGGAAAAGAAAATGCTGAGGAAAACGCTGGAACACTGAAAGCGAAACAACAGACAATCTAGCAAAGACAAGAGGTAAGAGGGAACCTGTTTTACCACACACGAGATGCAGGTGAAACAGGAGGACGGGGCAGAGCTTCTTCAGGAAATCACATCCTTTCCATGACGGTACGCGTGGTTGTGCTTCCATAAATTCATGTTTCTGGACTTCTGCCATGTGTGAGCATTGTTATTAAAGGAATAGTTCACCCACAGATTTATGGTCCTTCATTTTCTACTCACCCTCATGCTGAGCAAGACTCTGGAGCACTTTTTTAAAATCTCAAATGCAGCCGGAGATCGGACAGGTTTTCGTTTCCCCCCCAACTTTCATATAATGGAGTTCACCGGCACCTGAACCAAAAAGGTCCAGAAAAGTCCAGAAAAACTTGTCAATATTCCTCCATACTGCTCGTCCAATGTAATCCAAGTGTCCTGAGTGGGTAGCGTCCATAAGTTACTTGAAACGACATCATCAAAGAAAAGCTCCCCTGAAAGCCACAGTGTGATCAGAACCTCGATCAATATTTATTGGAATGTCTTCAACTTGTAAAATCAAAGCTAATTTATCAGCCGTTACCTTTCCTCCCTCGGGCCGCGCTCCTGCTGCGCCGCATCTGCCCCGTTGCTCTGCTGCTGTCCACGTGCACAGCAGATGACATCATAACCCGGTGCTGAAGCTTCAGTTCAGAAATGTTGACAATGTTCATGTTAAATCATTTAATCCTCGGCATCCTGAAGGTGGTGATGACGATGATGAAGATAACACAGCCAACGGGCACCAGTCGATGAAGGAGAAACGCTGCTTTTTCTGGGGCGATTTCCTCCTCTGTCCATGCGGTGACACGTGCTTCTTCACGTGCTGGTGTTGTGGTTTGAGGGGGCGGGAGACAGAGCCTGCCTGGGTCTGCGTTTGTGATTGGTTAGGAGGGAGTAATGACTGTAGTGTTAAGCTACATGATAGGCTGGATTGAAAAAACGAAGGGAGACGTTTTTCCATCGAATTTCCTATCGAGGCTTTTATTTTCAATCTATCCCAGGCACGCCTATCGATCGATTTATATCAAATTATCACCCAACCCTAGTTCAGCATCAGTCATGGTGATTTACAAGAAGTGGACCACAAAACCAGGTTAACCCTGAAGTTACCTTCTTGAGAGAAGATCCAGCTTCTCGGTGCAGGCCTCAAGACCAGAATGTGTCCAGTCTGAGCAGCAGGAGAAGCAGCCAGACATCCACCATGTTGGGTTACTGGATGCTGTTTGTTTTTACGCTGGAGGGGATAGTGGACACAACAGCAGCAGTGTGAATGCGACCTTAAACACCACCATACCACCTTAAGCAGCAGCTGGAGTTGCAGCTGAAGTAGCTCTACAGCAGACGTGTTTGTCTTCCATCACAGTCTGCTGGTGAAAGGTGGGAGGGGAATTGGGAAAAGTCAGACAGGTGAGATGAGATTTAGAAGCTGCGTGTCCATGTAGACTCTCTGGTCTCACCCTGTCTATTGTTTGAGTGGCAATACACTCAATTTGGTCCACTTTACTTATGTTTCCCACAGACATATGCACAGAAGCCACTCCCACCCACGCGCCGGTTCTGGCTTATTCACATACAGATGAGGCAGAGTCTCCTCTCCCGGCCTGTCTCCAAGCCCTTGGCGCTGCTTGTTTACCCTTCACTGTGACAGCTGTGTGTGTGTGTGTGTGTGTGTGTGTTGATCTGAGGAGGGAGATATTGCGTGTCAAGTGCTCTCCAGGGCTAAACTATCATTTCTGAGTGTTATCACACCATCCTACTTCCCAGGGGCTGGCTGTCTTTCTGTCTGTCTTTCTTTCTCTCTCTAATACACACTCTGTCACTCTCCTTCTCACACAAACTCAGGAGGAGCTCCAGACAGTGTAAGCCCAGCGAGGCGTGCAGGCAAAGAAGAAAGAGGAGACTGGAGTAAGTTGACCAGTTGGTGAGAACACATGCACTTTTTCCAAACTGGAAAAATAAGTCACGCTTAACTTTCTTCCTGCAAACCTCTCTAAGTTGAAACTTGCAAGCAGAGAGAGGATCTCTGAGAGGTAGTAGGAAGAACATTGCCTGCAGTGTCTGTACGGTAGGAAAGGTGAAGCAGAGTTTATCGCAGTTCTCATGTGTTCCATTTTGATGAAGTGAGTTTAAGTCAAGGTTTGAAGACGGGGTGATATTGAACTTTCTCAGAACCTACTTGTTAAATGTTTATTACTCTAAAGCCCTTTTCACACAGCCCGCTTCACGCTGGGACTAATGCAGCCTCATTCTGTATTGATGTCCTGTATGGACCGACGGAGGTAGAATGAGGAGTAAAAGTCTATGTATCACTGATGTAAGTTTGATCGAGTGTCTCAGAACGAGGAAGCTGGATACGAGGATGTAGGACCCAAATGCAGGATGCACAGACATGGCTGGAGGTTGGAATGATTAACGAACATTTAATAAAACAGAAAACTCTGCAGAAGTGGAACAAAAATAACAAAAAGACCTGGCTAACTGAGTAAATCTACACACACAACGAACTGACTGGACCAGGACAGCGGAAAACCTGGAGAACAAATAGAGGCAGGTGTGAGGAATGATGACCGGAAGCAGGGATGTAAAAGCAAGCAGGAGAGTTAGCAGGAAGTAAACCAAACAGAACTAGAGAAGCACTCAGAAAACGCAGACCTGCGCCAAGCAGCTCGACTCCCTTATTTTTGTGTGTTCTGGATCGTAGTATCCTGAATTTTCTCTGGATCCGGATCAACTTTTGAAACGTTCGAGAACTCATTGAGATCCTTTCTTGTAATTTTTTTTTACCAAACATTTGGGCCATTAGTTTGGAGTTATATGGAAAAATTCCAAAAATGTGGCCTATTCAGGTGATGCTGATGTAAGACTGTTTAGGCTGTTTAGTTGGTAAGGAGGTCTGATGTTCACCATGGGATGTCGGTCAGAACACACAGGACTCGCTTGTACAGTTAACTGTCTTTACTGGTCACTGTTAATCACAACAGCACAATAATGCAACAAATGACAGGTTTACAGGTGAGGAACTCCAGGTAGTTAAGGTGAATGCCTGGATGGAAGTGAGTGTGGTCTATAAACAGAAATACAAAGCCATGAGGAACATTTGTTCATCAAATAAACACATTCAAGGTAGTAATTATTACTAATAAATCCCTTCCAGTTAGGACTAAACATGCACGTGTTCAAGGCTTACAGTTACAGTAACTGGCATGTAACAGGTCAGCTAGCTTAATAGCATAAAAAGGCACATGGTGAATGGAGGAACACTTCTGAAAAAGCTAATCAGCTAAACAACATTAAAGGCTAAAGAAACATCCTGTTCAGGCAAAAATACAACTAGTTACTTCCAGTTCTGTCCACAGTTCACCATATTCACCTGCTAGAAGTCTGTCCAACAGTCTTCTCTCCTCGTCCTCACTGCTGCTCAGAAGTTTCATTTCTGCATCCTGACATCATGTGCTTTGTAGTGCAGCTGCACACTTCCGCCACAAGGGGGAACTCACTCCCCATCAACAGCCTTTCCAACATGGCCGATCTCACAATGATAAAAAATCCTTTAAAACATTCCTGGATCCAGAAGGTGATCCGGATCACCATCAAAATTTAATGGGTTCATGCTTGGGCTGAGACACAAGGCTGGGGAAAATTTCAGGTCAATCAGTCCAGGACTTTTTCTGTAAAGTTGCTGAAAGACGGACAGATGGACGGAAGAACGGATGGATGGACAAACCAACACTACCGAAAACTTTGCCTCCTCGGCTGAGGTAATAATAATCAATAGAACTCAAACACAGACACTATGACTGCAACAGGAACAGAAAGTCCACAGATCACGACTGTAGTCACGTTTACATGCCGACTTTTCTTCAGTCTGATTAGAATATTTCCGGTTAAAGGTCTCAGGTCAGCTGTTTACATGTGACGTTATCTATTCTCATCTAGTCTTTACAATGAATCAGAACCACCATCTTACTGATGTGTGGCATGTGTTAATCTACGGGATGTGATTTATCATGGCAGTCAATCATCTGTTTAGCCTGCTGGTTGCTGAGTTTGTTGTTTTCACACTTTTATTCTAGCAGCAGCAGGATAGTGTGATCATAATAGAGGAGAAGGCTTTTAGTCGGACATCTACTGTCTAATCACACAGTGATGTTTCACTTTTCTTTAAGAAAGTCTGTATCAAAAACAAACTTTCTACTGCAGACCAGTTCTTTGTCCTCTATCTGTTCAGAATAAACATCACTGCGCATGTGAAGACAGCCTTTCTTTCTTCAAACAGAACCTTATTGATAAACAGTGACATTATAAGAGAGCATGCACAGACAGAACGGAGCCTGATCACGTTCCGTTTCACTGTTTAACTTTACTTTAAATCGGTCTTGGAAACTGAATATTCCATACGGTCTGTTTATTCTGATTGAGGTGTTTATATGGAATATTTTTATTCAGTTTGGGCTTACAAACCAATTCTATTTGGCTCCATGTAAACCCAGTCACTGAGATTTAGTCAGTCTTATGACTAAATTTTCAATTATTTCTAGTCATAATTAAAGGGACTAGAGGCAAGATTAAGAAATGAAAATTACTCGCGACTGCCACTTCAGGTAACTGCAGCCACAAGGCAAGCCATCACAGGGAGTGTGCACAAACTGGAGCTATAATGTTGTTTACTCATCTTTTTCTTCATAGTTACACTATTAGTGGTCTTTCAGTTGATCTGGATCGTTTGCTGTGGTAAAAGAATCCATAACTATCGCTTACAGTGTTTGAATTTACCGCGACCATTTTCTTCCTGTATTAAAACTGCGGATGTAACTCATTTGGAAATTCAGACACCGAATTGCAGCGCATTTTGCAGCACACAGCCTGTTCAAGGCAACGGAGAGAAACGTGGGTGGAAACGTTATTTTTGCTATTTAGCGCTTCATCACCCATTAGTATGAAAAAAAAATGGACATGCATGTTTGTTTTTTAATTCCTGCCTCTAGTCCCTTTAAGGTTGTTTTCACACAGGATCCATTTAGGTCGACCGAACAGGGTTTTGGTACCGAACACAGCGCAACTGGGTCTGTGTGAACACGCCACTCGCGCTCATAGTCAACCTAACTCGCCCGCTCTTGGACCGGCCGAACAGGGTGGTTTCAGAGTGACTTGTATCAACCTTAAATGCGGCGCGAGTGATGTGTGAATGTGCACCAACGTTAACTCGACCTAAATCCCAGATACTCTGCCTTTTTTAACTAAACAGGTATCCGTAGGCAGCTGTACAGTTGGGATATCCTTCTTATTGACAGTGTTATTACAAATAACAGGGTTGCACGGCCTAAATGTAACATTTAGTATCATCTTGTGTTGCTAGCTACTAATGTATTTCAAATGTTAAGATCAACGGGGAGTTCACAAACACTGGACAAATTACCAACAAGGGCTAGCAGGCTAAGCGTTAATGCACATGTTTACAACTCACCAGTAGGGATGTATATTGATAAGGATTTATCGATTCCGATGATTTATCAATTCCTGCTTATCGATATGGTTTTTTATTGATTCCCAAATATGCTGAAAAACAGTAAAACATGAGTACAGAAAAGAATACAACCATATTAAAATAAATCTCAGGTTTATAAATCTTAATTATTCACTGCTGAGAAGAAACAAATAAAACTTAAACGATTAAAATGAGTCAAGCAGCTATTATTACGTTGATGGTAAATGAAAAATTCACAGGTGAAAGCTGGTGACACAAATTCTGAATAGTGGTACCAAATTAACACAAATTTTTTTATCATTATCACACAACGTTAGCCAGGTGTTAAATTTTCCCTGCTGTGCTGGAGCGTCAAACAGCATTGCTGGAGTAGAACACTGTGTTGAGGCCAAATGCTTGGACGTATTAGTTGTGTTACCATCTTTGGTGCTTAGAGCTGTTTCACATATTTGTTTTATATCTTGTGTTCATGTTCTTGAGGCCATATGCGCCTGCTTTGCCCAGTAAATGAGAGAAGAGGCGTAAGAGATGCTGATAAACTCAGGAGAGCCCAGCTGTTTTAGACCGCTCTCCTTTTTGTTTTTACTTATTAACAGCCCTGTTGGCCCAAGCATTATGTTCACTGTGCAAGTGTCTGAAATAAATCAGTAAAACCAACAATACAGTGAAGTCATGCAGTTTTTCTATGAAGCGCATCCAGACCGCAGGTCTCCCCTGCGGGCAGCAGCTGATGGAAGTGCCGTCACCGGTGCACAGATCCCTGTTCCAGATGACGATTCCGACATGTCGTCTTTGTTTGTAAAATGCAGCAAGACTTCGGATAGTTTTAACGGGGACATTTCTCCACAGTGCACCGCATGTAAAAGCTCAGCCCACCTCTGCTCTGCAGCAGCTTGTGTGAGACCTCATCGCAAATTTGTGAGTGGGGCACGTTTGTTAACAGTTGCGGTGCAGCCCGGGAAGAATCTACAGAGGAATCGTAAAAGGTTTTTATTAATGATTCTAAAGAATCGTTTGACTCAGAACCGGTTCCCAAACAGAACAATGTGCATCCCTACTCACCGTTACCTGCTGTTTGCCGATAATATCTGCGTATGGTCCGGACTTCGCGGTTCAACAGAATCAATCTGCGTCTTGCTCTGGTTTGTCTGGAAATCCACCACCTCAGTGCATGACAACATTGTTCTCCACATGCAACCGTGTCTCGTCTTCAACACACTCCATCATTCACGTGTGTTTTGTTTACAACACAGCTACGCTGTACAGCTGGGATGTGTCTACTTACGACTGGTTGCCATGGATACACAACGCTTCAGTCTGTATAGCGACTGCTGGGCGTGGTGATTAAAAAGCATACGTGAAATGGAGTCGTATTAGTTGAAAATTGAAACATCGTAACCGTTTCACTGCTGCGGCAGCGCCTGGCTCCGCCCACATATGTGTGAAAACGACCTTAGACATTGGAATAGTTGGTTTCTAATCTATTCATCTATCCATTCGTTTTCCAAACCTGTTTCATCCGACCTCTTTCTTCCTGTGTTCGTCAGGTTTGGGGCTGTGTGGGGCTGCACGGTGGTGTGGTGGTTAGCACTGCAGCCTCACAGGTAGAAGGTTGCTAGTTTGAACATTGTCTGCGGAGCGGTTCAAACATTTCCAACAGTGGCCTTCCTGGGTGGAGTTTGCGTGTTCCCCGTGTATGCGTTTTCTCCGAGTACTCCGGCTTCTTCCCATGTTAGGAGGAGGTTTAGGTTAATTGGTTACTCTAAATCAAGGGTGGGCAACTCTGGACCTTGAGGTCCGGTGTCCTGCAGATATTAGAGGTTTCCCTGTTGCAACGCACCTAAACCACATCAATGGGTAATTAGCTTGATATCAAGCTCTGCACAAGTATACTAATTAAATCTGAGTCTAATTTCCGCTACCCACCAGATACAAATAGAACAGTTTTTTGTGCTTACTGATTTTGTATCCAGTTGCGCACGAGTGCTTTTCCACTGGACCCGAAGCTCCACGCTACGAAGTTCCAGGACCCCGCCCCCTCTTCAGTTTACTTGTCCACCATTGGCAGCAAGAGACAGAGAATCAGCTGTTTATCTCATGTATGCGCTTAGATGTAGTGACACTCGATCTCCCTTGTTTCTCCTGCGTGTGCATATCCTTCTACATGCAGCCCAATAATCAGATAACTCAGGAAATCTTATAACCACATTTTTGGAGCGCATGTGAATGGGTTCATTGACACACAAGACCCTGGCTTCCCCACTTCCTTCACAATGTGTCTTCCCTCCCTCTTACATGCAGATCCACCTTCGTATCATTGCTTGGTCCAGCTGTTTATTCTGAATGAAGTTTTTTTTTGGGGGGGGGAATGGACTGAATTCTCACTTCCTGGCGTACATCACAAATTGGGCTGCGGTAAGCGCAGAAATTAGAATTAACGGCAAAGTGATCGCTGTACAAGCTGATTCATGTGCTGCGTACTCAGCGTTGTTGAGATGGCGGTCCAATTTTTTCCTTGAAAATTTGGTTCTTGTCACACACTTGCCACTTCTGGTGGAAAACAGGGGTTAGTCCGGTGTGCAGGAATGATCTTCTATACCTCTCCTTCTTATAGCGGACCTGACGGAGCCTCCCACTGAACACACTGTTGTTTCTGCGCTGTGTTGTGTAGAGGGTGTGGAGAATCCTCCATCATCTTCAGCAGCTTGCGCAGCATCTTTTCTGACCAATCAGTTCCAGCAGCTCCAGAATTATATTACTTTATAGTTATATCAGAGTTATAAATATTAGTATTATTGATAATTGCTGGGATAGACTCCAGTGACACAGAATTGGACAAGCAAGCAGTACAGAAAATGAATATGATGTGAGGACATTGCATTATTTATTGGGTTATTGTAAACATCTGTATGGCACATCTGCAGAGATGTTATGGTAGTCCACTAATCCAACATGATTATGAAGAGAAAATCAACTCAATATGGTTATCCATGTGTAATACATAATTTATAAACGTGCAACCCAGCCTCCGGGTTCTTTTTTACAAATGTTTGTTGAAATATACACACAAATTACCAACAAAATAAATTTACACGCACAATTCACAAAAATAAATATTTTACACATATTTTTACCTTCAACTGCAAAAATGTTCTAGTGTGGTGTTCAAAAGGCTCTGACACACACAAATCTTTACATACGTGCCCACAAACTGTGTGATGATGAGTTTACTCGTGCATGAGAGCCTTTCATGCTTCCAGAAGTCTCACATCTTTGGTGTACGTAGTGCAATTAAGTGCTGGTGGAAAGATGGGGCATCTGGATTTTTGTCACATTTTCTTTTCCAGTTATTCAAAGATAGATGTCTGAGTTTTCCAGCAGTACTAAAATGCACCATGTACAGTCGTCCTCAAAATTATTCATACCCCCCAATTAAAGAAGGAAAAAAAAAATCAAAAGTAACAATAAATAAAAATTTTAAGATAATCATGACATTGATTTTGAATTGTGGTTTGAAAGAAATATTAAAAACAAGCACACAAAAAAATAAAACAAGTAAACATGCATGATGGGGTTTTGAAGCTAAAATTTTGTTGAGCAACACTTTGAGGCGATCACTGCAATCAGGTGTTTTCAGTAATGTTCAAAAAGACTTCTGCACCTGTTGACAGGTATGTTGGTCCACTGCTCTAACGTGTCTGGGACAGCTTTTTTTTTCTTTTTTTTAAAGTACAATTCAAAAGCAATATTTTATTTCGCTGAATTGTAATTTTATTAATTTTTATTTATTAGTTTCTTGTTATTTGAATTACTTTTTTAATTTAGTCTTTTCTTTAATTGGAGGGTTTGAATAATGTTGAAGACGACTGTAAGTATAAAACTCTAAGACTCCCTGCATCATGAAGGGAACCAAGCAGCTACTTCTGACTGATTCCTCTCATCGTCTACTGTTGTTTACATTGAAACTGTTGTTCTGTCAACCAGATGATGAACCTGCGTGAAAAGGAGAGCTCAGAGGCTGTAAATGGGCACGGCTCTGTGATAAACATCTGCTGTCATCAGCCTGGTGTAGTCAGTGATAAACACACAGAGGTGATAAAGGAATGACCAGAGTAGAAAATACTTGTTCAGGTTTGAACAAGATTAAGACGATGCTGCAGAGCAGGTCTGCGTGTCCTGTGCTTTATTTCTAGAAGGAAAGTCAGAGGAAGAGAGGATGAGCAGCCTCTGAGCAGACGTCTACTCAGCCAGAATGAATGAAAGTACCTGTTTGGGTACTCAGGCCTTTTAAGTATTTCTGTCTGCTTCAGGTTTTGTGGCAGCTGATGCGTGTAAAATGACTTGGCGTGGCGTGATTGCTCCCAGTGTGCATTACACTTGACAGTGAAGTCCATTTTCTCCCCTGTGGAGTCACCAGCTGCTTCTTTTCAGCTGTCAGTCAGGACTTCACAAACTGGGGCTCAGACCTCGGAGGTGCCAGACCAGTTTCCCACCAACAGACCAGGTCTGTTAATGGAGTCAAAGCGCATCAAGCTTCATTCCAACCCTTTTGCTTACTGTCTGAAACAGATGAGTGTTGAAGAGTAACATCTGAAGCTCTGGACTCACTTAACAAGGATAGTCCAGGATAATCCAGTTTGATTGGCTTGGGAATGATGAGAAGTGTCCCAACTTCCTCTGGTTCGGTTTGCTTTCACACTGAACTTTACCTAAGTGAACCGAACCACCTGGACCATGTCATGCAGTTAAAACTTCTGATCTCTAGGGGAAGTACAGCCTGAATAATGCCTCCCTCAGACCAGAAGACTTTTTAAGGATTTGGAAAAGGTTCCTGGAAGACCACCGTCTCACACTAGCTCACATCTAAAGACAGTTTTTAGTCTCAGCCTGAAGACTGGGGATCTTGCAGGGTCACTATTTACAAGATTACCGCTAGATTCTTTCAGAATTTTTTCCCATCATGCAATTTGTTCCCATCATCATGATAATACTTTTTATTTGAAAGCTCCTTATCAAAGCGCACAAAGACACAATAAAACAGATAAAACATTAAAGCGAGTAAGATGCAAAACATAATCTGCTCTGTAACCGAGAACATTCATGACCAGCATGTCTGCACCACTGATGTTTATTTACTGTTTACTGTCAGTAATCTGATTACAGCTGTGTTCTGCAGTCAGATATGAGCGCGGGGTTCGCATGGCGTTCTCCGTGAGTCACGTGACGGCTTTTACATTGAAGTCAACGCCTGTCACAACTCTGTATTTCTATGGCTCTGGTCAACATGTTCTGCAACTCTGAGTATTGACGGTTCTGGAGGTCGGCACCTGTTTCCGTTGCTGTCAGAGCTCATCCAGCTGTTGGTTGTTGATTGTGTTGTGTTGCAGCAACTTGTGATGATATTAAACATGTTTGATATTGTCACAAGCCCAAGAAGAGGAAAAGATTGATATAAAACAGCACAGATTACCATCTCAAACTTAACAACCGAGGCCGCTGGCGTGCACAAAACCGCTGTCCTTTCATCAATGTGACATCCTAGTTAAATATAAACCTGCTTAATTTTGAAAATTTTAAGAATTTTAAATGGGGGACAATCACTTTTTCACACAGGGCCATGAAGGTTTGGATTTTTCCCCCCTTACTAATAAAACCCTTAATTTAAAAACTGCATTTTCTGTTTACTTTTGTTATCTTTGTCTCACATTTAAATTTGTTTAATGATCTGAAACATTTAAGTATGACAAGCATGCAAAAAAGTAAGAAATCAGGAAGGGGGCAAACACTTTTTCACACAACTGTATATATATATATTTCTTTTTTTCCCTTTTTCCTTATTTATATATTTTAGTTCTTTTATTTTGTATACGTATTTTATCGTCTTATGGAGATATTGATTGTATACTGAATATTATTGTCATCACTTTGTTCCAACATTATGTAAATGTCTGCTAGTTATCATCAGTAATGACTCAGATTTATGGTGTAATGACTGAAATTTGTTGTAATTTACAGGGATGGGATTAAATGAGTTTTTGCTTCTACCAACTCCTTTTAAACTGTCATGTGTTCTTTTTTCTTTCTGGTTTCATTTCCAGTCTTTGTTTCCATATGTTGTCATGTTCAAATAAACT